>CAJQUW010006468.1:0-75715 GCA_907163375.1 Prostheceraeus crozeri | reverse complement strand
CCGTTTTTTAAGTTAGACCTAGCTCCAATCACTTGCGTTTCCTTTTCTCGTTTTTCCTTGTCTTTGTTATGTGACTAGAGTTATAGCACCGTGAATTTTGATGAGTGGGTGGAAACCTTCCCTCTTACAAAGTCGTTCTAGTCCTACATAGTCTTTTGTGACACGTCCTTCTAGAGAAATCTATGACGAATTCATTTTATCTAACAAAGAGCCTGATAGTATTATGCGGAAAGCCACAATGAATTTGTTGTGTCACAACCCTTTTCTCGAACAAAGAGCATTTCATTTTATCTAACATAGAGCCGTTAGTAATGCACTAAAGCACAATGACTCATGTTGTTGTCACAACCCTTTTCTCGAAAAAAGAGCGCATTCTTTTATTCTAAACAAAAAGGCCGAGGATAGTAATGTACAAGCGCAATTGTCTCTTGTTGTGAGACACGCCACTTTTCTCGAAACAAAGACGCATTCATTTATTTAACAAAGAGCATGATAGTAATGCACAAAGGCAATGACTCATGTTGCTCTATACACAATTACAAAATACTCGTGAAAGAAATCAATTATTGCATTCTACACAATGTGTCGTGGCATCAAACAAATGTCGTGGATGTTAATCAACACTCAGTTGAATTTCGTGATATGTTTAACATCGTACGCATTTCTTCCAACGTTTCTTCTATTCTTCTCCATAATTTTTCTACATATGACGACCATAAAATTGATCACTATGGGTAATCCATTCTGTTGCATTAAGATCCAAACGAATGGTTTTTGTAAATCTTCAACCTATATTATAAGCAACGAGTCTACACTTTACATCTTGAGGTTTGGTAACTCTCCATAATCTTTTTGAAGAGAGGAAGGCTTTCAGTGAAGCACTACTTTCACATCATTTCCATCTTCATTTTTTAAATGGTAAGTTTTCAATCTTGTAAAAATCCATCGAATCCTTGTTGATCAAGTGTCAAATGACACATGTGGTTAATTAAATAGGTACGATGCGCATCATAATGTTGTGATATAGATTTAAAATTGCTTACTATGACTTCACTATGAAATAAAACAGAAATAACAATCTGGTCCCACTGTAGTTTATTCATCTCCAGACAAAATTCACAAGTACAGAATTACACTTCATAAAATGATCATCATTCATTCATAGGGAGTAAAAAACATGTTGTGCATGGACCAATGCTGTTGACAATAATTTAGATAAGTTCATAAACGTAATAGAGACTACAATGCCAGCGTGAAAGAGAGTTTTTGCATGTAGGTGTAGCTTATTTCTTGTATTAAAATGGGATGGTTGGTCTTGTACAGGTGATGTCTCTCACCGAAACATATAGCCCATGGTCAAAAATCATTTCATCTCTAACTTCTTTTGATCACAATGCCATATGATAGTCTTGTATTACACGATCTACCCAACATGGTAAATATATAATATCAATGTGCCAACTGAAAGTTGTTATGCTTCTCGTTCTGATCATGTTCACTAATATTTTAAACAATATGTGAAAACCTGAAAGCCCACCGTTTGAAATAACTTATCAAAATACTTTTCATTTTACAAATCCAATATGAATCAAAAATTGAAGGATCAAGTCGATGCACATGGTAGTAGTGACAATCGTCTTTGTGTGGAGGTCAGTGGCAAATCTATTGATATAAATAGCAACTGTTTGTTCACTTTCTCTCATTTGCTATAGCAATCAATTACCTGCATGGGTTGTTTCCTCACTGTCTATGAAGTTGACAACCTACAATAATCAAAAAGACTTCCATTACAAGATAATACAAGATCCTTTAACAAGGATGTCTGGCATTTACATAACAAATGATACATACAACATGATTACAATGTTTTATTTGAACTTAACGCACAAGGAACACGTTTTTCCACAAGTTTCTTACATTCGAAACCTGATACAATATTTTAAGATTTCTCTTTGGTGGTAAACTCCTTCTTTCTTTGATGTTTGACGACCGTTTTGGTTTGGTGACAGGTTCTTGACACTCTTTCACACAAGAATCAATGACATACTCAATGTGATCAAGTTCGTGTTAACTAGGGTTGATGATGAATTGAGCTAATGCAGCAAATTGGTGAGAAAATCTACATTACCGTCAGGATTGATGAGGTCCCACATAAACAGCAGGCACACCTACATATTGAAAGGAAATAATAGCGCTGCACCTAGCAGATGAATATTATGTTTCAACTGACTGTTCAAATGTCAATCTGAAGTGACTTTACAGTACTTGCTTTGCAAATTATAGCAGTGGATAGTGCCGCGATACATGGTTTATAATAAGAAGTTTTTTTTTCTGGCCACCAATCTGTAATAGTTCAGTAGAAATATGAGCCTTTTGCCTCACAACGTCTTCTAAAATTTCAAGCTGCTGGACGCAACCAAATAATTATCAATAGGGATACTCAGGTTTTTGACCGCAACGATTTACTTGCGTATCCACTTTGGTAAGTATAACGCCTGCGTTTGAAGATAGAGTCGAACACCGTTGTAGCGCACTTGTTGTTTAGTGGGTATGTTAGCCGTATGAATTACCTTTTCAATTTTTCGGATTCCACAGTCGAGATGTTGAGGATTCAGTGATGATGCAGTTGTGGTAGGATTCATGGGCATGGCAGTCTGTTACGATAGAATACTCTAAGTACATTGATGTTCATCAGGAGGAAAGTAAAATTGATAGATTGCATGAACTTATGAGGTGGCCCTTGTAGGACCTTTTGGGTTTTTTCTAGGGGTTTCTCATGAGTTTTAAAGCTTATCACCAAAGTCTTGGTCTTCGTCATCGTCCAGTAAAATTAAAATGTCTTCGGCATCTTAGGACCCGAATTGAGTTTTCAATTACCTATAAGACTTAAAGTAGTTAAGCGTCTAGGTGGTGGAGGCGGTGTTGGGGGGGTGATGGTTCAACAAAATAAGCTTGTACAAATCATCTGCCACACACTCTCCTGCGTCTATCTTCTAAAATGATGGAAAGTTTTGGGCACGCCTTCATGACCCTCACTTGTAAATTTGCAAAAGGATTGATTCAGACAGAGTTGAGGAGGGAGGAAGAATGGCTTCAGCAAGTCACACACGCCTTTCTAAGTCAAGAGAATAAAATTGAAGAGAAAATGGGGAGACGTCTGCTTTTAGAGTCTCCCGCGAATCCCACCATTTGACAACTATGTGAGCCCAATCAGAGACCACCGTTTCTACCTTTTGAATTCGTTATGGCAGGGATAAAAGGAATAGGAGGCTCGTGGACGTCTGACTCATGAATGCTTTTCCCCAAATTTTGTAGTCAAAATCTTAGTTTAAGATCATTGAGTTGAATATGATTGGTGTATTTATGCGAAATAAGAGCAAGTTAGATCCATGCTAATGAAATGGATTTTGTCCGAGATGCAAATTTTCGCCATGTGTCAGCTGATGAGAAATCTTAGGGATCATGTATCGTCTCTGCAGAATAGATGCAAAATGAAACACCTACACGTTCACCTGAATGTTCATCAGTCTACTATTTCAAATTCAATCTCTGGCAAACTAATGTCCTTTCACATCTTCATTTTTCTAACTTTCCGATGAGCAGTTGGAAAACGTTGTAATCTTTTAGCGATAGCAAATTTTAAGTCTGCCTCTCATGATGAAAGGAGATGATGTTGTAAGTCCCTTATCACACGCGAAGACTTTGTCGATGAATACGTAGTGAACAAAATTCATTCGTAAACTCACTGCTTCTTTCATCTTTCCTTCCTTTCACTATTGGGGAGAACATAGCATGAATGACATTACAGATGCAAGATTTGACGATGTTTCCAAAACTGGTCTCCTGTTTTCCGTCCGAGGCTTGCTTCACCCGCTAGAGCGATTTTCATAAAAATATCTAACTCTGTCGTTTTTCGCCAATGTCCCAAATTTTCAATAACGTCTCCCTCACTTAAACGAAGCAGAGTGGAAACAAGCCATGTTTTCCACCTGAATTTGTCTCACTCCAGCTTTTCAAACGAGCTCATTGCACGACTTTATACGATTATCTACAACCCTAAGTTGAAAGATCGCATGCAGGGGGGGGGGGGGGTCCGGGTGGGGGGGGGGGGTCAGAACCTTTTTCTCTACGATTGAGTGGGAGAAGTTCCTAGACCCAACATTGACCAAACGTGCCGAAATTTTGCACTCCTTTTTCACATTCCGAGACCTCCTTCCTGTCGAAAAAATTCGACTGTTCTCATCCCAAAGACATCCACATCCGCCTTTTCCAAACTCTGACGTTTTCCTGCTATTTTCCTCCCTCAACCCATGAGAAGAAAAATTAGACCAAAACTGGAGGCTTTTCCACTGCTATTTTTCTCATTCTGAGTTTCAATTGAGCCATCACACGACTTTTATACGATCTCTACACCAAAAGTTGGAAAGTATGGACAGGGGGGGGGGGCAGTCCCTCAAACTTTTTCTCTCCGATGTCGCTGGAGGAAACATCCTTCCTAGCCCAAAATTGGCAAAAAAAAAAAATTCGAATCTGGCATCGTTTTACAATCCGAGATCCTCTTCTGCCCGATACATGGACCTTTCTAATCACCATAAACCGCCAACATCCGCCTATTTTCCAACTCTGCCGTTTTCAGGAGATTCCACCAAACTTGCCCTCATCCAATCCTCCTTCTTCCTTCAGAGGGGGGGGTAGGGACCTGTTTCTCCTCTCGGACCCATTCCTCCCAACACATCCTTGGCATCTCCTTTCCTCTGCCGAGGGGGGGGGCTGAGTAAGCATGATGACTTCATTGCTATCTCATTTTGGACTTGATTTTGGGATGGATTTACTAATAATTACTTTTCATAAAAACTAAGTTGAAATCAATTCTTTTGTCAAACTCTGATCACAAGGATATGTTATGTCGACTGCTGTCACGCTCAGACGATGAGCATGAGCGATGCTAGCGATCATTTTCAGGATTAAGAAATGGCTTCTTGCTGTTTGGGATAATAGGTTCTCCGCCATCATTTTCTTCCGTCAAATTTTCTTTTAAGTGAAGTGTGTTTCAACTTATATTGGTCTAGGAAAAATTCTGCCGATATACTGCGTTGAATTAAACGATTTCAAGCGTTTTTGGGATGACTTCATTGTAATGCTGTGAACGACGTGGCTAAACAATTAAAGAATGTGATAGAGACCCGACATTGCTACATGTTATTTTTCCCAATTGTAAAATTAAGTAACGGTATTTTCGAGTGATTGACATTGCAAATTAATCGCTGGGATATGGTGAATGCTATAAACTACATATTTTTGTGAAAGCTAATCATTTGATTTTTCTTATTTTAAAGTATATGGTTTTTAAGGAAACGCTCATGATTTATACATATTTCACTCATAGGACCTCACCAGGCACAGGTGACAGAATCATGAAATAGAATTGCGCGTGGCAAGGATTGACTTTGCCTGTAAGTTAGTCACCAAACCGACTTTTATTAACTTTCATCGTCCATTCTACTGTAATCGGGAGTATCAATGTGTTAAAGGTTATCAGTCACGTTGAGAACTATAACCAACTTTCTCATCTTTGTTATACATTATCTCCCAGATGCATTCATGAATTCGATTTCATGGATTGACCAAGTATGAATAGTGTACTGATGAGGGGGTTTTGATATTCATTTTGCCAAATTGTCCTTCTTAGAAGGTCAGAATTGGCGGAGTAGCTATGTGAAATCAGTCAGTTATCTTGCATGTACATCTTGCAACGTGTGGTTTGTCAGGTTTCAGTTGGGGGGGTTTTTTAGGGGGTATGTTGGTTTAGTTGAGTGAAAGCCCGCGGGTTGGATTTTCCTTAAAGCGTAAGCAAACCGCGCGTCAATATAGAACTATTTTACATGAAATTACTTGGACGCGTGGTCCCGCGCGTCTGGGTTGTGTAAGGCAAGTCCATAGGTTTTCTAGGGTTCTGAACGGGAATTGTGGACGAGTGAGACGCGCCGCGCCGAGTCGGTGGGTAATGGTCCCATAATATTGGTTGGCAACCTCATGCATGGAATGACATAAATGAGATCTTTTGAGGAGCAATTTAAATGTAGATTTTTCTTCAAAAACTCTGCTGTTCTTCATTTCATATGAAATTTCTTCCTTCAATCAAGCACTCACAACCACAGAATGAAATTATTTTGCCATCTGCTTCGGTTGCTAGAAGTGTGATATTAATCGAAATCGACTGCACATCGAGGGAAATTATTAAGTGGGCAAATAGGGAATTCATAATACCTTACAGAGGATAGGAAAAAAAGTCATGAGTCGATTGCGGATTAATGTGTGTTCCAGAAAAAAAGTGTATTCGATTGTCATGAATACTTCTGTTCGTAGATATTCAAAATCAATGCGCAAAAGTTTCCTCCATATGTTGGCCCTTCCGTTCATTAACAAAAAAAGTAGCAGGAGTACAGCTACGAAAATTAGTTCACTTGAATATTTTTCCTCTCCTCGTCATTCCTCAGTATAGACGCTTACATTGAATGATTGTTAGCCAAGAACAGTGATGTGTGTTTTGATGTTGTGAAGTGATTTGACAGCACGCACGAATCTCTAAATGGGCTCTGGTTCCTCTGCTGACAGCTTATTTGTTTGCCTTTCATATTAGCAAGTGGTACACGAAATTTTCCATTCCAGATGGAGCAAGTTGTCTAATTCTGTGATGTGCCATTTCGATATTAAGGTTAGTATGATTCTTCTTTTAGGAACCGAAGACACGCGCAGTTGAATCTAATTCTGTGCTCAACAACATTCACATCTTCTGCAACAACATTTGGTGTCATGACACCCCCACTTATAATTTTTCTGTCATGTTTCTGTCATTAGCTTTTTATTTTAGGGCTCCTTAACGTTAATTAAGGAACGCATTGTAAAGTATGAGTTGGATTATAACAATGAAGTCCAAAGAGAACAACACTCAAAATCGATGATGCCTTTTTGTGCAAACGTTTATTCAAATAATCCCACATGTATAAGAAACTTATTAATCCATTTTCTCTGCTTTACATGTGTCATCATGCTTATAACATAATTTATCAATTGAATAATACATATCGTCAAGCCGTTCCTCTTACCTCGGCTCTTACGTAGAATAGAAATTATAGAATTTCGTACTGAATGAATACTAGACAGGTGCGGCAATATAAAATGCGATTGATTTTTATATGAAATGGAGCTAGGATAGTACTAACCATAACTTTACAGTTGTACTTTTGGAAAACAATTGAACTTGGTAAAAAAGCAAAAAGCGCCAGCGCCTAGAGGAAATTTTCTATATGGTTTGCCTTAAATTGTTCTCCTAATTGTGTGCATACACAAAAGCAATTGATTGGTAATTCGAATGACGTAAATGATAGATTCTTGCTATAATTAATAAAATTTAAAATAAACTAAGCACAAATAAATTCATGAGGGGTAAACAAATAAAGCAAATAGATATACAAATATAAAATAATAGCTCTGTACACATGCAGGAATCTGCAAAAGAGAGCGCAACTCAATTTCAAGATTGTACAATCAGCCGGTGTACAATCTTATTTTTGTACTTTTGTACACACAAATCAGACCTTTGAAACAGGATGGTAGCCACTATCCGCTGTCTTTACCTTCGAACGTAGAGATCATAATTATTTTTACTGAACCCCTCAGTATGGGTCTACATGTATATTGACGTTTTTTATACCGACGTTCAAGGGTTAAATGATTTAATTTTGAATAATTGAAGCTTATAATCCTCTATGCTTCATCATCTCTTGCATACGATAGTGCTTCAAAAGCCTTCACCAGAAAGTTTGCTTTTAAAATTCCACTCATCGTGAACACTTGATCAGATATCGTAATTTAGTCACAAACTGAAGAAAATGTTATCTCAGTCTGTAATCCCTTGTATCTATGCAAAGGTATCACTAACTATTTTATTTTTATCCTTTTATGATGATTATGAGCGTGATTTTAATGACTTGAATTGCATAATTATCGGAAATCTTATGATCTTCTAAGGACATTACGTGGCTCCAGAAATTTGGCTGATGCAAATTCTTGGTGTCAGGGACGATTTTCACTGGATTTTTTCTACATTTATATCATGTTTATGCTGGTCAGAAGCATTTAGATTCAGATAGAAGTTCAAATGGAATGATTTTGTTGATAAGTTAGAGCAAATAATCCTGACTCTAGCAGTAAATAATGGTATCTACAAAAATGAGAAATATGTGTTTTTATGAGTGTGGTATGAAACCTGCAGTTATCAAAAATGAAACAATATGTTCAATTCTCTTTATTCAATGTCATGCTATTGGACGAAATAAGACTGTAAATTTTGCACTTTAAGGGAAACCACAAAACTGCTAAAAGAAGTTTTCTACAATTAAATAAATGTCCTGTTTTTCCGTAATAAGTGAGACGTGCTTATCAAAAGTGATTCAAATAAGCTGAGTGAAAGAAGGATGTAAAACATAGTGAAGCAAATTGTAAAATTCATCAATGTCATTTTAAAAGATCTTTATAGAATGAGCGGGGTCAACAAATCTAATTTAGACCCTTAATGAATGAAATATTTTTTCCAAAATTATGGTTCATCGAATAAATAATTTTCTGTGCAAATTGGGGGTACTCTTGGCATCGCACGAAGTTGAGTGTAGTTCAATGGTTCACCTTCCTTCTTTTAGCTATATGCCGTCATGACGGTGTTACGATATTCAGGATCCCCTCAGTTTTATTTTAACGATCGGAATTGTAATCTTGGTTTCATATTCTTATTAAGAAAGAGTCCTTGGTCTCATTTTCCTAGTAGGAAAATTAAAATTGTAGCTATAAACGGTTTCTAAGTTCCGTAGTATAGATTTTCCGCTTTCTATTTTGACACTTTATTTGACACCTCTGTGATGGTTTAATTGGACTAATTGACCTAAATGGAATGTTTCATGACTCCGAATGTTTGCAACAAGATAAATTAGGGACTAATAGATAAATAGATGTATGAAGGTCAATAGGAAGTTGACAACATGTCAATCACAGATTCGATGGGTCTTGGAATATCTGGGTGCGGAAGAAGTATCGAGGTAACATCGATGAAATGAAAAATGAGCAAGGACCTTCGAGATCACGTCCTTCTTGAGAATAAAAAGTGTATGATAGAAAAGGATGGAAAAATCGAATGGGACTTGGTCGGTCTGATATCTGTGAAATAGTGAATGTTCGAGGACGGTGTAGAGCCACCTTTAAAATTGAGGGATTTAACACTAATGTTTTTTACAGTAAAATTGTAAATGGTATTTTGTGCATCCCAGGGAAGAAATTTTTGATTACGAGGAAATACATATGACCCTATTTATTGAAGGGAATTCCTCCCATGGAAAATAATAAGACAGGGGGAAAATGTATCGGATGACTTTTAACAAAATTTTTTTTTTTTTTAAACCAGCAAAAGCCATTGGGAAAATGAAAGAAAATAGGAAAAATAAAGACAGGGTACAAGGAGCATGGCTGGGTTAATATTTCCTGAAATCAGTAAAATGGTAGCCAGAGCTCAGATTTTCCTGGTGGTAGAAATGATGCATGTGGAGAGGCGAGTACTGTAGAACTGGTATGGATGGTATCAAAATTTGCCTAGCACTACTATTCCTCAAAAAAAGTTGGGTTTGAATCATTCCTTATAAGACAAATCTCATAAAAGGGTTAATTTGTTGGTTTGATTTCTATGACAAAGCATATTGATCATTGTCTATGATCGGAAATGCAGGAATCATGTTACAGTGACCTAACTGTCATACTGTAGTAGTTATACCATGGGACAAATGTGATGTTATGGAGATCAATTTTTCATTAGTTTTCCAAAACATGAGTATTTTGCATAGAATGCACGAGCTTTAGCTTTAGTGCTACGTAAATAATGTTGTCCATAACTAATCGAGAGTAACATCAACTGTTTCTCGAATGGTATACATCACCTTTTTCTAGTTAATGAATCGAACAACAGCGATATTGCTATAGAATCGTGGCTAAACATCAATTTGTGAAAACTAACTGAGCTATTCAATGCAAATGAGCATATCTGTTAATTTCACCGTTTTAAATTACTTTCACACTTCCTTAGCAAAACTTATGAAATTATAGAAATATAGATATGTATTCTATTTTTATGTCCTATGTAAGAAATAAATTCATAAATATGGTACAATCAGTAGTTCACTTTCGAAACTTACCTCACCTTCGGCTCGGAGATTCACCCGGTGTATATTACCAATTAGGCAAGTAGCTTAACTGTACATTTCAAGGGGTTTACAACCAGTCTCAAAGGAGTTTTGTATCACTCTTCGTTTCATGTGCATTTTTGTCGGCATGAATGCGTGAACCCATTGCTTTTTATCAACTGCAGCCGCCTCGCTTATCGATTCAGATGCAGACTTTAATCAATTAACAAATATTAAAGACAACATCTTTCTCCATTATTATCTCCTCTTCAGCTGTGCGTCTTCTCGTGCGTTTTCCATCAGTGGCCATTCTTCAAGCGTTTGAAGTCGCGCTAGGGATAAGTTTACCCAAATCAATGCGTAGATAATCAATCGGAGATAAAGAATCTCTTGTATGAGTATATGGAGTATGAGGTTTAAATTTTCTGTTTTTTTCTGAAAGACCATTAAAGTTCTGACGAATGGAGGATATCCGATGAGACCGGATGGCTTCGGTTCATGGAATTTCCGTGTATCTCATTATATACTTAACACAGACCTTTTGAAATAGAATCCCCGCGTAAATCATCTTCATGTGGTTTAAAAACATAATAATTGGAAGCAGAGTAAGGTATAGTCGGATCTATATAAAGATGAAAAAACTCCAACATTTTTTGTATGGTTTAGTTGTCGATATACAAAATAAATCCATTAATATTCAAGTGTGGCCTGATTTGCAACGTGTATATGAATACAGCATGATGTATATGCTAAACGTACATGTAAATGTTAAACTAAGCATTGTCAATGACATCGATAATTTCAATATCGATATATACTTATGCTTCGTTTTAATATCTGCCTCAACTATGAAAATCGAGTTTTGGATGATGAAACGTATCGTCATAATGGAGGTGTTGTTCCGGTGGGATGAGGTTTGCAGCGACATTCGCGATTATCTTCCTTGTTCATATACATAGGTACGAATACTGTAAACGAAAGCGAGAAGAAGTAACTTGCTTCTCTATACTCTAAAATTATAATCTAAGGTAGCAATTGATAAATAACAAATTGAGAATTTGATACAAAAAATATCTAATAGAGTCAAATAAAAAAGGAAATTAAATAGAAACTGCATTCAGAAAATAATTGCCTACTGTTGAAGTAAACCCACAAGAAAATTGGGATTCAAATTTTCTGGATGTGAAGTTGTAATTCAATAGCCAGTACCGTTAGAATATATATGGTATCATCGCAAAAGATTGCCACTAAGACATTGTTCTACAAGGAGACTCTTTTTTGTAACTATATCGTGGTTAAATTCGCATTTTTATAAACTCTGGTTTATATCAAAAATACTTGAATATAATTAAACCCTTTTATTTCATGGGAGCTAAAGAATAATTTTCTTGTTTTTCGTGAAAAATGAACACAAAGAACGAAATTTTAGAAAACTAAGAAAAGAAAACTAAAGTAAAAAGGTAAAAAAAAGTAATTCGCAACAATGATGAAAAATTAAGGTGATTCCGTCTATTGATGGAAATTATGATAGTAGTATGAGGGGGAAGGTAAACTAGTGAAAAATTACGTATACTTGTATTAGCTTACTTGGCATAGCAAACAAAAATATGAACCTAGATGGTTTTATTGTTCGGTAGAAAGAAGAACAGTTGCATATATTTGTTGCAGAAATCGGGCCATAAACATTCATGTCTTGACTTGATATGTTAGTATACAATATAACTTATATAAAATCTGCAATGAAAATACATTTGGCAGGACCTTAGTCTCTTCAATCAGAGTTACCATGGAACAAGCAATCATTAAGTACAAAAGCAGGAATAGTGCCCCCAGCGCAGCAGCAACAGATCGGAACAGCGATTGACAGTAACCAGGAAAACAACAACAATCCACGAAAAATACTTAAGAAATACTTTTAAGAAAAAGAGATTCTCCATTAAGTTATTTGGGTTGTTCAAAGCCTGGGAGTTTTTTTAATCTTAAATCGACTGGCGATCCTGTGTATTTTTTTATCCGAACAACAATTAAATTTATGTCACTACTTAGCGAGACGCCTCGTGCAATTTGCCACGTACATGCATATTCAGAGGTTACTTACTGCCTCAGTTATCTCGTTTGTATCTTTTTTTTTTTTCTTAATGTATGTAATCTGCATTTCGTTTCTTTCTACATGTATTGGGGTATCAGGACGATCCGACATTTCACAATTGTACACAAACGCATGATCGCATCATCAGCTTACTTGTTTTATCCTTTAGGACTAATGTACTGTCTTGTTTTAAAAGTGCTAAACATTTATTTTTACGATGATGGTTCCAATATCCTGAGTAATTTAAAAAAAAGTTTGCGTCGGAATGTGATAGATGCTGCTCCTACAAACGGAAGTATCAAAAACTTGATATCCTCCCACTCATCCTTCTTCCTCGCTTTCTTTTTCTTCATTACTGCATTTAATTTCAATGAACTGTTTTTATTAACGAATTGATGACGCTAGTGGATACAAATTGGCTGAAAAAGCTTTTATTAGAATTTATGTAATATCTTTAATCTCTATATCAAACAGTTTCCAGCTTGAGCATGCTATATACGCTCTATGTTGCATTCCTATCACAAGGGTACGTTTCCATGTCAAAAAAGGACAGAAAATCCAAAGATATGCGCAGAAACTCGAATGTATTACAATATTAAAGTCACAAATTTTCGGCCGAAGCTTTCATCACGTGATAATTCATATGCGGCAATTCAGACGCAGTTGGAAGATAAAGCATTTTTGGATTTTGTTTTCTTTTTCTTGACAAATACTACTCGATGACTGGTATTTTGGGACATTTCCGTGTAGGCCTAATTATGATGCGTTTTGAGTACCTGCCTATCCATAGAAACATATTTAGCTTATTCATTGGGTGCAGCCAATTGCAGACTATAAGCATGCTTCAATATTCTGTAGGGACGAATAGAAATCTTTAATATTCAGATTCTTTCGAAAAAAATGAATACTAATGATATTACTATTGAAGAAAAGGCAAGTATATCAGAATGCAAAGAAACGAAATAGGTTAGAACAAAAATTTGAATTAATTTATTATTTTCTTCTGATTGTGGGAAAACGGCTAGTCTAGCTATATGGCGCCATAACATAAAAATCTGGTTCACCTTTGATGAATAATGAAGATTCGATGAATCTTGTGACTACTCCTCAAATAATAGGACGCAGTGGATTTTTGCAATAGGATTTTTCTACTTGCTCATATTGATGCCCATTACCACGTATCCGGATATTCAGTTGGCTCACAGTTTAAAGTTACATTGTACTTGAGAGTTGTCTGGAGTGATGACTTATCTTGGGATGCCCACTTTTCCTCTGTATTCGGTACCGACGAAAAAGATTGCCACATCATTTCGCTGTATAAGAAGTTTTGCTGTCTCAAAATAAGCTTTCTAAAAATTTATAGGTCTCTGGTTCTGTCTGTTCTAATTTACACTTCACTGCTCTTCTGTAAAGAAGTCCACACAATGTAAAACATATGTTTAGAAGGATGCAGAAAAGAGCTCATCACATTTACATGTTCATGTGGTAATGCTCAAATGGGTGGTATTATGCCTAATCTCGATGACGTTTGTTGAGCACGACCTTGTCCTTTTTATCGAAATTGTCAGCATGAGTCTCATCCTTTCTGTGATTGTATTCCTCAGCGTTTACTTCAAACAAAGCAATTATACAAACTTCCAGAAGAGTTGTAAGATCGGATTCATGTTTTTCTCCTTATGCGACTCGCACATCGAATGCAAATCACTTGATAACTTCTAAATTCTATGCAATGAAAAACCATTGGCAATTTTATACATTTTCTGTATGATGTTCTAACCTTGGACGATTTGTGTGAACTGATTCTTTGTGGAGGAATCTTATTTTCATACATTCATGCAAAAAGCACTACTTTCCAAATAAAGCAATTTTCCAATATCAGTCAAGCATTGATTTGCTCTTCCTTAACATAGAAGAAAAATCAGGATAGAGAAAACCATAGAAAGAAAAAACAAAATTTAAAAAGTATAAATTTCCAAAAAAACATACTGAGTTCAGTGAAATTTTTGCACATTAATCTTCAAAGAACGTAGGAGGGGGGGTCCAGTGGACCCAAGAGCAATAATTTTCTATTGTACGACTTTTTGTGCTGAGGATATATAAAGCCGCTCATGCCCATTTAAAATCATCGTTTTGGTGACAGTGCAATCTGAATGTGCTATTTCATTTCAATGTAATCAGTAGAAGTATGGTTTTGCAAGGCCAAGGGGTCCACTGGTCTCAGAGTGTGAAGAAAAATCCCAAAACAAAATTCTTGCAATCAACTGATAATTGACTTTGTCCATGCGCCACGATGGGAGGCATAATGAGTAAAATGCATTTATTAAATGCGTGCAGATGGCTAGCATGATCGTGCTCATCTGGCGTTCTGCTATAGGATCGCAAAATGTGAATATCTTGCGTTTTCGCACATGATGGTGCATGACTGAGCGACCTACATGAACAACTCTGCACAAATTGTTTGTTCCAAAATGAAATTAATCATTATATTCGATAATTCAGTGGCCAAAAACAGACTGCTTGCAAAGTTTTCACAGCAGTGATTGATGAATTTTTGAGATCTCCACAGCTGTTTTGAAACATCAAAACTAGTGTAACAATTATGGCTCATTTTAGGCCTATTTCCGATAGGTGTAGATAAATTTGAGAGCAATGAACAAATCTAAAGGCTCTGCTGCACGGAATAGATAATTTGACTAAATTCAAACTATCTTATAATGGTGAGAGCAAACATCATAAAAAACCCGCCGCGACCCCCAGCGGCGGGCGGCACCGGCGCCTCTAAGTAAAACTTGTATGTTGTGTCTAAATGTCACTGACATAGAAAAAGAAAAGACCACCATAATTTTGCATGATGTTTACTGAAATGGCTGAAAGACATTATAATTAGTAATTAGACATTAGACAGATATGTCGACCTGCAACAAGCATACATCATTGTTTTTACTTAAAATCAGCTTTCCTGATGTCTTGATATCGATTTAAACAGGAAAACTAAGAATTTTATTAAAAGGTGTCCACAGGGACTCCTGGTCTCAGAGGTTGTGAAGAAAGCTCAGGTCTCTGGGGGTTAAGTGATGATTCGTAAAGAAGGTCTTCATATGAAAATGATTCCATTTCTGCTGTTTTTTATCCAGCAATTCCGATTATGTGAACATGCTATTCTTGACACCCGCATTTCCTGTGGTTTTGCTGTCGGCGGCGCCACCTAATACTCAGATCATCTGGATTTAGATGAAATAACAGCATTCATACCAATAACACTTGTCGGGACCATTTAAGGTCACCTCTTTGTCAGTCATGCTGACAACCTCGTCGATGCACCACCATCGCGATGTTACCAAGGTTCACCAACATGGCCTAGTTGTGGCCTGTTGGTCCTTCCGTGCGTTCTGCTAACGAGAAGAAGTTAGAATTAATTGCAAGTTGCAATTGAGGGTTTGACAAATTTCCTATCTGCTTACCAGTACACGTGTTAAACTGTATAACTGATGCTTTTTTTTAACAGCGAAGCCGATGTGTAATGTGCGAAAACACTTTTGTTCGTGTTCATGGATCAAAAGAAAGTCGTTTTTCGTGCGAAAGAACACGAACATTAGTGCTTGCGTACTTATACATCGCTCTCGTAAGTAAGTAGCTTTGGTATCGTAACAGTTTAAAAGTGTACAGGCGAAATTTTGAGTGAGTGAGCAAGGTTTCGAGTCAGTGGTGAGAACGAGTATACTGAACAAGCATTTTTTCTAGGAACTACCGTTTTGGAATGGGGATAACATCAGACAAATCTCCAACAATTGGGAAATGAGGGATAAAAGATAATCAACAATAAACAGGATTGGAACTTAAAGTGTAAGCAATGGACTATCCGAGGTGTCATCAGCATTGTGAGTAAGGAGATCGTGTTTCGTTCCCTCACCTCTGAACACCCCTGGCCGTGCCCTGCCTCCTTACATAAAGCAAAGGCAAAAGCCTCAACCCGGTGTTTAATACTTTGTTTAATGAAGTCATGAATGTTCATGACAAATAAATGTGGAATAAAATCAGACTTGTGTTGTATATGTGTAGTGTGTAATATGTCATGTGCAGGTTCCGTCTGATGATTTCGTTCGGAGTCGGTCTCGGTTACTGGTTCCATGGATGGCACAGGTGTAAACACCTCATTTCGATACCTCCAGTTTTCTTTTCTCCTCACTTTTCAGTGTCCATGTCTCGCATGGCTATAGGTATAATGAAGGCTTTGTACAGTTGATCTTCAGGGTGCGGCTGATACGACGCTCGCCCCAAATTGATTTTCGTTTAGACGGCCAAAGGTTTGGGAAGCTAGAGGTGTCCTATTTATGATGTCAGACGAGGAATCAGGAACAACGCTGCCCAGAAAAGTAAATTCGCCCACGCTTTTTACTGGCGTCCCGTTGATAAGGATGCGATCATTGCTGGGTGACATAAGTTTGCACTTTGCCGACGTTGATCTTCATGCCCCACTTTTTACATAAATTTTTTAATTCTGTTGTGAACAGCTTTCATTTGTCGAAGATTGCTGAGATTAGAGTAGTCTCATCGGCGTAGCGGATGTTGAAAGAAAAGAGCTACTTAGACTGCGGGAAGAGTCTAGGGATCTTACTTCTGTCATCACAGACTCTAAGAAAACATTGAATAGGATAGGAAGAGAGCAGGCAGCCTTGTCTGACTACTACAAACTTTGGACTACCACATTAACTTTGAACCAATCTGTCAAAGGTTCATCTATAACTGCTGCTCATTCGGCTCCCTTGTGTATGTATTTATTCTGACTATTCGGAACACTCCGATAGCTCGCATCATTTTCCAATGGAGAAGGATGTGTTCTTTAGTTTTTTCGATGATCTGGTTTGTGATGAAGAGATAATCGACAGTTCCTCGGTTAGGTCTGAAGCCAAACTGACTTTCATAAAGTGCTTTTTGAGTTTTCTTCTTCATTCTGTCTGGTAGGATGTAGCAGAAAACCTTCTCTGGTTATAGAGAGAAGTGCAATCTCTCTGTAGTTATCGGGCTTAAGCTTGTCACCTTTTTCGTGAATTGACGTGACATGCATACGTGACCGATCTTCCGAATTCTTTTCTTTATCCAATATCAGACTGAAAATTCTTTCCAGCATGTCTTGCATAGGTTTGCCGCCTCCCTTCAATACTTCTGCTGTTATTGTGTCTATTCCGGGTGCATTGCGATTTTTCAAATTCCTAATAGCTTTTTCAATTTAGTCCTGTTGATTCGGCTAGATACGGTAGACGTTGAAGGGGGATCAGGGATATCATTTAGAGAATTTGGATCATTAGGAAATGCTGTGCTCAGATGTATCTGAAAGTGTTCTTGCCAGCAAGAGAGAACTTCCTCTTGACGACCATGTATGTTCCTTTGTGTGTCTTTCGGTGCATTTAAATGCTTAAGGATTTATCCTCAACTCTCTGGCACTGCGGAAGAGGTCGTGAGACTTGTTCTGCTTAAAGCTTTCTTCCAGCTGTTCAATCTTTAATTCTAAAGTCTTATTTTTCTAGTCTTTGAGTGCAGCTCTCATTTCCCGGTTCAGTCTCTTTGTAATCAACACTCTTCTGCTGACATGTTGTATCCTCCAGTAGCTTCTTTCTAACTTCCCGTCTTAGCCCACATTTTTTTGGAGGCCATCTAGTTGTTTCCTTTTCTTGTATCCCACTGTCTCCATGGTTGCCTTGTTGATGTCAATCTGCGAAGGCGGAGTACAGCTTTTCAGCATCGTTTGTATCAACACGTAGTAGTGGACTGAATCGACTCACAATTTTTACTTCGAAGGCGTCTGCGAGGTCTTTGTCTGCGAACTTTTCTGTGTCGAAGCGTTTGTTGGCTATGCACTTAATGCACAAGTCACCATTAGAAGAAAGTGGTCTGTTCACATTTCTGCAGAATGGAATGGTTCTATCTCTATCGTTTGTCATTCTGAAGCTATACTTTCCGACAACAGTGGGCCAGTTTCTGTTTTTATCATTTCCGGACTTTCGCGTTAAAATCATCAATATTCATATAGCTTTCATTTCTAGGCAGAGTGTTTATCCGGAGTAGCAGTTGATCTAAGCATTCCTCGCATTCATCATCGACGGAAGTGGAATGAGTCAGGGACGTGCACTTGAAATGTGGTCAGGGGTCTGAGTCTGTATCGAGAGTTACACTCATCATTCTTTCTGAAATACAGTCTAGGATGTTACGCTTTCAGATATTACTTTATCTACAATGACTGCTACACCTTGTCTTCTTATTTGATATTTTCTTGATGACGGCATGATGACGTAGCCATCCTTTTCGAAACTCTCACTTCAATCTTTATTCCAATGCGTCTCAGGTAGTCCAAGGATATTGATTTCGAATTTTTTTGCATCTCATTCAGCAATAGTTCCAAAGTACCTTCCTTATTAAGCGCTATCACGTTCCACGTTGCGACGAACGTTTTCCCGGGAGATTCATGGCACCCTCTATGCCCGGTACTGAGGGCCGTTGCAGTGATTGTACTGACATGGTGGGTAATAAGCATGGATACTTGGGCACTTGTTTAATAATAATAATAATTATTTATCTTTAGTAGTCCACAACAATGATTCAGTAGACATGTATGACACTAAAAGAGACAAAATACGTATGCATACAAGAGCAAAATACGTAAGCATCTAGGAATTACAAGTATCTGGGTGAACAAAACTGTGTGAAGGAAGATTGGAGTCTGACGGTTTTGGCGAAGTGACGAGCAATAGGAAGGGGTTACGGGGGGTAGGATTCCGCTGGATAAAGCACTCTCGAAGGGGGTGAAGAGAGTCATGTGCTATCATCTTGATTAGGGAGCAACAACTTTATATAGGACCTATTATGCGGGAGGCTCGCTTTTCAACTGCAGTAATTTTGTGTAGAAGGTAGCTAGGAAGATTGACAAAAACAGGAGCGCAGTACAGAAGTATGGAACGAATGAAGGCGAAATAGGCTTGGCGGAGAACAGAATCACTTTCCAAGACAGCCTATCCAGCCTTATCTGTGAGGAATACAGACCTTCGCTGCATTAACGAGTGGCTAATAAACCGCGCAGTAACCTGGAGTCGCCGTTGGTAATCCGGAAGGAAACTCTTCCGTCTGCAGCAACGTAGAGTACTGCTGCTGCACAGTACCACTGCTAAATGTGGATGCCAAGTGCTTTGGTGACATTTCTCCACCGGGGTTTCATACTCTCCCAGACTGTCCAGGCTAGCCAAATTAGTTAACCGCCGCCCAGCACTCAGCGTTTGCTCTAGTAAGATAAGTAGAAGCAGGGCCACCACGCGCAGGTTCCAGAACTCAGAATTCTTGATTGAGGATTGATTATATGATAGTGAAGCTTAGTAGTTTTAATGAAGATTGACAAGAATATAGTCGAAGAATGAACCAGTCAGTAGCATTATGGAAGCAATATGTCATTAAAAATATGAACAAAGCAAAAGAATATTTGATTTTGAAAATGATTTTTGGTGCGTGCATACCAATACTTAATAGAAAGATGTCCTCAGACTTGAACAATCTCAGCACAACAATTCCTTGGCAGCCGCAGACGCTGCGTTTTGCCCTACAAGGGACTGTCAGCACGGCTGGGAATGGCCCAAACTAGCTTAAAATATCTAGAATGGCTGAACAAGCTGATGGACTGCACAACAGGCTGCTCTGCATTTATTTATTATTTAGTACGGCCGTTCCGAGCCGTACTGACAGGCCCTTGTAGGGCGAAACGCAGCGTCTACGGCTGCCAAGGAATTGTTGTGCTTAAATTGTTCAAGTCTGAGGACATCTTTCTATTCAACGCCCAGGCGAATGGCACTCTGCAATCTTTATGAATACCAATATTTGTGTATATTCCAATAATATTTCAATATATATTTCAGTCTATTCTTGTAGCACTTCACATAATTAAAAGATTACAATAGCCTCGGGTTTCATGTATCAAGTAATTTTTGATACAATAACATTATGTCATTGATAACCTCTGTCAGAATGACAATACTTTCATTGTTCAAATGCAAACCTAAGGTATTCTTGTCTGCTTATAAAATGATATTCAAGACGTTCAATAATGGGTCAATGAGGCCTCGTTATTGTTCTGGAACAGTTTAACATTTTAGAAAGATCGCGAGATGATGGAAATCCGAAAAGAGTTGAATTAATTACGCAACGACTGCACGCCAACTTTCACAGTGATGTATATACATTACATGCGTACGCATTTCAAGCTTCTTCAATATGTCTTCTCATTTCCGCAAAAGTACTTAAACAATGAAGGTAAATAATCGGCAGCCGCTATGAGAGAATGGACCTTCGTTCACCTTACATGGTGTTCGTTTACTTTTGCGGAAATGAGAAAAAATGTTGAAGAATCATGACAAGAGGGTTGAAAATGACAGGTTTTCCGTCATATAAATCGTTGAAAAAAGATAATGAATTTTCGACGGGCAACACTACGTACACATCAGTGTCGTAGACATTGCCATCAGGCGTCACATCAGTGCCGCTACATGGCATAGCAAACTTCAAAGATTTACAGTTTATGTTTCATGCTGTGAAGTAGCGAGCGATGGCACTTTATTATGTTCTTTAGTCATATATCAGCGATTTTGAAGGATTTTGACTTGCGTTTCACTGGTATACCACAAAAATCCCACAAGTCGCAGTTCCTATTACATGAATTTCATCCCCGTTTCAAACACACGCAATTCTCACGCCATACTATTCCCATGGCAACTTTGCGAATATGTAACAAGCAGACCCCTACTTAGTTTTGAACAACATTTGTTTTTATGGTTATTTCAGTCTCTCATCTAGGAGACAATCCATGTCAAATTTGCTGGAACCTGCACTTTAGATTCTTGCGATAAGGCGTTGTATTGAAAATTATTCGATTAAAATGATCGTACACTCAAAGATAAATGAGAGTATTCGCAAGTCTTTGAACAGTGCACTGACAGTCAGAGGCGGACGTTAATGATGGTAAGATATTTGGTGAATACCCATTATGTTTTACTTCTCAAAGATCGCAATCGATTTAGCTGTGCTCTGCGAAGTGCTAGTAACAATGTTATGCAGCAGCTGAAGCTTGAATTAGGCCCGATCGTTTCCTAATGAGCAGTTTTGCTCACGCTAACCATATTTAGCTAGCTAATTTTCTACTGGTGGTCCCTTCATTCTCAAAACCGAGTTACAACACCAATGAAAATCCAGCTATTCCTCGACAGCAGCTGACGATTGATGCCTTTCTCGAAGGAAGACAGCAAGACAATAATAGAATACGGGGCGTTAAGAACAGCGTCCCATTATCAGACCCGAAAGCAAGCAAATTAGTGTGATAATGACGTCGTCTTGCGCTGTGCTTCGGTTTTTTGAAGTCACAAAGAATATTATCAATTCATTTCAGCATTGACTTTTGCATCACATTTTATTTCATGTACATAGAAGTTATATAACATTTCCTCAGAGAAGAAATGCATCTTCTATCATTCATTGATTTTTATGAAGCTTTTGTGTCAGTTGGCAATCGTCGAATAAACCGATGATGGATGCTTTTAAACAGAACCTTGAGAATGTACATGCAAATATAGTGAATACCTAATCTGCTAGCCCACCACACGCCTTTGCTGACAATGCATCGTTACTAGCCACTGGCAAGCATTGGATGCCACCATCGTTGTGACAACGCATGTTCACGGCATATCATTGTTTTCAATGTTAATGTCCGTTCTGGAAACTTATTAGTCTATTATTTATCATAGATCATTGGATTTCCACGGTTTAACCTGCTTAACGCCATTGCAACGTTTTCCCGAAGTTTTCGGAACAACTTTTCAAAGCCATGTTGCTACTTGAAGCGCACAAATTATAAAATAGCCATTATTTTAATTATTTTTTTAAAAAATTTAACAGAATTATTTTTAAAAATTAATCTTCATTCATCTGGTCATTTTTTTTGTCTGCTTCTCAACGTTGTCCAAAAAAAATTCGGCTCGAAATATCTCCAAAAAATGACACAGGTCTTAAATCGGCTAAAAGGAGGCATCTCTTCATTAAAAGTATATCTGTTATTAACGCGGCTTCCTATTACATGTCATTTGTTTACCAGAAGCATTACTTTACTTTGACGCTGGGTTATAATGACCACCTCCTGCGCTGCATGACGTGAAATTTCCATAAACGTGGATGTGGAATCCATGTTTTCCAGCTGGAAGTCCTGTTAATGTTCCTGCGATAGTAGTACCTCCACTAGCCAGATTGGTGAATGTTATGGTGCCCACTGACATTCTGGGAGACGGAAATACCACTGTAGAATACTGCTTCTGCCTTATTTATCTTGGGATAATCTAAAAAAAGTAAAATAAAAGGATTTAGGCAACTATGGAAGTTAAGGCTTACACTAGATTTCGGTAGGCGTATATGATAATCAATGTTTCTGAATGATCCAAAACATTTTCCAGAGTAATTACAGTTTCATAGACACGAGAAAGCTGGAGGAACGAGCGATAGTGATCCAAGGTGATCCTTTTGTCAATCATATATTGTGATATACATCCTGAAATTCAAGCCTGCACTTCATTGCTGATTCAAAATTGTACATTAGATACGTGGACGATTCATTTGCAATATTTAAAGCTGAAAACGAAGCAATTTACGGAATTTAAACTCTCAACACCCATCCATTCAATTTTACAATGGAATATCCAACTCAGGGCAAAATTAATTTCTTGGATATGACGGCATACATTGAAGACAATGCAATCAAAACGCAATGGCTCATAAAACCAACTAATTCCCTTCAATATACCCACCAAGAGTCTTATAGCCCTATCGGCTACAAAACTAATGCTTATACACGCGCTCTTCATGAGATCGCAAAAACTCACAAATGACCCCAACAAAAAAGAAATCTTTTTGTGAAATGGCTGCAAATCATCATTTATACATAAAGTATTTTCAACAATTGACCTGAACCAAAGAATCAATGAAACAGAAGAAAAGAAAGCTACTTTTTGGAAATTACCATTTACTACTTGCTCAAAACAAACAAAAATCTGAAATCAAACAACATACACACAAAATCAATAAAATTTTGAAAAACAGCAAAATTGTAGTAGCCTTCAATACTTGGAAAAGTCAAGACTCAATCCGCAACAAAGATCCCATTAAGTTCGAAGAGTTCTCTTCAGTTGTCTATGAATAATACTGTGAACGATGCCCCGATCGTTACACCGGAGAAACTCGACGACAATTGCAAAACAAGAATTTAAGAACATATTACAGGGAAACCAGCATCAGAAATTTCCATGCATATCCATCCAGCCAATGACTAAAACATCAAAATATTAACAAAAACATAACACACAAGAACAACAGAATCACTCATCATAAAATCACTCCAAAACCTCTTGAACAATCAAACATCATCCGAACTTTTACATTTTTTTAGTTGGTGACCAACTCCATTGCTAAGTCTGCTGACAGATATTTCTCTGTCAATGCGTGGCTTGTTCTATTTTTATGCCCACTGACGATTTTAATTTGTATTCTTGCCTTGCGACTGTCCGGGTCTCTTTTTTTAAATGTGTTCATCATCGATTTCATGTCCAAAATTGTATATAACCCTGTCGTTGTTGTATTATCGCCCCTGATGATGGATACCACGGTATTTGAAACCGGTGTGGCAGTGAATCGTGCACGTGCAAGGCTTCGGCTTCTACTTGTAGTTTGTAATAGCTGCATTACCTCACGAACTTCGATAACCGGTCTCCAATCAGCTTTTGCTGAAGATTCATACCCATCAGGAATTGATTAAATCGTAGATTGAGTCTGGCATGAGATAAGCAATCTCCTCCACAGCTTCCGACAAAGAAGAAAATGATGCAATTACAGGGTCTAGGGCTGAAGAAAAGGATGACCTTGTACGTCTAATCTCACTCACTTCTTGCCAAAGTTTCTCAGAACTGTCCTTAGATTTCTAAGCCCAATTGTATTGACTTTGACCCTGACACTCAACCGCTTGTACGACGCAAATTTCTCTTGGCGGAAATTTCTCTTTTATATTATTAGTACCACAATATTTATATCATGAAAACTGTTTCGAATGTTGTACATACCAAACTGAAGCAATCAATGTGCTAAAAACTTAACAGTATTTCTGTTGTAGAAAAAAGTAGACAATAAAGCGAGCATCAGCTCATATATTTTCAGCAGCAAGTTGATTAACAGAAATACTTATGTATACACGTAATGTTCCCGACGTTTCCAGCGTTCGCTTGTCTTTTAGGGAGTTCATGATAAAATTGACCAAGTGATGCCTGCTTTTCTAGGCACCAGATTAATTGAATTTAGATTAATGCTAGTATCAAGTTCGATTAACTCACTAGTTTGACAGACAATCACTAATAAAAAAAGATTTTCGCATTTTCTGTCAGTTCTGCATGTTGTTAACACGATTCAATCAGCAATTTCACCTTTTGCTTTTTCATTTTCTCAGTCAGAACTCTAAAAAATAGCTGAATATTTCTAACGACTTCCTTATGTGGACCACCTGCATGTGTCCGACAGATGATACAAGCAAAGCTTAGAGGTTTCACTGTGCTATGATTAGAAGCATTTTGAAAGCCACATTTTAAATCACAGTAACATTATGACGTAGCTGCAATGCACATTCCTGACCATGTTCGTTTTAAGCCAATGATATCATCATAAAGCGTCGGATTTCTGTGAAGACAACCATCTGAAATAAATTTTGACTTACCTGTACAAATTTTACATTTTGGCTGACACGCGTTTGTCACCGCAAATACGCTCGCCAAGAAAACAATGAAGAACGCCGATGGATTCATTCTGCAAGTATTAAAAGCATGAAAAGTCAGCAAAAGTGGAAATATTTGATAAAAATATACACTTCCAAAGATAAACAGACGTGGCTGATCACAAGCGCGCAAAAATATCACCCCTCAGAAATCTGAGATCAGAGGGGGTCTAATGGACCCCTTTTACAAATTCCTAATTTGCTTGCTTACATCGACGTCAAAGGATTGGCAAAGTTGATTTTAAGTAAAACAGTGATGCTTGTGTGTATCTGATTGTGTGCATTTAATCTTTTAGTGTTGTTCAGCCTTCTTAGCGAAGATATGGGCCGACGCAAATACACATGGTGCTTTTAAAGGTCAACGACATTTGACACAAAATCAGTAGTATTAGGAGGCGGCTTCACGATGTCCACCGTTACAATAAACTGCATAGTGCGCGTGTGACTAGTCCTACTATGCAAAATTAAATGGCAAGGGGAAAATACATGTGCAAAAATCGCAAGTCGTTAATGTCATGAGCATTTGGATGTTCGATCTTTGAATTCCACTTTTCTTTTGAAGACTGAGGTGCGATGCTGCAATTACCGAATGATCATTTGAAATTCTGATTTAATTGGGACTTTATTCCAGAAGTTCGCTCAGTTCCATAAAATCTCAAGGAATTTTCATCATAAGTTGCGGTTAGTCACTTAGGTTTGCCAAAACACATTTCGATGAGCTTTTGATTGGCTGGATTGCGAAAAAAACTCGTAAAAACTTATAGGAGCAAGACAAAACCTTTTTTATATTGACATTGCTCAATAGCTTCTTGAATACTTAAAGCATGATTAATCGCTATTTTTGAATTTCAGATCGATTGCAGGGTTCTAAATGATGCCACATGGCAACGAATTTCAAGTTCGGGTACGTTAAACGATCAGATAGTTCATTGTATCGAAATTGATTCATTGCGTGCGCCAAAATCCCCACATTTGTTCACTGTTTTTATTTTACTGACGTTAGCCTATAATCACAGTTCAAGACTATAAATCGGTTGGAGCCAGGGAAAAAACCAAGGTGTTCGGTTACGTTTTCTTAAAAAAGGCACGATGCATTTCGTGCACCTCCGGCGCACATGTTCACGCGAATAATGAAGACATTGCACAGTTGGCGACAGACGCTCAGACGATGACATCATAGCGCGGATGATGTGTAACTACAGTGCTAAAATAAATAATTTACTCAGACGAATACTACTAAAATTAAAAAACAAAAGTAGAAGGACAAAGTCAGAAAAAGGAAAAAGAGAATTGAAAGTCAAGTATCATAGTACCTCACTCCACACAGATCCAACGTTGCATTCCACCTTGTTGACACTGTTGAACTTCTTGGACCACAACGATTCCTTGATGACACGTCTTCGGTATATGGGATCGCTGTCAACTGTACCACAATTGTCCCAATCAATGTCGTGGCCACTGTCAAGCGTATGGTTGGCAACTTCCGAGGACGTGGAGAAGTTCCTGACATTTCTCTTGTGCTCTTTGAGCCGCTCCGGTAAAGTTCTCGAGCTTTGGCCGACGTATGACCACTGGCAATCGACATCCTTGCACTTGAGATGATAAACGACACCGAGAGGCTGAGGTTTTGCGGGTCTCTTCTTGACTAATAGGGACTTCAGCGTATGCATGGACTTGTAGTGTGTCTGGATACCAAGCTGAGTTAGTGTCTTCGAGATCGACTCTGCCAGACGGGGAACGTAGGGGATTACGCATCTTACGTTGTCCTCATCCGCAGCTTCAGCAGCTTCATTTGGTGGAGGATCGAAGACAATGAATTGGAAGATTTCCTTCTGTATCTCAACTCATTTCGTCCGACAATCCAATTTACCATGGAGCTCGAAGTCGACTCGGTTCTTCCTTTTTCGGATATCCTTCTGCAAAGAATTAACAACAGCATCACGTTCAAGGTATATAGAAAGCCAACCCATACTAACCTTTATTTGAATCGATCTTCTTGTCACCATCCCAGTGTATTTAAAGGACTTGTCAAGACACTTTGTCATCGAGCCCGAGCGATTTGTTCTGCCGATTGTCTCGACGATGAGCTCCGATCGCTTCAACGCGTCTTCCAGATGAATGGTTTCAGCCCCAGGGAAAGTGTGCGTGTCTTCGATCCTCCACCAAATGAAGCTGCTGAAGCTGCGGATGAGGACAACGTAAGATGCGTAATCCCCTACGTTCCCCGTCTGGCAGAGTCGATCTCGAAGACACTAACTCAGCTTGGTATCCAGACACACTACAAGTCCATACATACGCTGAAGTCCCTATTAGTCAAGAAGAGACCCGCAAAACCTCAGCCTCTCGGTGTCGTTTATCATCTCAAGTGCAAGGATGTCGATTGCCAGTGGTCATACGTCGGCCAAAGCTCGAGAACTTTACCGGAGCGGCTCAAAGAGCACAGGAGAAATGTCAGGAACTTCTCCACGTCCTCGGAAGTTGCCAACCATACGCTTGACAGTGGCCACGACATTGATTGGGACAATTGTGGTACAGTTGACAGCGATCCCATATACCGAAGACGTGTCATCAAAGAATCGTTGTGGTCCAAGAAGTTCAACAGTGTCAACAAGGTGGAATGCAACGTTGGATCTGTGTGGAGTGAGGTACTATGATACTTGACTTTCAATTCTCTTTTTCCTTTTTTCTGACTTTGTCCTTCTACTTTTGTTTTTTAATTTTAGTAGTATTCGTCTGAGTAAATTATTTATTTTAGCACTGTAGTTACACATCATCCGCGCTATGATGTCATCGTCTGAGCGTCTGTCACCAACTGTGCAATGTCTTCATTATTCGCGTGAACATGTGCGCCGGAGGTGCACGAAATGCATCGTGCCTTTTTTAAGAAAACGTAAACCGAACACCTTGGTTTTTTCCCTGGCTCCAACCGATTTCGAAATGTAATGCAGGGACTATTCAAGCAGTTCAAGACTCTCAAAGCAACTCAGGAGATCTCAAGCTCATCAATTTCTGCTGTGAGAGCTAACAGTATATTTTTGGTGTCGAATCATGGGCACTGATTTACAACAAGTTGCTCATATAGGCCAACCAATCACACGCGTTCATACGTGATAGATAGATCTAGAACACCCACATTTGCGTTCTTTAATACAGCGCACATAATTTGAATAGAAAACTAAATGCAAAGGACTGATTCATATATTTCAAGACAAAGTGACAGTTAAAATCAGATCATGAGGCCTTTCGTCCGCTCTAAGTCGCGTGTTGACGCGGAACTGGTGTTAATCAGAGTAACATAACTTAATGACATGCAGTGTGAGACAAGGACAATAACATGGACGGTAAGTGGACAGCAATTAATGCCATTGCCGTGGCAACCCAAGGCCAGTAGCAAGTACATTGGCAGAACAGAAAGATCATTGGGTGAATGGGTCAATCTCAATCCTCGATCCACGTTTTTGCCCGAGAGCTCTATTGCTCGCCATTTGCTTGCCAACGGATGTGACCTCTCAGGTGTCAGAGAACGCTTTAAGATTTTGTGTAGATCCGATGTCAGAAGTGTGCTTTGTTTCATGGAGGCTCTGGCCATTCAAGCGATTGCTCCTGATCTGTGCGTCCAGAAGCAGTTTGTGATTGGCCTTGGGTTGCCATGGCAATAGCATTGATTGCTGTCCACTTACCGTCCATGTTATTGCCCTTGTCTCACACTGGGTAACATAACTTATTAAGTTATGTTTCTCTGATTAACAACAGTTCCGCGTCAACACACAACTTTGAGCGGACGAAAGACTTCGTGTTCTGATTTTAACTGTCAATTTGTCTTGAATCGGTCCTTTGCACTTGGTTTTATATACAAATGATGCAGCAGGTCACATTTCTTCAACAACGCACATACACGAGGATGATGCAAACTATAAAGAAATTAATTGCACGCATAATGTGCCGTCATGGGCACGCACGAATTCATTTTTTATCTGAAGCTTAAAGTAATTCAGATGAATTTCTTCACCCTATGGGACCTTGGTATCTTCTACTTATTCAACTGATATGAAATATCAATAAGTGAATCATTACCAAAAGCAATTATTCATGGTCATGAGCGGTTCAATAAAGCGGTTGAGTATGGCTCCGAGTGCGATATTTTATAAAATGATTTCGCATTTGTATGTAGAGTGAAATGATAATAACAATGAATATTTACATAGCACACTAACAAACTGCCGGTACCTTCACATTGTCAGCCACTGGAAGCCGTCATCCTTGAGGTGCCGTTGTCATGACAGCGCATGTCCACGACGTAGCATTGTTTTCATTGAGCATGCCCGTTCTAGTCTTTCATTATTATAGAGCGTCGGATTTCTATGATAATAGCGATGGTGAAACAAATCGACTCGAGATCATGAACTTTTTTAGTCATGAAGTTCAACAAAGTAAGCACGATTATGTGAAGAATGCGAAAACTTAAATGAACATCGAATGAGAATTGCCTGCAAGTTGTTCAGGTGAGAACAACAAGAATCATTGCTAGAACATCCAGACGGCAGCGTCATTTTCAGATGCATGCTGCCAAAATTCCTAAATGGCTTTTGTACGTAAATGCACTTCAGTTGGTGCATTTAGTCTAAAAGAGTACAGACGCATCCGGAAGCTTGTGCGTTCATTTTGACCTTGTTTGTTTTGAATTCAGATAGATGACGTTCGATATGCAGACTGCTTTACATTTTGTTTGTTCATCAATTGTATTGATGTCCCTGTGTATTATGTGAACAGTATGCTGTACTTACTTGATTGTCATCACTTGGAAATATGAACGCTTTCTTTCTTTTGATGGCCCACGCACTGTTTGCGACGACCATTGATAGAAGACATAATGGCTGAGGACAATGCAACCTATGCAATATCAGTTAGTTAACTTATTGACCAATCTTGTAGAGATCACTTTGTAGAAATATCGACCAATTCGTTGCATATGTATGTAATTTATGTTCCTTATTATTTAAACCTTCAAAATTGATACGATTGATACAAACAGCACTTTACTTGGTACTCACCTTAACCGACTTCTGCATTCCTGTATTGTGGTCAAGTGTCAGTTATCACGTTAAGCGCACAATATGCAAGTTGAGATACAAATGACACTTCAGCGGCACTGTTAGGACTCCTGACAATGCTAATTTGACTGATTAGCATAATGTGCCATTTTACTGTGTTTGATCATTACATTTGCAGACAATCGATGAATACTAAACCATCAATTGTTTGGTCTGCAAATGGCATACTATAAAAACACAGAGCCGCATTATTTGACATTGCTGACTTATTTTTCTCAAACGGCGAGAACGATGAGAATGATCAGTAGATACAAATGCCATGCCGATTGAATCAAGCGGAAAGGCAGAAAACATTGATAAAAAATGAGTGCCACAATTAGCATCAGAGGCGTAGTATAATAATACAATGTTTATATTCAATTGATAGAAATCAGCATTTCAAAGTGATTAAGAAATTTGTTTGCAAAGAAAGAATCAGCATAACATTTTAAAAGAAGTTAGTCAAGGTCTCATTCAATTGCTTTAGGCAGAAAATACATGGAGTCTAGGCATTATCAGCTGTAAAGAATAATTCACAAAAAGTCTTAGAAAATATTGATTTAGCAAGTGATCGGACTGTCTTGTCTTCATGAATGGTTTTTTTGGCACAATCACTGCGATGGACATTTAATGCTGAGAATCTAGCACATTTACATCCTTTCTCACATATTAATCTATGCCATCGATTTTGAAGTCTTTCACGCTAACCGGTTTCTTTAGAGTTAAGTTTTACAAATACAGGTGAATTGTACGCCAAAATTGACCTAATGCAATTGCTGAACACATAAATCAGATATTGAATAAGTCATTTTTTGAGTAACCATGGGAGACAAATTCGTTAGCTGTCTATTTTGCACATGCTTTGTAAATGAGATGACAATTTTTAATCATTGGTGTAAAAAACTCATTTGTGAACAATTCTGCAGTGCTTAAGTGGGAGAAGTAAGTATCATAACATACAACGATTCTGCTGGCTCTCCTATGAGCAAAGTTCAGACAAACATTTTTCTGTATGATAGCCAAAAGTCAAGTGCATTTTATTCATGTTTTAAGAGGCGATAACTCCCTACTTTATCGAAATTACAAATAATTAGCAATAATTATTGATGACAATGACTGTATATTTCTTCAGTTTAGAACTTAACTACAAGCTTTGATGAATAGTTAGCTTGATGAATCAATAGCACTAAATCGCGAACGTGCTTCAAAAGCACATATAATCAGAAGCCCGTGTTTCCTCAGAACACAGTGAAACCTGAACTTTCTGTTGTGAATGGTGCTTGTATTCGTACATGCAGTGCTTTATAATGCTCTCTCCAACCAAGTTGCGATGGGTGGATTGCACTCTCTCCTATTGTCACAGGAATTCTCCATAAGTCAAACAGAAGTTACATGTGGACTCATATGACACTCTTATTGCTTTTGAAGCGGGAGAATACACAAGAAATATAGATCGTGTTTTCGCAAACAAAAAATGCTTCAAAAGTTTTTGCAAACAAAATTTTTCAAGATTTTTCAATTTTCAGAATCTAGATTTTTTAAAGAAAATATTTGAAACCTAGTAAATGCTACTGGTATAAGTTGAACTGATACAGACTGTCGTACTAGTGGTAGTTGCGTGATGAAGTTTGTTCAGCTTGTCCAAGCCTTTTTATGTGCCAAATTGAGAGTCCATTATTTGTTGAAATTATTTACTTATCTGTAGGTATGCTTAGTTATAATGTCTGAAAAAACAAGGCCCCGCGCGAATTTTGTGAATGAAGAACAGCACAAGTTGTCGAGCCTATTCGTTAATTCATTCATTCTCCTAGTGTCATTGAGCTTTAGATAGCTCGATGCTGTCTAATACTGCAGCTGTATTGGTCATTAGGATACCTTAATACATGGCAACGCGCGTGTGCTGCTTGTAATGAAGTTGTATTAAGTTTCACTGTTAAGTCAAGACAAAGATAATCAGAATGTGCAGCTGTGCAGCTGTATTGTTTCATTACATATATGCAATGGGGTCTCATGAAATCGAAATATTGGTGTCTGCAGCTCGTCATTATCCTATTTCAATGGAATAAATACATGTAATCAGAACAATCATGCAGCAGGCAGACTGCCCTCTATTTATTCATCTTGCAATCATTTCTTTTGCCTTTTGTAAGCAGCATCGTCTTATTCAGATTAAAAGTACCGTTATGTCATCACTTTGTTACATCATGATTTTATTTACAATTAATTTTCTTAATATTTTGAAGACTTTAATGAAATCAACGATGAAGTCATCAAATGAAATCACAGGTATCTCAAACAATCGGTTGTCAGTTTATTTCAAAGTTGAACGCGATATCAGCTAAATTCTGACCACTGGCAGTTTTGATAGGGTAATACCAACATCAGAAGTTATCTGTGTATTCCGGAAACAGTGGGCAGCAAAACTTGTACAGCTGTCAAAGTACAGAGAAGTGTCATTACTTGCATTCTCTGTATACTTTGCATTGATTCCCTATGTTTGCGACTATATGTTCCGATTTTTCAGTGTCAATGCATTTATGAGCATGAGTCGTTTCACAAGCATTAAATTGTGGTGATTTTATATCACTTGCATTGATAATGTAAATATTGTATTATTTGAGTTGATGTCCTTCATGTATCTGTTCTGTGTTTAGCATATACATGTAGTCTATTTCATGCAAATATCTGTGTGCATCAACCTTAGATTTATTTTTTGGCATCTGTGAATGAGTGACATGCGGCTGTGTGGAGTTGTTGAGGTGGTGATTTTCTATGTTTTGCATGAATTGAGTGACTGATCATTCACATTCATCATTCGTGACAAGTCATTCCTGCATGTGAATGTGAGCTGAATTTTCAGTAAATGTTCAAGTCCTCAGAAATGCGTAGAAGCCAAAATTAGTTGAATAATTAGAGCTGCACCTACTATATTTTTGGAGCAATATCAAAAAATGTCTCTGGGCTCCTAACCCACAGACCACTAACAAAGTGCAAATGAAGTTGTGGTTTATATTTACACGCGCAGTCATCTACAAATGTATCTACGTACAATTATTACATGAATGAAAGCAGTAGCCATCAGACATTGCTGATAATAGCTTTATATCAAGCACAGTCAGTTTTATGCAGCAGATTGTGAATCCCAAGTCAAAAAAGTGGTCAGGTCATTATCAAGCCTCACAAAATGTATTTGGTACATTCATTCATTTGGGTGCAGTTGCTGCAACGTTTACCAAGAAATGTAAATGATATAGTAACAGACAGCATGCAATATACTTGTGCATACATTAAAAAAATCTAGTTGAGTTGCTTTCACCGGCTAAGTTCTCCAAATTCAATCAAACGTACTCCGAGCATTGTCTTATTACGACTTTTTTCGTGCGATAATTGATCAAACGTTTCGTTTGTCAGTGTCATCCACCATGAATTTCCAGCTGACACTCAAATAAATTTTTTTGAAAAAATGGATATGTTCCCTCCCCCCATCGTTACTACGAAATCTATTGATGAAAGATGCAATCTTACATTCGACATGACGGTTGCCTTTGACTCGATTGACCGGCAATTAGTAATCAATAAATCCAACAGTTTGAATTTTCCTATGGCCATCGTGATGAGAATTCAATGGATTAGTGCTCCTTTATTTGCTGGTCTATCTATGACTGATTTTATTCAATTAGAGAAGCTGCTGTGAAGATTCTATACAATCATTTGTATTATGAATGCGACAGTGAATCTTTTTCTATGTTAATGGAGCGTCTGATGGTAATAGCTTCAAATTTCTTTGAATGTGTAACTGAACATGAACACTTAAAAACTGTCTTTTTACACCAATTAAAAGACTGGTGGCTCTTTCTGATGCCATCCTTGCGAACGCAAAGGAGAGGAGATGCTTCTACCGTCAGTATGTGTCGACTACGCTATAATTCGATGCATTACCGATTTTCTAATGTCAGTTGTTATGGGTTTTATGTATCTTCATGAAAGGTATAAAGTTTATCTTGATTACTTTTAATGTGGGTGTACCGCATCTTAATATGTCAACCCCGATTTTCATTCATATCGAAATAAGCGTTTTATTGTTATATCCGGTTTTATAGATTCTTGAGACTCTTCTTCTTAGCTTTTGTACAGGGGTAACATTTATGTTCAATGATAGTATCTATGTGCAGCATGAGGGCTTGAGTATGGGGTTTTCTTTAGCTGAGTTTGCTAAGAACTCAATCGAATCTCAGTTGTCTATTATGCCTAAATTGTACTTACGCTACGTTGATGACTGTCTAGTGATATTCAAAAGCAAGGATGAAGTTGATGTTTTTCTCAGTCAACTTGATGCTATAGACAAAAACATTCAATTCACAGTCGAGCATTCAATCAATGGCGCTTTTAACTTCCCAGACATGACCGTTGCTCTTAGAGACAGCAGTCTTAGCTGCAAATGGTTTATTAAGCCTACTAACACTAATGGTCTGTACATCCCGAGTAGCTCCTATTGTTCCTCGCAATACAAAAATAACATTATTGTGACCTTTAAAAATAGATCGGAAGGGCTTGCAACTTATAGTTGCGATAAAATCGAGAATGAGAAGATCATGAAAGAAATCCTTCAAAGAGACGGCTACTACCCAAAATGTACTCAAAAATGCATGAGCCAAAAAATTTCCCCAAAATGCACATCCGAATTCAGATGAACTCAGCGAACATAAAACCAAAATCTTTTATGACCTTCCTCTCATCAAGGAATGTGAAAAAATCATATTTAAGAAAATTCATAAAATCAACAGAATTTTATATTAAGCCATAATCATGCCATATTTCAGAACCGATAAAACCCAACAAATATTTTGTAAATTAAAATGCTATGCCCTCTGACATGTGCTCCTCCTTAGTGCATGAACACTGTGAACAATGTGAACACTGAGAGAAATGTTACATCGGAAAGACCGTCACTTGCGCCGTCACTTGCAAACTCGCATAGACGAAAACATCAAAGGTCGTCCACTGTCAGAAATCTCGACACACATTCACTCACCAGCACAGAATATCTTCAGAATACTCATGCACACGAACGACACATAAATTGCAGAAACGCTTTTCATCAAACAATGCATCACACAGAACAAAAGCCTACTAAACAACCACTGCACATCAGAAGAATTGTTCTTATTTTAATTGGATTCATTTGATTTTCAATGTATCTCGCAGAAGCCGTGATTGTTTGTAGCCTTTGAAGATTGTATGGCATTATACAGACATCTCCGGTCTGTAGCTGTGTGGGCATAGTGCAATAGATATCTGCACTATTTTAGAAAAGAAAGCACCTTTTTTGGATATTTGCAGGAGGTAGTACAGTTTTGCTGCTCTATCGTTATAATATGACGGTATCCGCAGTTTCGTCCACAGGTCCATCAGTGCTTGTCTTTTTGCTGCAACCATGTCCTTTTCTGTCTCTCGAGGCTATCAGTGATTGAATGTCTTCAACAACAGAATCTTGCTCATCATCAAGCCGCTGAGACAGATATTCGGATGCACTCATGATTGTTTCATTCCTGACAGTCGAATTATCTCTTTTGAAGGTAACTAGAGAATTAATTGCTCGCCTTGAATCCTTTCCTGCTTCGCATTCCTAATTTTTTGTTAGGTTACTCCTCCAGGGCCCCACAATGGACCGTTCTTCATTAGATCAAGAGATCGCACAGCCACCACACACAACACAAATGCATTAATGCCTCTTCACTATGTAATACAAAGGATCAAATTGCTCTGTCGCCCAATACTTCGAATTTTCAATGAGTGGGCGACTTATGATCATCAATGGATGACATAAATGTCGCACAGTTAACATATACTATGTTAAAAAATTACACTGTAGCGCGAAATAAGTAGCATCACAGGCTTAGATGTCCCCGGAAATCATGCCCCGATTGGTTCATCACACCGATGATCCAATCCGGTTGATGTGGCAGGAATACTAGATCTAGTTCAATATGCAAGAAAATAATGAGGGTTAAATATCTCTGTAGTTTACGAGTTTCCGTGGAAGGACGACCTCTCCTTAACTTCTAAAGTTCTGATCGAAATTTCATGAAAATCGCACTGCAACTTAATTGGCGCTTGAATCTGTGATGGTGGCATTCAACGCGCTCATCACCACACTATATTTGACAGATGCTGTTTGATTGTGGTTTTGATAAAATCTGAGGCGATATGTTAGGGAAATGCCTAGTCTGTTTTCATGAAGAAAAACACTTATTTGCTGATACTAAACTGTACCTTTTGCAGCCTATTATTAGTCTATTTTTCATGCGCCTGGTCGAAGCCAACACGACCTTGCTGCGCAAGCATTGTCTTTTGGTGCATTCATGCTGATGTTAATTGAATAGAATCACGTGAAATGTAATACAAGACCATTTATGTTGCATAATATTATTGGTCATCGCCGTTGTTTATCTTACAGAATACTTATTCAATCTGTTCTTGGCAAGTATAATTATGTCTTCTGTCTGCTTTAGATTTGAGTTTTGGGAGCCGTATTGATGACTCTGCAGTTTTTCTTTCTGGCTACATTGTTTTCGTAATGATCGTAATAAGAATGGTGGCGGCGTAGTCCTTTATGTGTGACATGGTCTCAGTGTCAGTGACGTTTGCAATATCTCTATTATTGTACTACAACTGAGCTTGATGTTTACATTGTCTTGATCTATCACCCTTACTGGGGTGAAGTTGCTGCTCATTCCGTTATTATTAATGCCATACAAGATATTTTTGATCACCATAGTGACGCTCATATTATACTCACTGACATAAATAATGAAACCAACTATCATTGACTTGAATGGAAGTTTGTTTCATTTTTTCTATGGTTTGAGATGATATCTCGCTTTCTATGTATCACCATTGAACTATTGAACTCCATATAATAAAGGAAATGATATAGGACCATCAAATTTCAAAATTTGATATTGATCACAGTAACAGCTAGAAGTTGAACAGAATCACCACCTACTGCTGACCAGATTTGACTTATGAAATGGCGCACGATAATTTTACCAGAGGAATGGCAATTGGGATGATGCGTTGTGGGCAAAGTTCTACAACTGTTGCGAAAGAATTGAAAATTTCAAGGGTCGTTGTATGGAGGTGGTGGTGTCGTTGGAAAGCAGAAGGAAATGTGGAAAAGAAGAACGGATCAGGAAGACCAAGGGTATCATCCAAGCGGACAGATGCACGCTTAGTTTTAGCTGCTAAAAGAAACAGATTTGTGTCCGTCCCGAAGCTAATTGTGTACTGGAAGGTTGCTGGGAACGTTGCCTGTAGCGTTCGAACTGCATATCGAAGATTGCGAGAAGCTGGTATACAGTCTCGACGACCCGCTGTGAGAATTCCGCTGAGCCTGGAACATCGAAGGAGACGAGTGACGTGGTGTCAAGGTCATCAGTCGTGGAGTGACAGTCAGTGGGAACGTGTGCTCTGGACTGATGAATCGAGGTTTACTCTCAATTTCAACGATGGTCGGATCCATGTTCATCGCTTGCCAAGTGAACGATTTGCTCCATGTTGCGTCAAAGAACACGACCGGTACGGCGGCGGTACTGTCATGGTTTGGGCCGGTATCTGGCACAATGGAAAAACACCAGCAATCGTAGTGAAAGGAACATTGACAGGACAGCGATATGCCGACGAGATCGTGACACCGGTCGTGGTTCCAGCAGTGACATCGAATCAATTGATTTTTCAGGATGACAACGCAAGGCCCCATTGCGCCTCAGTGGTCTCTAACAGGATAGCAAGCAGTGGAATCCCAACCTTGGAATGGCCCTCATGTTCTCCCGACCTCTCCCCAATCGAGCACTACTGGGATGAACTTGGTCGCAGAGTGAGGGAGAGGTACAACCACCCACCAGTGTCTTTGAAGATGTTGGCCGACAGACTGATCGAGCAGTGGAACCTCTTAGACCTGGCATTCATCCAGCGACTGTGCTCATCCATGCCCTCACGCATCGATGCCAGTTTGGATGCTCGCGGTGGTCGCACCCGTTTCTAACTTAAGTTGATAAAATCATGAGTATCAAATTAAATGTTTTTCAGTAAAGCATTCGAGTTCTCCTTTTACAAACAACAAACAAACGTACAGTACAACCAAGTTTAAGTCATAAGTATTCATATCAGGACTTGTTTCATTCTTTTTGTCACTGAGTAGATTTTAACTGGTGATGTAAATGACCTTCGTCATAAATTAGATGATTTTCTTATTTACAGCAGCATGGTGCAACTCGTTCAATGTTCTACCTGAGGTCGCAGTATTCTTGATATTGTAGCTACCAATCCGTCGAAGAAATTTCAGACTCTACAGCTACTTGCACCGCTTGGGGCTCAGATCACAGAGGCGCTCTTTTAAAAGCGGCTGTTCAAATGCCCGTTATTGCCAAAAAGGTTAAAGTGAGATCTTTCTCTCCATCCTCATTCGCCGCTTGATGGCAGGTTCTCTCTTCAATCAATTGGTTTGACTCTTGTCTGCATCATGAAAATATTGATGAGGTTGTCGAAAACGTGGAGGGCATTTTGCTTTCTTGCTTTATGAAATTCTTCACCGAAAACACGGTTAGGATGAGAAGTTCTGATTCGCCTTAAATCACACCGGCTCTCAAAGCTATATCTGATGCTCGGGATAGTGCTCTGAATAAGGGGAACTATGGGAACTACTTGACTCTTCGTGAAAAATGTATCAAAGAAAGCTATAAGGCTAAGCTTAATCCCATTTCCTAATTTTCTTCCTCGTCCAATTTAGAGAAATGGAAAGCGATTAATAATCAATTGAATAGGAAATCACGTGTTTTTCTTGTTGACTACGCCACGGCTGATTCACTAAGCAATCAATTCCATCGTGCTTTCCATCCCAGTGACATTCATCAGTTTCATGATAATCGCTTATACGTGCTACGTGGTCTGGAGAATCTATACATGTAGATGAAAGTCTAGTTCACAATCAAGGATGTGGAGCGGTACAATTTTACCGCTCCACTCCGCTCCGCTCCGATTACACTTCGCTTTTGCTCCGCTCCAGTCATTTTTTCATACCTAGCCACTCCGCTCCGCTCCGCTTAAACTAAATCCTATTAATTTACCATACCATAAATAAAACGATTTCCTTGAACTTTTTAGGTTGTTTGACTACTGTAAATTATGACTGACTTCCACTCTGATAATATGCTTAACTGCAAAATATTTGCCTTATGCTTGTCGAATTTTAAATACGAATTATGACCGATAATCATGAATGAATTTAAATAAATAATGACTATAATTGAACAATACTTCGAAAGCAGATTTTACATTAGCATTAGTAGTAGTTCTACACTTATCATGTGATAATAACTTAGTGACTCACCTGAAGAGTAACCGCAAATATGTGTAACAATCAGAAAATTCATTCTGTTGCAGCCTCATACTAGGTAGCAATACGATGCTATCAGGTAACGATGCTCGCTCATACTGATATAAGCATGAATAATAATTAATAAATTGTAGTTTTCTGTAGGCAGAATTTTTCTTGTATTTTTGAAATGATAATTTTGTATCAGAAAAATTTTATAAATTTTATAAGAATAATTTTTGTATAAGATGCAAGGAACGATACATCGGTACTCGGTAGTACGATAAGAACTTTGCATAGAAGAATTAATGAACATCTGAAAAACAAGACTTAATCCATCTATAACATCTCATCACCTGTCAAATAACCTAGCAAAATATATCTGTGTCAATCATTCATTAACCTAACATTCCGTGAGCCAATGCACACTAAAAATTTGAACCCATCCATAGGAACGAATATGAACTGTCGGACTTCCATTTTTAGCTTTCAGATTTCTTTCAATTTTAAATCATATCTTTATTGGCTTTCTTATTAACGGTTTATGCAACCCTTCCACTTACTGTATAACTTGAGAACGGAGTCGTATCTCCGAATAATGTTGAAAAAATAAATAATAGACTAATATCTTACGAAAAATAGTGTAATAACAATAATGTAAAAAATCATTAATTACGAAAAAACTTTGTTGACTTTGTCAACATCAGGTTCTCTCCCACTCCACTCCGCTCCACTCCGCTCCAGTCAAAATTTTCTTTACTACCGCTCCGCTCCACTCCGCTCCAAATTTACTCCCACTTCGCTCCGCTCCGCTCCACATCACTGTTCACAATATGTTGTTGAAATGCAGGACCAACTCCGCATGACCAGACAAAGATCCCTGGATTCTATCTGTTCTTTTCTCTTGCTCTTGTAGCGCCTAATTCGTAATCACAGAAATGTACAATCTTTGTTTTAAGTCTGCATATTTTCCTAAAAGGTGGAAGAGAGCCTTCATCACCCCATACCGAAAGGAAATAAGGATTATCGTGGAATCTCTATCCTTCCCTTTCTGAGCAAGGTTTTTAAACGAATCATACGTGATCACATTTCACTTCTATCCATTCCCCTCTCCATTCTTCATCACGTTTCACTCGAGTCTGCCAACTGCGCCTGATTTCAGCAAGGCTTTTGATTGGCCTTGCCAAGAAATATTTTGTCTGGTTTTCCCCAGAATTTTGTGCTATTTCTTTCTTATCACACTGCGTGGTAGATGAATTGCATCTTCAACAGCATCATTACTGTTTTTATGCGAACTTATATTGTACCTATACTTGACAGTATCGACTTTATTTTTTGGTAGTATTCTAGGCAGTTATATCAGCCTCTCTGGTCAACAAGACAAGGTTGTGTGGTGGGACTACTGGTCACTTGCCTTAATCTCCTCTCACTTCTGTATCAAGTGCCTGTCAATAAGTTCATTTATCATCGCTGTAATCTGTTACTTCCTGAAATCGAAGAAACCTGAAGCACCGCACACTACACCTTTTCCAAATCGATTTCAGATTTCTCCAATTGAATTTCAGATATCTCCAAAGTTGAAACTCTGACAGATATTTGAAACTCAATTGGAGAAATTTGAAATCCATATGGAAATGTCTGAAATTCATTTGAAAAGGTCTGAAGTAAAAGAAAACATCAAAGAACTAAAGAATGCAATAATCCATAGACACAATATGGTGCTAGTCTCCTCTAACGCCCTGCTTTAGGATTCTTTTATTAGTTGCGAATAGTGTCTTGCGCTAGGTGATTTGGTTCGGTTTAGGAAGTGCTGGTTTAAAGTATAGTCATCAATTGCAAGGAAATTTAATTTCTTTTACATTTAAGCCATATATCAACCGCTCTTGCATATAAGCTGCATGTTATCATTTCTGATTATAAATATGTATGTCATGTGTCCTTTCAATCGAACTTGTAGAAGTATGGTAGATGCTAGGTAGATGGTAGGACAAGGGGTGCACTGGACCCCCTCAAGTCTCAGAGGGAGTAGAAATTCGCATCAATCATCTTTCATGATTTTGTTGATGTTCATGATGGTCCATAATGAGTAAAATTGATTTCTGTTTCGCTTGCATCATGCTCGTGATTGTGCGCTGTGTCAGAAAATCTCAAAATGGAAATATTTTGCTTTCGCGTGACTACTTGGCTCACAAGAGCAACTCAGCATAAATCAGTGTTCAGGATGAAAACTATAATCATATCAGCAGTTCGCCACCAAAAATAGACCCCTAACAATGTCTTCATAGCAGTAATTGATGAGTTTGAGCCATCCACAACTGCTTTGAGAATTAAAAGTTCAATAGCCATGGCTTTGGTAGGACTATTTCCGATAGGGATGGATAAAATCAAAATAATGAAAAATACAAGGATTCTGCTACATGGAATGAATCAATTTCAATGAAATTAACTATCTAACGTTTTATCGTGAAACCATTGTAAGTAGCCATTGTGAAACCTAATATGAACCATTGTGAAGTAATATCATGCCAAAATGTCGTTGACTTATAACAATACTGCGCTTTTGTATACATGTATGTTTGCTAAATAGGCTTAAAGACACCCAAAAGATTAAATCTATCGATCAGCTGCACTAAGACATCATTGCTTTGCTTCAATTCAACTTTCCAGATGTTTTGATATGGATTGACGTAAGTAAACGAAGATTTTGCAAACGGGGTCCTAAAGAGTTGAAAAAGCTGAGGTCCTTGGATGGGAGACTCAGGTGACTGAGGCACTTCTCATAACAAAACGTATTTAAATGTCATGTTTTTTAAAAATTTTCAAATGGCCATAAAATGCATGTTTAAAGCAATGATCAAGGAAGACAATCTTAAAAACTGGGTTTGCAACCAGTGAAACAATGTACAAAACACGGTTACAAAATAGTGTTTAAAGACTACATTCTAACATGAGTTTTAGAGCATCGCTTTGATGATTATAGTAATCGCATATTTTTTAGAATGAAGCAGCAGCGAATATCGTGTGGTTACAGAAGAACAGAGTGGAAAACTGATACGAGAAGGTACTATAATAAACAAAAGCAGCTGTTCATTTCCTTCATTTGACAATCCTGCTATGAAGTTGATGTTGGAACCTCTTGTTTAGAAAAAGTTCACAGGAAGCATAGGCCTACGTGTCTTAGGACAATGATGAAGTGAACATCATTGTGGGATCTGTGCAACACAATTCCGCGAAAGAGAAGAAGTCATGGTGGAAGACGATCTGGGAGAAAAGTTCGGACATCTTATCCTGATAGCACTGTTGTTTTTGGTTCTTTGCGCTGTTTTTTCGATAAGTGCAATTTTATTGATTTTTATTGTCCTTTCGGTCATATTGTTACTGGTGATTTGAATGTGATAGATGATGTTCATCTTAGGAATGTCATGGCACGGGGTGTTAAATTTCGTGTTCCTCAATTTTTGCCATGGAATAAGGTTAAAGCTGACTTGGTGACTTGTGTTAAGACCCACGCCGATAAAATGTCCAAAGTGTTTAAGATTGATCGTGATCGTTTCGATGATTGGGAGGGTGAGATAATAGACCTCATTTGTAAACGTATAAAAAGACCAAAGTATTGTGAAAATGTATTCGAAAGAAAGTTTACGTCTATTAGATCACTTGATGAGAGCATTAAACGTATGCATGATCATTTTGTCATTGTGTCCGTCGATAAAGCGGCTAATAATTTTGCTGTTATATGTAAGAAATTGTATATCAACATCATGTTGGAAGAACTAGGTTTTGATTTAAACAGTTTGGTACCTACAGGATGGCCGCCAACAGGAGGTTCTTCATACTTGAGTTGACGCTAAAAACAGCTTTCGTCTCTCCTTGAAATTTATTGACCAGATTAAAATAGTTAATTAAAAGATATGTACAACCCCTACGCGTTTCGAGCGTTCGCTCTTCCTCAGGGGGTAATTCGCTAAAACCAACTGCAGTTGGTTTTAGCGAATTACCCCCTGAGGAAGAGCGAACGCTCGAAACGCGTAGGGGTTCTTTTAATTAACTATTTTAATCTGGTCAATAAATTTCAAGGAGAGACGAAAGCTGTTTTTAGCGTCAACTCAAGTTTGGTACCTGTTGGCAATGCAACTTATTCTGTTTCTTCGGAAGGTAGCAGTGAAATTGTTGACCGTCACTGTTCACTTGTTAAGTCATTTGGTATAAACTGTTCGGATGATTGTAAAAAGTTGCCTAAATTGTTTTGTATTCCGAAGTTTCATAAGTCACCGTATAAGTTTAGATTTATTGCTGGAGCGCGCAAGTGTACGAGTACACAATTGTCAGTTGTTCTTAATAAGAGTCTTTCCTTAATAAGAGACTTTTTTTAAACTTTATTGTGAAACAATACAGAAGAATAGTGGCTTCCGATGTTTTTGGAGCATTAAGTCTACTGAAGAATTTTTGAACGTTGCAAATAATAAAAATAATGTCTTTTCAATTCAAGTATTCGATTTTTCTACATTGTACACTAACCTCAATCATGAAGACATGCATGTATGTGCACATTTGTTTAGCTTGCTGGAGCTAGTTTTTAACTCCACGTCGAGAAAATTTCTTTGTGTTGGTTTTAATAAAACTTTTTTCACTGGTAAAACGTACAAGGGTTATCACTGAAGCTTTCGTTGTTTTTGGTGGCTTGGCATTCAAGCAAGTTAGGGGCATTCCTATGGGGGGAAATTGCAGCCCTATGTTAGCTGATTTGTTTTTGTGCCACTGTGAATTCGTTTTTATGAAATCGTTAGTGTCGAAAGAGAAATTCGGATTAGCTAGATTGATGTCTTGCACCACACGTTACATCAATGATATATGTCTTTTCAATTATAAACATTTTGACACTTTGTTGACTAAGATTTATCCCGCGGATTTGAAGGCTAAGAGAAATGGGACGGATAACACCTCAGTAGAATATCTCGATGTCAAGCTTAATATTTGTAGTGATGGTTTACATACATCAGTTTTTCATAAGGTTGAGCAATTTTGTTTTGATGTTATTGTTTTCACTTTTCCCGACAGTCTTCTTCCTCTTCATATAGGTGCGAATGTCTTTGCCAGTCAAGTTCTTCGTTACCTTAGGATATGTTCTCATCTGCCGTGTGCCATTGTTAAAGTTAAAAGCACGTTTAAAGTTTTTGTGAAACGCGGATATGAAGCCTGCAAGTTAATCAAATGTATGGAGAAACTGTTAAAAAAGCATTTTTAGTTTTGTTTAAATTTGGTTTGCAGTCAGCCAGAGAATTTTGTATTTTGTGTGGCTTCATTTAAGAGTGTTATCATTGTCAAGTCATGTGTGGGGTTCGCCTTTTTGGCGGGGGTCCGCCAGCTAGGGTTTGAGCGTACAAAATGTTAAAGGACCCGAAACGCGACCTAGCTGGTCATTTTGCTGATGAACCCCTTCTATGTTTATTCTTTTCTGGTATGTCTTGTATAAAGATTGTAAATATGTTTTATTGTTCGGTACGCCATCTAAGTATTATTTCTTTCTTTTATATTACCCGATGACCGGCGTGAACGCTTTCAACAGCCCTTTTCAGGGCTACACTTATTAAGTATTTATTGAGTTTCCATTGTATATTATTGTTCATTCGAAGTGCACTAACCTGACTTTTCCCATAACAGTGATTAGAAAATCCACTAAAACACTGATGAAAGTACATTTATGGAAGTTAGTATCCATCAGTTTCCAACAAGTAAATCATTTATCGATGACTGCCTCATAAGTAACTTTTCATCGATAAAAAGCTGTTGAAAATGACCCATTTAGGCAGCAATACACGTTTAGCAATAGTTTGAAGACGAGATAGTTTAATAGTCTTTTTACATTTTACCACATTTTGCCATTTGTGAGGACAGGCTTGAAGTTGAGCATCTGAATTTGAGATTTATCTTCATCAATGCTTTTATGCAATTTTTCTATTTGTAGCAGTTCAAAAGTTAATGGTTTAATTGTTGTTAAGTAACTTGAGGCCCTTTCAAATTATTTTCACAGCGCCCCTGTATACTTCATATATTTTTTTCTTTCTCATCTCAATTATGGCTCTTAAAAATATAGCCTAGTTAAGAAGAGCCTTAAAACACTTAAATACATTCTTGAAGCCCCAGTCAAAAGATCCAAGTTGGACAGCAATGTTTGGAAACATGCTTAAAATCAAGGCTTTACAACCATGTTTAAAACAGAGAATAAGACATTGTCTTAAGCTTAATGTTTGAAATCCTTCCGCATTTATCAATATACAGAAATCATGTCTTACTCTCATGTGTAGGACCAATTTTGGTCCTACGCGTTATTGAATAGATGTGCTATTAAATACCATCAAATGCATCTTTGCTGCGACAGGACACTGACACAATGTAAATAAGCTCGCCTAAGTAAATGTTACACAGAATGTCATTATTTAGAATGAAAATTTCCAAATAAACCAAAAGATCATGCTTTCTTGAACCCTAGTCGGTAGCAGTGACACTGCTAAAGTGCGGTTGATCTCATATTTGAGCACAACAGGCTTTCGGATTTTTGCAAAAAACTTTCAGTATAGAAGTGTTCTATAATGAGACAATAAGCAAAATTAGGCATAACTGCATCACCCTTGATTTAGAGTGCTTCGGCACTTCGACTGAGAATCACTGGTCTACAATGCAGTGTAACTGTTACATGTACGACATGGGCTGATGAATTCCCAATCAACATTTTAGCATGCAATTTCCTATCTTTCCTGCATATTCAATGACTTACCTGAAAGTTGAAAGAGTGGCAGTTGAGTGAATTGCACGCAGCCAGAATATATTAATCAACATTCATTTTGATTCGCTCTACATTAATGGCCACAAAACAATGCTAAGTCAAGCTGCGCGCGTGACGATTGCATGCAAGAAGTACATGATGTCAGCGTCTTCATTATTGGACTTTAAAATCATTTCACAATTGTGATTTGATTTAAAATATGGACTATAGGTTTGACCCGTCAATAGCGAGTTTTGTCCTTTCAAGATTGATAGTGCTGTTTTAAAGTGCAGCAGTCGAAAAGAGCTTACGTCATTGCAGTTTCAAATGCATCTTTGCCGCAATTATTGCGTAATCTGCTGCTCTTTACCAAATCAACTGCAGCATTATCGTTTCAAATGCAAAATGAAACAATGAAAGGAGTAAAGACTCAGCTCTTTTTTTATTCGTTCAGCCTACTGAGACCCAGTTACTCAAATTGCTTATGTGTATAAACTGACTAATGAGTGACATAAAAGAACCTGCGTCATTCTTCCTTTCTCCAAAATGACTGGTCTATTTCGAGTGACTACACATCGTTCAAATGTGCTCTCTATAGAACTTGGTCAATGGAGGAATGAAATCGACTCCTTAACCGATTGGATGGATTCATGCAATAGTGTCTATGGGCACTGCACGCTTTCATCAGTTACACTTGTGTGAATAATGATTGAACTGTGAGGATACTGAAGTGGATGACGGGTGTGCATCCTCGGGGCTAAACAGATTAAAGCATTGGACTAAGCTGATTTACCAATGTATAATTTTTATCTTTCAATCGAAGTGTGATATTAATTTTCTGTCCTATGTCTCTATAAACTAGCAGTACAGATGGATGCCAGTTGCTGTATTCAATGATAGCTAATCGTTTTCGTCTTGAAGTCAATACTCCAATAATATTCATTGAAGTTCATATCAATATACATGTATTTCATAAAGCGCATCGATCATGAGATCATTCGACATATGTGTAATGACTCCTAACCATGCCAAGACTTCTTAATCCTTATCAGGAAGATAGACATTTCAATAAATTTAATAAATTTAATTAAATTTTTTCCACGATATTTGTACAAGCCCGGTCTTGTTAGTTGCTATTTCCCTCAGTGCTGTGTTATTTAGCTAAGTAAAGATAAGTTTTCCGAGTTAATCCAATCACAAAAATTGAAAATTGCTTCATTTATGATTTTGTTCAAATGGCAAGAGGCTTATGATAAATGCATTCTGATTTAATCAAAGTTCTTAAAAACCTAGGCAGGATGCATTGAGATTGTATATCTTGTTTGCAATTTTCGCATTTGAATTCCTTGTACTCTGCAACAGAAAACATTTATTTAGTCAATTCATAATCTGGGACAGAGCAGCAGGTTCACAAAAAAAATTTGTGGTTGACTCTTTAGGTAGACAGATGTTTCTGTCTAAACGACAATCTTTCTATTTCATTCTAGATAGAGGCTTGTTGTATGGTGCTGCGATTTCGAGTAAAATCAGGATTTCATTTTTGATGATTTCCTATGGAGCTAAGATGCTCAACTGTTAACAAGTAAACTTGCAAGCACAGCCATGATTCATATTTATAATGTATTAGAATTTTAGTCTCGATTATTTTACTATTTACTTGAAAGGGTAATGCTTTACTCGATTCGGAAGTTTCGTATCTGCAGCTTCAGATCCCCGTTGATTAAAATTAATTTACGTCAGGTTTTGCTGTCATTATGCTGTTGATTTGGCAATTTGCATTTGAAACAGCAACGTTTCACCTCATTTCGGCAATTCTGCTGCTGAAAAGTCAGCGATGAACTCGAAGCGTTAATGCTGCGAATTGTTATGTCATTCTACAGTTGAAATGTCTTTCCTTAGTATGAAACGGATGATTAGTTGTTCATCGGTCAAACCTATAGTTAGTGATTTTGCATTCAGACTCAGTTGCTTCGCATCTTCTGATAGATTTTTCTGGCGATACTGTAAGACATTTTCAGACGCTCACTCGGTTTCAGTGTCCTACTTGGTCCTACTACATTGCTCTGGGAAATACGTGGTACGTCCAATAAGTTTCCGGACAAATATAGAAAAAATGCAAATACTTTAATTCTGACATGATGGATCATTGATATGGTATATATAGGTTAGGAGGCTAAGCAAAGTTTTAAAAAGTTTCCATTTTTTTAGTCTGCTGAACCATTTTAAAAAACATAAGAAATTTTGAATATTTTGATGGATTTTATTGGTTGTAGACAGTGTCATACAATGCTATAGAATCTGCTATGTTGGATATGCAAGAACTCAGGTGCATGAGACCACTGGAGCATTCATTTCGAACAGCTAACTCTACTCACCACACAACCGTCCATTATTTAATTAATTTCGATGTAAATTGAATTGCAACTGTACAAAAATGTCTTAAACTGAGTTAAAGTTAATAATGTACAAAACTTTTTATTTAATTTTTGTTAATAATGCACAATTTCGCATTGAAAAATTGTGCAGCTCGTCTTCGTGTTCCTCTTAACTATCGGAATCACGATTTACGGAACAAAATGGCAGCTGCTTTCATGGACGAATGCTCTTCACAGTCGACGATCCTGTTTTGGGCAGCAAGTAGAGTTTAGACGAAGTCGACAGAGTGTCAATGATGATCCACTTGAAGCCTGAAGGTAGGACTATCGAATCTGCTACAACCACAAAGTCCGAGCCGATGGAATACGGATCGACGCATGTCGATTACCACTCTTAGTGAGGAGCTGAATGTATCCAATGGAAGTATTGGAACTCTCCTGGATTTTTGCTGAGCATCGAAAAATCAACCCGCGGTTTCTTCTCGCGTCTCCCGTTTCCTCATTGAAAGACCTGGAAGCTTGCCGACAGAATTTGGGCATCACTGATGAGCTTGCAGAATGTTTCGTTCATAATATTTGTGCTGTCGATGATACTCCTTTTCATTGACTATGCAGTCCACCTTCCAAATGACATTCATCATCCGAGTGGAGGAGACCTGTCGAGGGGAACCTTTGGAAGATGCAATCGATAACTAGCCATCGACGATGCATGGGTTAACTTTTTTCAACACATCAGAGGTCTTGCTTATTGACGTTTTGGAAAGGCGGTCTGCCGCTCCCGGTACTTAGTTGCGACCTAATTCAAATGCTCGAGCAGCTACGTGAAACCTGTTCACTACTACCTCATTGTTTTCTCCATGAATACGCTACTGCTCACACATCCGGAATTGTGCATCAATGATGCTGGTTTCCACAGTTGGTAGCTATCCTCGTGCACACCAGACCTCTCTTCAACCAACTTCTGGTTGCTCAGGAATCAGAGAAAAGCATTTGCGTGGACAGTCATTTGGATGCAACTCTGATCTAGAGGAATCTGTTCGCAAAATTCTGGGTAAATATCGTTTAGAAGAATTAGAAATGTTTGAGGACCTTAGGTGTCAGGAAGTTGAAATGTGTTCGAAGAGAGGGAAATTGGTCTGAAAAGTGAACTTCTGTAGACCTGCAACTTTATCTGGCTAAATTCCGAATGCTTGTGTTGACAAATGTTCAAACAACACATAGCCGTCGACAAATTTTCAACATACTTAGGAAAAACATTATTTTTACTTTCAATTCATTAAAATATTCAAAATTTCTTATGTTTTCAAAATGGCTCAGCAGACTAATAAAAAATGGAAATTTTTTAAAACTTAGCATGGCCTCCTAGACTATATATACCATATTAATTATCTATCATGTCAGAATTAAAATATTTGCATTTTTTCTATATTTGTCCGGAAACTTATTGGACGTACCACGTACATGCCAACATTACACTATGTTCTAAATCTATGTAGGTAAAATGCCATGAGATGAAAAATGTCGCAGGGTAATATTTCTATCCTGCATTTCTGGGAGGACAGGATGGATTATAGAGAGTACATTTGCCAAATATTTAGACTGTGAGCGTTAGGCCACACAAGCAGGTATATGTAGGTAGGCTCTCTATTAGTCTAAATAAATTAATCTAAACTATACTGTCCTTAATTGTCCTTGTAGAAGGGGATGGAAGTCGGAAGCTATGCAGGTTTTGTAACCGCAGTGTAAGGATGAAGGCTAGTGCCCGGAGGTTTCAAAATGTTGAAATCGGATGGCTTCGGTTTTTTGCTTAATTGATGCATGCGACTCAAATAGAAATTGATATCTATAACTATTTTGGAAACTGGCTGTTAACAAAGAATTATACATGCAATCAGACAATCCTAACGGAAGCTACAGAGACCCGCGCCTACTTTTGGTATCAATTCCCTATCTCTTGTGTGCATTTTACTTTGGAATTTGACCCCACTAATTATTCAAGATGTCTATTCTAGACAAGAAGAAGACCGAGAAGTCCATTTCTATGGTGATGAATCAGTTGACTTGATTTGGTGAAGTTCCACACTGCCAGTGTGTCATGCCTGCATGCCTCAATGCATTGATTCCATCCGAGCTACCGGGAGAAAAGATCCAATCATTCACATAAACCACACCCAATGGGGTCTTAAAGGGTTGTTAAAGTACATAGTGCACAAAATGAAACTCAGAGTTTCGGGTAGGACTAGGTGAACTAAGTCTCATTCACTTAGGCCTATAACAGGAAACAATAGGACATTCGTGAAACATGAATCCATAACGGTAAACAATTATCATACTCCAATGAATGCGTCATATATTATATCAAATAAATGTGTTAAAAAATTGATGATAATAACTGATGATGTAAAAGCCCAAATCGTCTCGGAGTAACCTCACTTTGGTTGATGCAAGTTTACGAACCGCATGCGCATCAAACTTCTTTAGCTGTGCTTTATTTTTCAATTTGCTTCGCCAGACCTGGTGAATGGATTTAGTAACAGTCCAAACATTATAGATAAATCCAAGCTCCGAGCTCATCCAGTATCCAAGCTCACGCATCTCAATTTTCCCTATATGTGATAAATGACGCAGCAGCATTTTCGGAAACTGGAGACTGTTTTTACGGGAAATTTTGATATTCAAGTGTTATCATACATAATGCAATATACATGTATTTTGATTGATCTACTCTGCATTAATTTTCTGGTGATACTTGAGTTTCGAATAACAATTTCAGACTCATGAAACTTCGATGTTCTTGCAAGACAGCAGCACTTCATTTCGACAGAAATGAACAATTTTGAAATTATCATGTATGCTCAAAACCGGTCATCCTCTCTTATATACCGACTTCTCATTAATAGAAATCACTCTGCTAGTGAAATCAACAATAAATAATGCAAAAGGAATGTATTGAACTGAAACAAATCCTATTTGGAACTCTAAAATGTATCCTTGCAGATGAGCCTGCGAAGATAATGCAGACGTTATAGTATTTCAAGTAAACAGTGCGGCATCGTCAAGAAAAGCCTCATCGATCAAACATTGGTACGCTTTTCGTATCAATTACTTTGGTATGTACAAGCATCTCAAATTAAAAGTTAGACAGGAGATAATCAATGCTAAAGCTTCATGGCCCACCAAATATATGAATAGCTCCAAGAATGCCTGGAAGGTGGTAAATGATATACGTGGTACAAACTTGAAGTCAAACATGAGCAGTATAGTGTCCCAATTTCCTTCTGAATTGGACTGCTGTTCTCATTTGAATGAGCTTTTCGAATCACGATTTCCTTCAGATGCTACATATGAATTCGGCGGAATGCAGACATCGACAAGTCCAGAATCAGAAATCTTTTGGTGTCCTTTAGTTGAACCATTCGAAGTCTATGAAATGCTAATGAAAGCTAAAGAAATAAATCCGTTGGAAGTGATAACATTCCGTCAAGACTCCTGAAGGAGGGTGCACTTTTTCTCGCGGAACCACCGTCACATCTATAATTCATGCTTCATTGATCGGAAAGTACCATTGGGATGGAAGCATGGTTTAATTACACCTATTCCAAAAACTAATCCCCCAAGTTTGAACGAACTTCGGCCTATAAGAGTTATGCCTGCTATAAAGAAGATTTTGGAGAAGATTGTTCTTGCTAGTATTCGCAGTTATTTTCTTCGATATACTGACGTGAATCAGTATGCCTATGTACCAAATTCATCGACGACATGTGGCCTGATTCACCTGTTAGACAGGATCACTTCATCACTTGATGCACAAGATACCCGGGGTGTGGCAGTCATGTCATTGGATTACTCAAGAGCTTTTGACACCGTTTCCCACAAAGTGCTCATAGATAAGTTGAGAATGCGAGAACTCCCACAGCAATTTATTCAGTGGATTGAATCCTATTTATGCAACAGATCTCAATCAGCAGTGCGATATGGAAAATTCGTCAGGAATTCAAAGCAAGTAAGGACCGGAATACCCCAAGGATCAATTATTAGTAGTCCGCTTCTTTACATTTTTTGCATCGCGGATATGATCGACCCTGTGACAGTCAACTATATAAAATACGCTGATGATATGATCATCATTAAGAATATTGATCAAAATATCCCTGAGTCCATCGAACATCTTAAAGTGATACTCAACACTATCTCAGTGACAGCAGAGCAATAAGTTTGCGACTGAATATCAACAAGTCTAAATTATTACTGCTGCCTAAAAGAAATGAATCAAGGCTGGAAGCATTCTCTTTGCCAGAAGTACAAAATGTGTCGCAGTTGAAAATCCTCGGAGAAAATTTGAGATGGGATCCACATATTCACGATGTGCTCAAGAAGTGTTATTCAGGACTTCATGCTCTTCGTGCCCTACGCCCTGTGGTCTCTCGTAATTTTCTGATGCAGACCTACAAAGACATTATTCTATCTTTATTGGACTATGCATCGCCAGTGTTTATCGGATTGTCTCGTCTGCTACAAGTAAGATTGGAGCTATTCTTGAGACGATGCCATCGTATAATCCACGGAAATGAGTGCGATTGTCAAGAATTTGAAAACTTAAATGAACACCGAATGAGAATCGTTTGCAGGTTGCTCAGGTCAGTTGAGGAAAATGTGAAGCATCCTTTACATCCAATCATTCCTCGCCAGCTAGCAAGAGGTGGACATTATTTCATCGAACTTACGAGGACTTTCAGACGACGGCGTCAATTTCAAGTTTATGTTGCGAGATACCTAAATGGTTTTTGTACTTAAATTAGTACACTTTGTCTGTTTGTCAAATTTATTAATTTCTTTGTGTGTCATGTGAACAGTAATTTGTACTTACTTGATTGTTATTACTTGGAAATGTAAACGCTTTCTTACTTCTTTATCGTCGATTAGAATTGATACTCAATTCATGAATTATGTTGACATATACACAGAATTCTTGCAAATAAGAGATTTAATTTATATTCAAATTGATGTTACTTCTGTAATCAGAAGAGATCAGGACATTCAGATAACACAATAAAATATAAAAATTTGCCTTACCAAGCAATAATCTGTTGACCAACCTGGACAAATAATTGAAGAAATATAAAATCGCGACATTTTGCCGTGACCAATTGAGTCAATTTGCATTCTAGTCAACTTTAGATGCACAATCTATTTCCATGGAATTTAGAGATAAGATTGAGAAAATGATTATCCATCATTAATTCACGAACTCTTCAGAAATAAATGGATTGGAAGTGCTAAGAACAGTCACTTTTTTTAGAAATATGGATATTTGGTTGCCAGCTAAAATATGGTACTCTATAGCAATCCTGATAGACCAGTAGCCCTGGGGGTTCAACTTATCCGGAAAGTTACTGAATTTAATTGAGGCAAGATGCGAAAGAGACAATCATACAAAGATGGTTAGCACTTCGTTTCCTTCTCTTAGCAATTGATTTCAGCCAACATCCGTTTGCTATCTTCGACAATATTACGATAATTCTCGTCTGAAGATAGCTAGCTGATATTGGCTACAGGCAATCTCAAAGTAAAGGGTTATAATCCGTCATCGCTATATGGCTGGCTCTTCGAAACCTCGATTCAATACGATGGGCCTATCGCCAATAAACAATTGTTCAAAACGATTTTGATGCTCACACTCGGATGGAACACAAGTGTCAGAGAGAAGAAGCGAACGTCTGCCGCAGCTTCGTCAGTGGGTTGACCCGAACAGTCAACTCAGAAAACCGGTGTTGTGTTATCCACCTTAACAATCTGAATTGCAGTTACCCTGGTGAGCAGAATATCTCAAAAACTTCTCAAAAGTTGCGTTTGTAGCAAATGATTCACATATTTCTGAGGCACAATTACAATGTCGTTATAGGCATCATCTACAGATTGCACCAACCGCCAAAAATGTTGCAATTGAAATTTGATCATTTCAGTTTATCTTTACTGTTTCTGAGAAAATGGCTTTGAGGTGACAACCTTCACGAAATTTGCATCAGGGGCAACTACAAGCGTGCTTCTTCGATATTCTTCGGATATTCTTCGGGATATTCATCAAATACTGACACGGTGCAATAGCCGCAACTGCTAGCATTAACAACAAAACGTGGTCTGTACGAGTCTGCATGATGCCGTGGTCGAAGAGGATCACATGATTGATTGACAGAGTACTATCGAGACATACTACTAAGTTGCATCAAAGAACGTTCAGTGAAGCACATAGCAGTAGTATATAGTGTGACATCCGGCGCGACGCTTCGCTTCGCTTCGCTTCGCTTCGCTTCGCTTCGCTTGCGCCGGATGTCACACTTTTGCGGGTTTTTTTTTCAAAAAATCAAAATTTCAAAATTTCAAAAATTTAGGTAGACTTCAAATTTCACGTGGCCGAAGGTCGAAGGGCGAAAATTTAAGCGTTTTTAAAAATACCCAATTTTCAAATTTTTCAAAATCTCAAAATTTGAGAATTACAATTTTACACCCGCCCTTAAAATCATGACCGTTCCAGGACACCGAAAAAATCATAAAAGTTAAGAATCTCAAAATTTGAGAATTACAATTTTCACCCCCAAAATCATGACCGTTCAAGGACAGCGAAAATCATAAAAGTTGAGAATTTCAAATTCATGAATTTTATCCATCTTTCAGGTTTTTAAAATATATCATGTGACTAATAATATTTCTTTAATAGTGGAAGAAACAAAAGTGGAAGAAACAGCAAGAATATATCCTTCAATATCATATGAACGTAGTTCTGCTACCCCCTCCCTTCTGTCTTCTAGGGGTCCCTTAAGAAATTTTTTTATTATAAAATGAGCAACATAAATAAGTTTTTTAAATTATATGGAACGCAAACTACGACAAATTTCGACCTAAAGAAAATCGCAAATGAATTAGGAATAAAGAATTTTCATGTTCTAATGAGAGACGAATTACAATTCCTAAAAAATAAGCCAACAGGAACCTTCAGTTCCCGGAACAAAGTTCCATCAATAACTGTAAATTTCGTAACCAATCTCCATACGTCAGATGAAAAAGGCGTACATTGGTCAGCAGGTATGTCTAATAAAAATGGAGATAATTACTATTTTGACTCATACGGTCTTTCACCTACAAACGAAGTTAAAAAATTACTTGAAAATGGAACTTATAATACATTTCAAATTCAAAAACTGGGAACTACTTACTGTGGTCAATTATGTCTTTATGTTTTATTTAAATTACAAAAAGGAGTATCATTTCTTGATATTATGTTAGAATTGAATAATAAAAATAATAATAATAATAATGATAATTAAAAAGCTAAAGCTCAGTTCGTTGTAATTCATTTTGATAAAAACGGCCTCTGATATCCTCATTATCTAAATCTTTAATTTCATAAGTAAACGGATAAGTTTGATTTATTTTACAAATTTCAAATATTTCTTTAGTCCAATAGCCAACAAAGCCTTTTTCAAATTTATTCTTATATTTAAATATTCTAACTCTATCTCCAATTTTAAATTTCGGCTTAAGTTTCTGCAAATTCGGATTACTCTCATTCAAATTATTATTCTCGAATATTTTCTTTCGTATCAAATCAGGGTCGTCAGAAGCATTCTTTGGAGTTTCTTCAATACCAGAATGAACTTTATTATTGTACTCTTCTACAATTCCTGGTAATATCTTCAACCATTTCTGATTTCTTTGCTCAGTAAATTTCTTGAATAATTTATTTTTTAACGTCCGATTGAATCTTTCTATCACTACAGCTTTTCCAGCGTTTTCAGTTGAATAAACAGTTTCAAATAGTGGCTGAACGTTTCGGTTATAAAATTCCGAACCTTTATCAACAAACAATTTTTTTGGCTTTCTCTTACTTTCTTTAAAGATTTCTTCAAACGCATATTTAACTGAAAGACCACTTTTATTTTTTAAAGGCTTTACCCAAGCGTATCGTGTATATAAATCTATGACGGTCAATGCGTATTTGTAGTCCCTTTCATTCGGCATATGAATAAGAACAGCACTCCAAATATCATCTTTATTAAATGCTTTTACCTTCAATAAATATTTAGGCCTTCTGTATTCTTTATGAATTTCGGAGGCGTAGGTTCGAGCGTTGCTCTCAGACAGCTTTGCTGTCGTTTCATTTAAACCCTGGCCGAATAATATTTTAGCTTGTAAAGCTTTCTTAACAAACATTCTTTCAATTTTTTCTCTAAATGTAGGATTCTGAATACTATCTAATTCTTGAATCATCTTCTTATCAGCTGCATGTCGAGAACTTAGATCATGATTTCGATAAGCTAAATCATGCCTGTAAGCTGCGGCATCTACTCTATTTATTGGTTCTTCACCTGGTTTCGGATTATTATTCTCATCTAGTCTTATATCTAATCGAGTTCCTGGACCAGTATATGAATGACCAGGAAGATGTTTTTCTTTCGAATATTTACTCCAAATAAATCCAGGAAAGTTTTCTAATGTTTTTTGTATATCACCACCGAAGTGGTATGGAACTTTGTTCTTGTCACCTCCAATATGCTGACAATTTGAGTTTTTATTTTTGTTTAATAGATAATTTAATAAATCTAAATTAGAAATTTTTAATTTAATTAAATTTTCGGAATTTGTAGAATTCATTTTAAAAGATAAAAAAAATTAAAAAGATAAAATAAATGTTTTACCTTATGGACCAAAGGTCCTGAGGTTATTACCTTATCATACTAGGACTTAGATATATTCCAGAACCATCTTTAGTTTCTTCAATTTCAATTAAATCATCAACATTGTGGAGAATATTTTTAAGAACTCGTTTTCCTTCATCAACTAATTTTAATTTACTAATAAAATTATCTACTACTCCTTCACCCCTAGCAACTTTCTCTAACTCTCTGTTATGACGTTTTTGTTCTTCTAATGCTGCCTTCTCTGATTTATTTTTATTTACTGCTTGGACAATACCAGCTGTCCCACCTGCAACACTTCCTGCAGCTGCTATGCCACCTATTATTAGTGGAATTAATGGGAGAATCCCGCCATTCTTTTCTTCTTGTAATTGAATATTCTCTATCATTGGTTTACTTATGTAATACTTTTTTTTATTAATAGTAATAGTTTTAGGGGTATTTTTGTCAACAATATTACGTAATTTTAATTCAACAGTTTTATTATTATTACCTTTCGCTTGCGACATTTTTAATAAAAAAATTTTAAGTTACCAAAAAATTTTAATCTATTCTAGTTATTAAAAAATTTCAAGTTACCAAAAAATATATTACTAATTACTAAAAAAATTTTAATCTAAGAATTTAATTAACTTATCGGAGCGAAGCTCCTCGAGGCTTTAGCCTATCGGACCAAAGGTCCTAAGGTTACTAACCTATAGAACTTTGTTCAGAGGCTTTAACCGATCCTAGCCATCTTTCCATTAAGAATTTCAATAGAATATTTTACATCTTCTAGCAATAAACCATAAGCCATCAATGAAGTTGTGGAATCTTTCTTTTCAATATTAATTGTTACATCACAACCTGTCTTGATAATATCTTCAGATTGTGCACTTAAATCGAAACAGACAACAGGATATAAATGTCTCCAATCTCCAGGAGTTAATTGTGGTTCAACTCCAAATTCTATACAAAGATTTCGATAAGAATCATATCCTTCCATAAATTGATTATTGGTATCATCGAATCTTAATGGATCAATTGGATATCGGGTTTGATTTAATGAAACTTGTAAACTTCGAATTGTATTAATATGGAAGAGATTATTGTTCTTATCAAAACTTGGAGAATTATTTCTTTGAAAAGTTAGTAATAAATATCTTGGTGTATTCGCAGTTCTAGTAAAATGCCAGTTAAATCTTTGTTCGGAAAAAGTTACTGAACTAGCAGTACGCTTTAGAAAATTTACTGGAATTGGTTTGTTAGTATTTAATCTTTTTGCAATAGCTGTTTCAATCTCTAAACTAGGAGTAATATGCTTAATCCACCATTCAAGTCTATCAATTTTTAAATATGCTTTTTTTCCAGTCTTACCAAAAAAGATTAATTCATTATTTGCTGTACGATGAATTATTAATTTAAATTTTAATTGATATGATATTTTATCATAATCTAAATATCCGAATAATGGAGACAATGACCAATTTACTGTTTGCTTACTTTTCTTGTTAAATTCACGTCTTTCTTTATATGCATCATTATTTGTTTTATTTAAATGTTTTGCAATATTTTCTACATCTTTCGCAATTCCTGCTGCATCTGTTCCAGCGTGAGTTAAATCATCAACAATTATACCATCATTAGTATCAGGAAACCAACCTTCGATTTCATACTTTTTATTATTTTCACCAATTGTTACAAATCTAAGCATTGTATCAATTACACCTGGAGAATCACTTATTGTTTCTATATTTTGAGTTGCAACATCTAAACGCATTTGTGTAAATAATCTTGGAAAGAAATTATTCTCTAGTGCAATATTATCGGTATCAGGTAATGGTGTTGTAAAACTGGCATCACTATATAAAGAATATTCACAGTGTAAAAATGAATCAGGTAGATATAAATAACTTTGTTGATTATCAACTTCAAAAATTAAATCACCTCCAGTATTTACTCTACTGGAAGATCCGGGATTCATAGCAATTCTTATATAGTCATTCTTTTTTTGATTATAACTGACGAACGGAGGATCGTCTAATCTAAATTTATTTTCAATTAGCGAAGACATTTTTATAAAAAATAATTTGACTTTTTGTTTTTTCTCACACACAGAAAAATTTTTTACTAAAATAATTTTACTAAAAAAATTTTACAAAAAATAATTTTAGAATTTTGCTAGACCATTACCTCTTATTTCTTCAATTGTTTTTTTTATTATTTTTATTTTCATTATGTTTACTATCACCATCAACAGCTATGTTAGCAATTTTGTTTTTTGTTGCCTCTGAAAGTTTTTTTAAATTTTTTAGTTCTTCAGAATCATTCCTAAGTTTACGAATAGCTTCTAGCTGTTTTAATTCGTTTTGAGATTTAACAGCATTTGATATTGCACTAGCCGTACTACCTATAGCAGCTGCTCCTTTTGCAGCAGATGTAATCAAATCTTTATTATTTTTAATTAAGTTAACGATACTTCCAATACCAGAGAAGATCCCAGCTCCTTCCGTGTGAACGGCACCTGCGGTGCCTAGGAACTTTTGTGTTCCGACAGTTTCTACACTATCATAATGGTACACAGGTTTCAGAGATGGTTCATGAGCAATTTTATTATTTGATGCAAAATATTTAAGATTGTGTTTATAAATTATAGGCATTTTTTAAGCTTAAATTTGACTTTTGTGAAAAATATTTACGTGTTAAGATTTACGTTTGTGAATGGACAACAACTTCGAGATAACTTTATTAATTGACTGTTGTACTTTATCTATTGCGTCAAGCAGCGTGTGATGTACTCTAATTTCTTTGCTATTAACTTGCATTTTCTGCTGATTAATCTTCAATGCCGTTTTAAGTGCATTTAACTTAATTTTAAGAACATCTAATTGTCTTTTAACAGCATCTAACTGTTCTTTATTTTCTTTAGAGTTTTCTTGTAAATTTTTCTTTAATTCATTTTCTAAATTGATTTTAAGAGTTTTCATTTTATCAACTCTTTGATTAAGCGAGTTTACTTCATTTATTATTCTATTCATCTTTTTCATTTGTTGAGTAATTTTAGAACTCAATTCATCAACACTTTTTTGGAATGTAGCTTGTAACTGCTTTAAATTTTTTTTAATTCTTTCAGGTAGTTTTTCTATTTCATCTTCTAATTGTTCTTTTAACATTTTTATCTGATGTTTATTTTTAATGACTGCAGATTTTAAATTTAAAGAAAGTAATATTAAAATTTTTGATTGTTCAGAAATCTTTTTAAAAAGTTTTGCTATATCTGCTTCTAGCTCTCTATCCTTTTTATCAAGTTTTAATAATTTTTCGTTTAATGATTTGTCATTAAGTTTAAGCAACTTCAATTCATTCATCAGTGGAACCAAAACATCGTTTATATATTTTTCTTTTAAATCATTGATTTGTGTATCAACATATTGTTTATTTGTCAACTCTGTATTTTGTTGCGGAAGAATAGAAAGATGCAATGGACCAGATAAAACGTCTCCAGTTTTCATAATATAATTTTCTATTTCTATTTCTAATTCACGATTATTCGGGATATATGCACCTCCACCAACATTTGGTAACATCATTTTTAAAGCAATAAAAAAGTAAAATTTTTTCTAATAAAAATGAAAAAGTAAAATTTTTTCTAATAAAAATAAAAAAATGGAAAATCCAAATTTAAAAAAATTATATTCGTCCGCATCATCCTGTTCTTCTTATTCGACGAGATCAACGGCATTTGAAAATAAATGTTTTGATAATAATAATAATAATACTATTACAAATCCATGTATAGATGTTAATATTTTATTTCAATTACAAGCCGAAATATTTAGAGAACAGACTAAAGGTTTACCTTCTATAGAAACCAATTATTGTATTTTTCCAGGTGATCCATTTATTAAATTTATGGAGATTGTTAGTAAATATAATGATGTAGCTTATGTGGAATTAAATAAAGAAAATATGGTTATAATAGGTCATAATAATGTTTATGGTTTTATTAGAGCAGTTTTGCCGATTAGTATTACTGATTGGATAGAAACTAAAATTATTAATTATATTAATATTAAAGAATTAGTTAAAAAATTAAAATCTTTTTCCAAAGAAAAAATTAGATTATTTGTTGATGAACAAAATCAATATAACATTCACATAGAGAGTAAAAAACATAATGAAGAATTATTATGTCAGGTATATTATAGAGACACAATTTATAAACAAGAAACATTAGAAATGCCCCAAAGATATGATGATGATACTTATATAGGATTATATTCAAACTTAAATATTAATTTGTTAAAATCTAATATAAATGGTTTAGCTCAACAAGAGAAAATTTATATGTGGACTACACCTTATACTATTAACAATGACCATAATCATAATAAACGAACTGAAGGTTCTAGGGCTTTGCCCGATCTTAAAGAATCTTATGATAATAATGATGATTCTGAAACATCTGAAAATGGTGTAAATGGTAAAAAAGATTATAAAAATATTAGTAATTATAAAAATTTATCTAAATTTCATTTTCTTACAATTGAAAATAATAATGATGGTATAGTTGAAGATACTGTTAGACAACTATGTGTCGGGTCTACAAAATTTGAATTAGGATTTACATCTAATCAATTTAAAATTTTATCATCTTTAATAAAAACTAAAAGTGATACAGATTATGGTGGTGTTATTAAATTTTCCAAAAAAGATCAAAGACCAATATTTTTCTCTATTATATTATTATCAGATAAAAGATGTAATTTAGAGTTAGATATTCCAATAAGAGAATGGTATCCTATACCAAAAAGTGTAATTTATGATGATGAAGAATCAATTTATGATGATGATGAAGAATCAATTGATGATGATGATGAAGAATCAATAGTTAGTGAAAATAAATTTAAATTATCTTTTGATAAAACATTATATGATGAAACTTAATATGATAAAACATTATATGATGAAACTTAATATGATAAAACTTAATAGAAAATACCAAAATATTCGATAAATATATTTTCATATGTAATAAAATTTTTAGATGTAATAAGTTTTTAGATGTAATAAGTTTTTAGATGTAATAAGTTTTTAGATGTAATAAGGTTTTAGATGTAATAAATTTTTTAGATGTTATAAATTTTTTAGATGTTATAAATTTTTAGATGTTATAAATTTTTTAGATGTTATAAAAAAATTATTATTCCCACGTGTCATCATCATCACTTAAATTACTCTCACAGATGATTGTTTGAAATATTTCAGCTTGAATATCTTCTCCGTTATAAGGTAACATAATTTCATTTTCATCAGGTGCTTGACGTTTAAGTATATTTATTTGACCAGAAAATTTTTTTTCTTCAGTATTATTATTTTTATCAGGAATACTAATTCCAGTTTCTAAAGATCTTTTCCATGGTTTATTAACTGTAGTCGATAATGTTTTCCCCGAATATAATTTTAGAAAATCTTCTACTTTTACTTTATCTTGTGAATATCCTTTGAATGTTTTCTTTTCACTAAGTCTCCCTTGCTCATCTACAGTAATACAGTATTTTACTTTAGGTGCAATAAACATTGCAAAAATAATTCCACCATTTCCATAATCATTTTTCCCTTGACACAATTCTCCTCCAACATATCCCGCAGCGTCTAATTTATTAAAGAGCTCATTGGAAATATATATTGAATCAGTATCTGTATAATGAATGTATTTTTCTTTGAAACCATTAATTTCTAAAATAAAGTTATTCATGATTCTTCTAGAGTGAGAAAGAATGAAAGAACCTAAGTGTGATGGCATGAATGACGTCTTCCCATCTTTTACAATATTAGTTTTGAGAAATTCATCATCTTCCATTTCTACTTTCGCTAAATATTGTTCATCATTTAATTTTTCATAATCTTTTACTTCTTGAGTGAAATTTTTTCTCAATGTATTCTCATTCCATAAATGATATTTAGTGGTTATATCTTTTTGCACAGTTTTGCCATATAGCGAATTCATCAATAATTTAATTAACTCATCACCTACAGTATTTCCTTCTGTTTTATATCTTTTTCTCAAATTAAAAAGTTTTTCAATATAATTTCGAAATGGTGAAACTTGATAATTTTTTTCATAAATTATACCATCAGTAATATGTAAGATTTTTCCCCCACATCTAACAATTTCTTGTATGTCTACAGAAGTTAATACATCATAACATATACCATTTCTAAACCTGATTACTTTTACATGAGAATTATTATTTTGATTTTTAACTTTATCTTTAATAGGAACTGGTTGGAAAAACATATCATTCGGATATTGAAACACAACAGAGAATATTCCAGTTTTAGGTCTAAATGTTTGTGTATTAAATTTATATACTATTTCCCGCTCTTCTTCTTGACGAAATTTTCTAGCTGATTCAGCTTTAGGGTATTCTGAATTTTCATCATACATAGCTGATGGATATAAAGATGTTGCATCAAAAGCCATTAGAAATTCATTTTTTTGTTCAAGTAGTTGATTTGAAATTTTCTTACAAATTTCAGTTTTATCTCCTAAATCTCGATACTGTTTCATTAAATCTATTAAATTATTTCCAGGGGACAAAGCCCCACCAGCGTAGCGACCAAGGGACAAAGTCCCCCCAGCGCAGCGACCAGGTAAATACTGTTTTAATATTGGTAACAAGATGCTACAAAATGGCGATATGTATTTTCTTATATTTGCTGAAACTCTTCCACCTTTAACAGATTTTCTAATATAATTTCTAGCCCATAAATCTATATGAGAATGAATATTTATATTGTCATTTTGTACGCTTTTCATCCAACCGTTAAATGTTAAAGCAGAGGATGTCAAATTAGTAGTTATATCTTCACCAACTAAATCTTGCATAACATTATTATATTTGTAGATACAAAAAGCTAAAGAAAGAATATCGTTAACTAAATATGGTCTCCATTCATTTTCTTTTTCTTTATAATTTTCATGTGTTATGTCTCCAATTTCATAATTTAATTTACACACATTCGTAGGAATTTTAAAATTCTCCCACCATTTAGAAAGACTTGTTTTTACATGTTGATAACTACATTTCATTATAATAGTTTGAAGTGCTAATTTACCTGAAGGTGAATCTTTTTTCATATTGTTTTTAAATCTAAAAGATTTTTGAATGTATCTACTAACACATTCAGTTGTATAAGGATTTTGTAAAGAAGCAGTCAATATTCCTCTTGAAGTTTTAAGAGGCGGTTTAGATAATTTAAAATTAGCTTTTATCGGAAAATAGGAATCAAAACCTGATGAATTGTGAGCTATTAAAGTTACTCTAGAATAATTAAATTTTCCAAGAGTTTTAAAAAATTGATGGATCGGACATACGTCCTCTGGGTTTCCCCCGATCGAACATTCATCATCCTCAGTTCTCGTAAATATTTTCACACAATTTTGAAGTTTATTAAATTCTAATTCAGTTAAATTATTATACTCATTAATCTGTTTTTTAAGTTTTTTAATTTCATCTTCATCTTTTGATCGTTTAATTTTAATCATATCACTTAACAAACGTGTTTCTAATTCTTTCAATCTTTGTTTCGGTAAACAACATATAAATTTATTAAAATTAATAGCTCCTACAGCATAAGGAATAGGATGAGCTGTTGAACAGTTAGGATCAGGAAAAGTTTCGAGATCCCAAATATATGTTGAACCATAGTCAATTTTTTTCTTTGTTATGATTTTATATGGACGCGTTGTTAGATTTTCATCAGTAACTGTTTTATATATGGGTTTGAAATTATTTTCAATTTCTCTAATAGCTTTTAATTTATGAAATTTATCAATTAAACAATAGTGACCAATTGTTGAACCTGCGTGAAAATAATTGTAATAAACATAATTATGAAACGTTTCAATTCCTCTAGGATTTAAATGACGATTGGCAGGACTATAATATTGAAAACATTCTCCAAAATATTTATTGAATTGAGAAAATTTGCAGTTTGACATTACTCCTGTTCTAGATGTGGCTTTCTCTTTATATAAAAAATTATTAAACATTTCTTTCATCATTTCTCCTTGTTCTTCATTAAAACCTCGTAAAACATTATAACATTTAATAAAACAAAAATCTTCAGAAGGAATATAACAATATTCACCGAAATATTCTTTGATTCTATATTTCATATTAATCCCTGCCCCTCTATGCGATCTTTGTACTAACTTCATTCCAAAATCTTCATATTTAATATTACCTGTAAAAATCCATTCGTTAGCATCGGATTTCTCATCCAGATTCGAAAACCATGTTTCAAATGATTTTTTATTATAGAAGGTTACGTAAAAATTTTGAATTATATTTTCCTGATCTTTAATAACTTTTCCAAGTAAATTAATAATTTTACCATTTGCTAAAAGTTTCCGCATATCATTTACTACATTAATAAAAGATACATTTTCATATTTAATTTCATTTGGATTAAATAAATTACATAAATCATCACCAAGTTCATCCTTAATTCTATCATCAAAAAAGATATCAGTAATAGGGGTTTCTAATATTTCTTTTGTTCCACGTTTCTGTTTTTTAGTATTACGTCTAATACTACGCCTAGTACGTTTCTGTTTTTTAATCCGTTTACTGCGTTTACTATGTTTGATTTGTGCATCAAACTCAGCAATTTGTTTCTTGATTAATTCATCAATCCTAGACGTTTGTCCGAGAGACATTTCACGATTCATATTTTTTAAAAGAAAAAAATTTTATTATGAAAAACAATGAACACTAATGTACGAGTAACAGAAGTTAAATATTCGCTGTAAAAAAGGCAAAAAAAGGAATTAAAAAAGCTAGAAATTAACAAATCATTGTCCTACGAAACTCCGTTAAAACAACCCCTATAGATAAAAAAGGCACATAAACTGTGAGAAAAGAAAATCTGGCTCAGAACCTAAGAGGTTTGCCAGCAATGGCAAGCTCTTCCTGTCCAATTATGCATTCCTTGTGTGCCAGAAGAGATCGGGCATTACAGCGCATCAAGGCCACCAGAAGCTTTCTTATTATTGCAGCTCTGACCTCAGAAAAGCGGGATCCAGTCAACATGGATAATTTTCTACCAATGCGCGAAAATACATCCTTCGACTCCTTCCCCCATTCTCCGAAAACAGACACCGCCATTGGTAGACATCTCCACCCGAGTTCTGCACATTTCGAGTCGTTGGAGGAGTGCTTGCGACATTCAGCGATGTCAAGGAAAGATCTCATGGTTGTACTCGCTACGGAAATATTGTTTGTAGAAAGCGGGTGTACCACCGTGAGATCAATCGCTCCTGGTCGTCCAAGGCTCCAGTCTGGAAGCAAGATGTCGGCAGGTCGTCTATTTATATCTGTCACCCCTAAGCCAGCACCCCTTTCAATGCTCGGTCGCAGATTCGCCCACTGGCATACCTCGCGAAGTTGGTCTCTAACAGTATTGTGTCTTGAAATCACATCGGGACTTCTTTTGCATGTTAGGGCGCGTAGTCCAAATGGGTCCAGTGCTACGTCTGGGCATCTAGAACAGCAGCTGTCACCCTTAAATAGAGAGATGCCTAGCCACCATTTTGCCAAAATCTGATATTCGTTAGGTGATAGTCGCAGGCCCAAACCTGGTGAAGGTATCGCTGTAATCCAGGATGAAGCATCGGCGGAACTGACTGAATTCAAGCGCACGATATGCGCACCATTTGCTTGACTTTTAATTGAATTGAGGCATTTTCTGTCTATGGCAGACGACAGTTTTTGTTGTTTGGGTCTGGAAAATAATAGACTACTTGTATTGATTCGGTCTTTTTCCTCCACAACTGCATTGAATTGGTCTATGGAATTTGCAATTGGTGTTGAATTAGAAATACATTCATCTGAGACCGAATGAAACACTGATGAAATATAGGCTGCTGGAGAATGTTTCACTGTAGAGCGCAGACCAAAACCTCCATTACTTGGCTTAAGCTGAACTTGGTTCCATGCAGAGTCAGGCAACTCTATGGCTACACTCTCTTCGAAAGTCCTACGAATATCAATGTCAAAAGAATCGAAGGCTTCCTTTGCAATACCTGGGGGAATAGTCCTTGCTAGGTGGTTTACCCGACAGAAGGATGCACAAGATCGTAGCAAAGCAACTGACACTTGGGGATCGTGTAGTTCAGTTAACTTATCCAAAAGTTTCCTGGCTTTCTGACACTTGAGGTGCACAAAATTTTGACAAAACGTAGCTTCACCAATAGGTGATCCAAGGATTTCAATGTTCGGAACCGAAAAATGTTTGATATCAGCATCAAAGCCACTAATACTCCCTTGATGGAATAGCTCACACTTGTGGGGCTGGACGATAAGTCCGATGTTTTGTGACTCCTTCTGTAGTGATTTGTACGCTTGTAACACTTCCTCTTTGTGTCCTGCGAAAATGCCATCGTCCAAATACCAATAATGATGATCTAATTGGACAGTTGATTTTATTTTCTTTAGAAGAGGATGTAAAGCCAAAGCAAAAAGGAAAGGACCCAACGGGTCACCTTGTTGAACGCCTTGTGCTGAGTTTAGGCACCCAAGCTGATGCCAAAGATGAGGTTGTTTTCCGTAACACCAACTCACCCATTTATAAATTGATGGAAAATGTTCTAAACACTGATTCAACACTGTTTGACGGCAAACACTGTTAAACGCATTTGCCATGTCCACTTTAAGAAGACAGAAGTTATCCTCATTCCAGTTCCTTTCTACGAGTACTCTGGTCCGATGTATGATTTTCTCAGTTCCGAAACGGCAAGCCACTCCTAGCTGGATAGGATCAAAATATTCAGAAGCTGCAGATTTAATGCTAGAGCAGAGACACTTCGCAGTGAGACGGCGATATACTTCACCGACAGCTATTGGTCGGACATCCCAGTCGTTGGTTTTGTTTTTAAGCAAAGCCGTTAAACTCCCACCGGCGAGGAAAGGCGCAATTTCTTGTGGTGCTTTGCCGGAGATCAACAGATTTACCAAGTGTCGAAGAGAAGCACTCAGGTTTGTGGGTAAAATAGCTTCACATGCGTTGATGAGGTGCTGTACCCTCAAGCCAGACGGACCACAAGCAGTAGCTCTAGGAAACGAATGCAAAACAGCCATTAAATCAAAAGATGAAGAGAGATTTAGTGGAATTGTTTCATCCTGACTGTCGGATAGTATTAAAGGAAGTGGGGCTTCAGGGTGCTTCAATTTCAATTTTGTCCATGTTTCATTATTGTTAGGACACAGACCATCTGAAGATAAAATTCTGCACGCCTTGTTGTAGTAACCATCTTCCGCTTGATCAAGTGCAGCCGATAGCCTAGCCTCTGCTTCCTCCAACTTGGTTCGATGCTTTTGAGAGGGTCGAAAGGCTTTGCTGTTCTCAACCGCTGCAGTCCATAGACCTTCTAAGTCTCCGTTGGACCATCTATCACAAAGATCATTGATCGAAATTTTGTGATCATTTTTACGACCAGCTCGTTTTGCTGAAGGGAGAACACATTTTGGAAGCATCAAAAGTCGAGTCCAGGCGTCAACAGTGTTTTCAGAGAGAACATGCTTTATGGCATCAGATAATATTCTTCCCACCTTTTGCCGGGCGTTAACTGGTATATGTTTCAATGTTGGGCGATTGAGTGTCATGACATCATTCAATGATGGTAAACTAAAACTAAATGGAACACTACCTGGACTCACAGATAAGTTGTTGTCTGGCTCGTCGCTTGTAACATGGCCGTAAGTGCATTTCTTGTCATGCTGATTGCGAAAAGATTCGGCCACTATTCGATTACACCGACAAACATAACGCCAGTGTTGCTGAAGCCAGACACTGGGCACTGATTCTGGTAGAAGACCACGGGCATGCTTTTCCAGATGATTTGTCATCATTGAAAAGGCCACGTACTCCGGGCATTGCTCTACAGGACATGGACATCCAGCACGCAAAGAACGACTTGAACGTTTGATGGTTGACATTGACATAGTTGGTATACTAGGCTTTCTTAAACTGCAGAGAATAAAGAATAACTCATAATTATGGTGCAGGCCAAATTAATTTCATTTTGAAGTAAACAACAGTTTTCCTTAAGCATGGATGGAAAAATGGAAAGAAAAAATGAATTTTACATAGAACCTCGGTTCCGTTTTTGCATATACACAGGAATATGTAATTGATGTAATGTTTCTAATTCATGTGCTGTTAAATGTTCTTTCTTAACCAACCACCATAAATTATTATACGCCAAAAATACTCGGAAACTTCTTAAACAAAGTGGAAAGTCTTTTGTTTTAACACACGGTTGAATACCATGTTTTGTTTTATAATCTGTAACGAGCGCTACGTATTTATGATGATAATAAAATCTAACTTCTTTCTTCGAATTTACAGGATTTGTAGGATGACGATAATCTTTTAAAACTGGTACATGCTCTATCTTATAATCATTCAACATATTTTTTTTTTTATTAACAAAAAATTTATAAGAAAAAATTATTCGGCCACTCCGTTCGGTCACTCCGTTCGATCACTCCTCGAAAATATTTTCTATAACTCTTTCATGAATTTTTTTATCAATATTAATTGTAATAAATCCATAATCTTTTGACCAAGCATTGTTACACGATTGTTTAAATTCATCTTTATTTCTTACACATAAATCTCTTAACAAATCACTTAAGTTTCTTGCATTTATTTCAAATAGTATAAATATATTTGCATTCTTTCTAATAACACTTCCGTCTAATGAATACATACTTTGTGTTAAATAAAAAACACTACAGTTATTATGTCTACCTCTTGTGAAATAATTTCTCTGAACTGACTGATTTCTATCATTAACACAATCATCAAAAATTACACAATGTTTCATTGTTTTATCTAGTTTACTAGGATCTTGCATATTACCACTATCATCTATTAGCTGTATCTTTATATGCTTATTTTTATTAGATTCTACTAACTGATTATTTTTTGCTGCTTCTTCACACCACGAACTTATTTCTTCTTCATCTTCAGATTTTTCATATTCTTTGAATAATGAAGCAATTGCTGTTTTTTAAGATTATTTTCAAATCCATATTTTAAAAATTGATAGACGGGTTGTTCTGCCGTTGTTGTATAAATTATAAGATTGTTATCATCCAAAAACTTTGGAGTCGTTAAAATTTTAAACAATAGATACGTTTTTCCACATCCTGATCTTCCACAAATAACTGACAAAACTTTATTAGATAAATTTGGATGATGATTTAATTTAAGTTTTTTTTTATTTAATGGTAGTACTTCACTCATTTTTTAATAAAAAAATTTATTTTTATTTTAATTTTATTTTTAAAGAAGAAGAAGAAAATTAAACTTCTCTAGCTTCGCGTGGGAGTTTATACCTCTCGAACGGGAGTTTATACCTCCCGAACGGGAGGTTATACCTCCCGAACCAAAAGATCTATCATAATCTCTTCACCTCCAAAATTTATTTCTTTTCCTTTTTCATCAGTGATTCTCATGTTAATGTTGTTAATAGTTTTTCTTGTAATAGGAAAATATATTAATGTTTGTGGAATTACATTTAATCTATAACCAATGGGTACAGTAAAAGCTGGAAAACTGAATATTAAATTTGATAATTTACCATTTATATATCCTCCTTCAATAATGTCACAATGTACAACAATTGAATTTATTTCAGTTATTTTTGGAATCTTCTCACCTAAATGATAACCTTGACTATAAGTTTGTTTATTAAATCCTAATAGCTTTGACAATGATCTATCATGATTAAAATCAACTTGATGATTTTCGTCTAAAGTAAGAGAAAATTTATTAACTGCCGGTTCAACTGCAAAATGTAATTGTTTCTTATCTTTAAATGGTATAACTAAATGTCTCTTAATTTCATTTGATATTGTTTCAACTTCGTAAGAACCAGGAAGAAAAGTTAGTATTTTCCATGTTTTGCCTTTATCAGTAGAATATCTAAATTGATCATTCACATCTTTGATAACGTTTTGAATAGTGTTAATTGTAGAGAAACTAGTCAATGCAATTTGATAATTTTTATTTTGTTCCAAATGTAGAATGGGTTCTAAATTACAAGTGTGTGATGAAGTAGTTGTTATAATTTTTAACGTCGTACTAAATTTTGATGAACCCAAAATCTCTGTCAAATTTTCTAAATGATTATTAATTTTGTCTAAATCTGCTGAACACATTTTTTAGTTAAAATTTTGAATAAATATTATAGATAAAAATCGTAGATAAAAATCATAGATAAAAATCATAGATAAAAATCGTAGATAAAAATCATAGATAAAAATCGTAGATAAAAATCATAGATAAAAATTAGAAACAACATATTTCAGCTACGGGCGAAGCCCTTAAAGACAACAGAGATGTCCGGTTATACTTTTATAATCCTCTTCATTTAGAATCTTCTTTTCTAACAGTCTTTTCAATATAGCATGAATTTCATTGAAACTAGAATTATGTCCTTCTTTTATTGCAGATATTAAAATATTTAATCTATTTAGTAATTCTTGTGGATCATCTGGTAAAAATACAGTTGTTTCAGTTTTCTGTTTTTCAGATAAACCTTTCCCTACTTTAACTCCCGTTGATAATAAATTTTCTAATTGTTTATAACGTCTAAGAGATTTTACTGCACCAACTCTGTCTAACATAGCTTTATATTTTATGAGATCTTCTACAGCATAATTATTTAAATCTGCTCCTCTTAAAAGATTAACAAAATTTCTATCTAAATTAAAAGGAGATTTATCTGGTGAAAAAATTATACCTCGAAAAGGTTGTGGAAATATTTCTTTTTGTCCGAGATAAAATCTAGGTATTGTTTTTCCATCTATAAATGAAATAGAATGTTCAAATTGCATAGATTTTGGTAATTTCTTATTAATGTTTGATTCTAGTAATCCATAGTCATCTAATATAGTTTTGTGCTCTGGATCTGTTATATCAATTTGTTTATCATTATTTGTACTTTCTTTTTCAAGAGTTTTAAATGGTTTCATAGTTTTTTCAAAATCAGTTTTTACTTGCTCGGTTTGCTGCATTTTTTCAAACATATCAGATTGAATACCAGCTTTTATCATTCTATGTTGAAGATGATTTTCTTTCATAATATTTCTTTGTTTTATTAACTCTTCTAATTGTTTTATTCTTTTAAAATTATCAGCTCTAATTTTATCCATTTTTAAAATATAATATTTGAATTTTGTGGTAACATTGGAATACAACAAAAACATTTTACTGAACAAATTATTTTTTTATTGCTTTGTTGTTTGACATCTTTTCGTTTAAAGTTTTCTCGTTTTAAGTTTTGTTTAATAAAGTTTTGTTTAATAAAGTTTTGTTCAATAAAGTTTTGCTTAAATTTTCGCTTAAAGTTTTTAGCTCTTCTAAAAAAAATTTGTCATTTTCTTCATTAGAAATTTTAGCATCACTAGAAATTTTGCCATCCTTTTTATTTTTATCATCAACTTTTTCTGTCTGTGATTGAAATGATATTTGATTTACTTCATTAGCTATTTGATCAAATTTTTCAATCTCATCTAACGTAATAACATTATCATCACATACTCTCTGAAAGTAGTAATGTAGTTTATCATAGACTTCTTTAATATGTAAATGCTTAGTTTTTAATGATTTTCGTTTCTTAGTTATTAAAGATTTATCTAACATTGTAACAAGTGAAGTTGCAAAAACACCCGTACCTGTTAAAGCTGTAGCAACTACTGGAATTACTAAAACACCAGAAGATATAACAATAGTGAGAGCGCCTAAACTTATTGTTAAGAATATGCCAATTCCTTGTGTTACATTCTTAACTTTAGACCATCTCTTTCTTAACTTTTTATAATGTTCTATTTTAAATAATAATTGAGATTCCTTATCTTTCATATAACGTACTCTATCTTTGTGTTTTTCTTTGTTCATTTTTTCAATGTTCATTTTTTCAATGTCCATTAAAGTAGAACTACGTTCATATGATAACGAAGGATATATTCTTGCGGTTTCTTCCATTTTTGTTTCTTCCATTTTTAAAGAAATATTTTGAATAAATATTTTGAATACAATCTTCTGAATTTTGATTTAAATGGAAATACGCAGTTGTTTGTTTGCCGTATATTTCTAAGAACACAGTCAGACCAAAAGCTCTGGAAGAGGATGAGACGAAGAGGGGAGAGAGAACAAAGGAATTGTTTGCCAGTATGAATCGTAGATAAGCAATTGAATTTTTTGTTTACTCCAGTATAGCTCTACTGCCCAATACCGATGCAATCGTACATGTTATGAGGATAAAAAACTACTCTTCATTCCACGAAAAATATCCTTTTTTGGGAAGACATGCATCTTAATGCACATTTTAATTAGTTTTTGCAGAAGAAGTCGATAATCTTCGTTTTGTTTCGCTTGACTTGTTTTGACGTTGAACATTGAAGCAGCTGCGACTTGTGGCAGACAATAGCGACATAAATGCGGGTATGCTTTAGTCGCTTCGTTGGGGCAAAGGTCATAAAGATTCTCTCTCTCTCAGAAACAGCTGCTGCCATTATTCCAAGTATTACAATTTTAGTCTTACTGCGTGCTCTAATTACTGCGTGCATTCATTCTGTGAGCGTTCTACGAGACTGTTGACTGTTTACAATTTATCCGAGACCCAAAATATCGAAGCTGTGTCAAAAATGAGTGCTTCTATTCATCGCGAATTCCTCAAATTTTGTGATCAAGTACTTCCACTCATCAAAGATGAGAAGATAGATTTTTTCAAAACTCTTATTGTAAATCATGAATTCTATTTTCAAAAGAAGATAAAACCAGAAAAAGAGGACAAGAAAAATGAGATTTTTTCTGAAATAAGAAACTCATTTTCATCAGGACAACTAATCCAACGACAGCTCGACGTGAGTGCACAGGCGACATGCACTATCCAAAACTGTGTTACAACTCTACATTCTCTAATTTATCAAGAAAAAGTACACAATAATTCTTCCTTATCAATTGCTATTTGCCAAGGATTTGTGATATCTAAATTAAAATCAATGGAACATTTGTCAATGGTAGCCTTTACTCAAAAGTTGGAGAGTGAATATAACATTAAATTCTCAAGAAGGTATGTAACGTTTTTGATAAAATTATATCGCCTTTCTCAAGCTAACACAAAGCTTCAAACATGTACTTTAAGTATATTCTTTGTTTTCAAAAACTTTAAGTATTTTGAAGATTATTTTGAATTTGAAAAAGAGGAACAGTTGCTTCAAATTAGCTCAGGGATATTTTCTTCCCAAGAATCCAATCAAACATCTGATATGACAACTGGACTAACGCAGCAATTAGAGACACAACATATACAGGAGCGCCAAACACAAAATGAGTAGTATGTATTGACAATCATTTTATGTAACAGAATAGAAAAATGGGAATGAGCATTCGCAGTTTATAAATGAAACAGTGGTTGCTTTTTCTTGTATTGTAAGACTTTGCTATATTATGTGAGTAGCATGCATTAACATTTTATTTTGTGAGACGGAATAAGAGAATGGGAATGAGCATTCGCAGCTTATAAATGAAACATTCTTTATTTTTTCTTATACTGTGTGACTTCTAGCATATTATTTGACGTAGTGGTGTGTATTGTCAATCATTTTATGTAACAATAGAAAAATGGGAATGCCATTCCCAGTTTATGAATGTAACATTTTTCTAGTTGTCATATATTTACTTTGTAATCTAAACTACTTGCACATATATGTGAATAAAATATTTCATAAAGAAAAAAGAATGTGTTTTTCATTTTGCATTAACCGCTACCTGTTAAAGAAATATTATTAGTCACATGATATATTTTAAAAACCTGAAAGATGGATAAAATTCATAAATTTGAAATTCTCAACTTTTATGATTTTCGCTGTCCTTGAACGGTCATGATTTTGGGGGTGAAAATTGTAATTCTCAAATTTTGAGATTCTTAACTTTTATGATTTTTTCGGTGTCCTGGAACAGTCATGATTTTAAGGGCGGGTGTAAAATTGTAATTCTCAAATTTTGAGATTTTGAAAAATTTGAAAATTGGGTATTTTTAAAAACGCTTAAATTTTCGCCCTTCGACCTTCGGCCACGTGAAATTTGAAGTCTACCTAAATTTTTGAAATTTTTGAAATTTTGATTTTTTGAAAAAAACCCGCAAAAGTGTGACATCCGGCGCAAGCGAAGCGAAGCGAAGCGTCGCGCCGGATGTCACACTATATACTACTCATAC
>CAJQUW010006466.1:0-102029 GCA_907163375.1 Prostheceraeus crozeri | reverse complement strand
TGGTCAAAAAGATTACGGCTTCATTACAATTAATATTGATAAAAAATTCATGATAGAGTTATCGAAGATTTGTTTACCGATGATAAAAATATACAAATATAGTATTATAATATTTTTTGTTATTATTATAAGCTTTAATTTTATCCATTTTTTAAAATATAATATTTGAATTTTGTGGTAACATTGGAATACAACAAAAACATTTTACTGAACTAATTATTTTTTTATTTCTTTGTTGTCTGACATCTTTTCGTTTAAGTTTTCATCGTTTTAAAGTTTTGTTTAATATAGTTTTGCTTAAATTTTCGCTAAAAGTTTTAGCTCTTCTAAAAAAAATTTATCATTTTCTTCATTAGAAATTTTATCCATCACTAAAAGTTTTTACCATCACTCGAATTTTTTCATCCTGTTTATTCTTATCATCAACTTTTTTGTCTTTAAATGAAATGATATTTGATTTACTTCATTAGCTATTTGATCAAATTTTTCAATCTCATCTAACGTAATAACATTATCATCACATACTCTTTGAAAGTAGTAATGTAGTATATCATAGACTTCTTTAATATGTAAATGCTTAGTTTTTAATGATTTTCGTTTCTTAGTTATTAAAGATTTATCTAACATTGTAACAAGTGAAGTTGCAAAAACACCCGTACCTGTTAAAGCTGTAAGCAACACTACTGGAATTACTAAAACAAACCTGAAGATATAAACAATTGTTAAAGCACCCTAAACTTATGTTAAGAATATGCCAATTCCATTGTGTTACATTCTTAACTTTAGTCCATCTCTTTCTTAATTTTTTATAATGCTCTAATCTTAATAATAATTGAGATTCCTTATCTCTTCATATACCTAACTCTATCTTTGTGTTTTTCTTTGTTCATTTTTTCAATGTTCAATTCACTTATTTTTAATTGAGATAACGAAGGATATAGTCCTTGTGGTTTCTTCCATTTCTGAAGTTCCTTCCACTTTTGTTTCATCCACTTTTGTTTCTTTCCATTTTTTAAAGAAATATTTTTTTAAATATATTTTGTTTTTTTTGATTATTATTTAGATTGATATATTATTTTTTATTTTTTATAAAAAGAGTCCGGAGGTTATATATTTCATTTTTTTATATATTATATTTTAATTTTTATTTTTTTTTATAAAAGAGTCCGGAGGTTATATATTTCATTTTTATATATTAATATTTTTATTATTTTTGGTACTTTTTTAAATGGACTAAATTCATCAATTTAAGTCTTAAAAAACCTAAAAAAGAATAAATTTATGAATTTATGTCGTTTTTTTTAAAAGTGAAAAAATGAAAATGAATCTTTTTGAAAATGGTCTAAATTCACCCAATTTAGGTCTTAAAAACCTGAAAAAGTGACTAAATTCATCAAATTTAGGACTTTCGTCCTTTTTAAAAGTCGAAAAAAAATGGAAAAAAATAAAAAAAAAAAACAGTGGTTGTCTCCTGGGAACGGTCATTTTCATGTAAAAAGACAATTACTACCATCAACCGGGAACCACACCCGCTCCGAAGTAGAAGCAAACCGTCGCGGAGACGACCGGTGAGGTTTCGACGAATTCGTCTAACGGGAGGATTTGGCTGCAAACACCTTACCCTGCACTCCGACCTCCGATGACTCGCAGAATGAAACCAGCGAGTTATTTGAACATCACTCGAACAAACAAAAGCTTGAATTAGTTTGTCCGGGTAATGTGAACATTGAAGAGCGATTCACTTCACTCCTGACTTTGTTGTCGTATAAAAAAGACCGACATGTGAAACTGTAAATTCATCCGCTCCTCTGTGCTTTTCAATAAAGCTGAATTGGAGACAAGACGGTCTCATCTTTATGAAAATTTATCACATAATCTTGAACAGCTCCTTTTAAACTTTGTGTATGAAAACGTAATGTTCCGCAGTCATTTGAGAAAGACATGATCGCCCTTTAACTAACCCATCCATTGCATGAAAACAACAACTCTTCTCATAATAACTTTATTGAATAAGTGTAACAAGCATGCATTATAAATCAATGGTTTGAAACAGATAAAATAGATACAACTGGTAACTGTCATACTGCGAGCAATGATAACCATACAGGACTTTGGCAGTGTTGAGGTAAGGAGGAAAGAAGCATTTGTTATGAACGTAGCTACTACAACGAACAGACAAAATAGGAACACACAAATCCTTAAAACGTTTCGTGACTTCATGATAGTGTTGATTCACTCTACTATCCCAAGCTGGGAGCAAAATATCATCAATGATTAGATTGGGAAATACTTTCCTCTCCTTAGTAGGATCATTACAAAAGATGCGTATAACATTGAAAGCAGCTAACCATCGTTTAAGCAGGGCTGTGGAGCCGATGCGTTATCTCATCGGCTCCGGCTCCACGACACTGATGTGAAAGGCTCCGGCTCCGACTTCAAATTCAGGTTCTATCTATGCTGGTTATCCTGGATCCGTTGAACGGGTTTTTTGGATAACGGTGTGGCCTTTAGAGGCTTGCTACAATAATCAAATTAGTTTTCATTAACAAGCAACGACTTAAGTTAATAATAAAAATAATAATAGCCTAATATAATGACAAATAACATACTTGTCATATATTTTTGCATGAATTGACTATCTCTGAAAGATAAAATGAAGTTATAGCCAGGATTGGTTAAATTAGATAAAGATCTCCCGTCTCTGGCCTAAATATAATTGGCACTAGCCTGCATACAGTCTACTACGATGACTACATTAATAAGACCTCATGAGTGGCCATGATGATAATACCTAATTAGCCGTCACAGGGGCGATTTGTAGCATTTGCTTTTTAACAAAGCTTGAATATGAAACTGGATAGCGTATGCCTCTATAATTGCATATATTAGGGCCTGTTTTCTCGGAAAATGGATTGTGGTTTTGTATCGGCTTTTTAGCCATTTATACCGTATCATTAAAGATATCAATTGCTTATTGAAGATTAAGTGTATATAGGCTAGCTTAGGTTGTATTGTTATTTGATATTGGCCTTTATTCAGTAGTCTGTGGGTCCATGATGAATAATTACTGTTCGGTGGGTAGCCCACGACTAATCATCTGGTAGAAATTGTAACTTTTGTTAGCCTAATTGCCAGTGTAGGCTAGAAATGTACAATGATATAATTAGGTCTTTAAAAAATACCTTAAAAATATATCTAATGTGAGGACAAGTTTTGATAGTTTCTTTATTGCAGCTACTTAGAATAAGTTAAGGCTCTACTAATTTCTTAGATAATTAGTTTCTGTATTCAGTGGCTATTAGGGCGATATAAAGCTGTGTTGAAACTAATTCTCTTTCATCAATGATTTCATGTATATGTATTCGTAATTCAATTTATGTTGTATATCACTTTACTCGTTTCTCATTGTTGTTGTTTGGTGTTGAAATGAACTCGGAGTATCACAAGTTTGTGCAGGAGGTGCTATGCATAAATAAATTTTTGACTGCGAGAGCACCCGAGCAGATAATCCCATCTACTTTGCTGAGCTTTCGAATGCGCGTGCGTTTAATTTGGGGTTCATCGTCACAGACATAAGATATGGGATGGTAAAAGGCGCCTTCATGAGAGAGCGTTCTCAGTCTTTTTTTATTGTTATTACATATAAGTCAGCATGATATCAGCATAAAGTGTTGACAGACGGAAAAATATTAATAATGATAAATTCTTGAAATCCAAGGTCTGTGACATGTGGGGAAATTTATTACACGATTACGGATTCTTGTGCCTAGTCCCATCCACCCCAATTTTTTCTCTGCGTAAAAGAATGCAGCACCATTGGATTGTCGTTTCAGCATCACCGGTTTGAGTGAAGCATTCCGTTGCTGTTGTAATTTATACGTTGGGTATTTGCGATGTGCTTGGTGAAACTTCGTCAGCAAGTCAGACATTGTAATTTGCATTCGGGTTTTTCGCATTGAATTATACCTTTGAATTTTGATGTCATAAGGAATTCATTGTGAATGAGATACTTTAAAATAATAGGGCGCCGCTACTAGAAGTGGCTGGTCGCTTATTGCTATAGCATGTGAGGAACTTGTAGTCAGGTCATTCGTTTTTCCGTGAGTGTGAAGAGTTTATCTCCTCCATATCAAAATTGATCTAAATTGTCAGAATCGTTTTGTTTTTGAAAGATATTGTTTGGTGGGGGGACTGACAGGAGCCTAGAAATTAACAATTCTAAGAATTATGGCAGTGTCACAGATGCCAGTAGCTTCTGCTCAGTTGCCATACCGTTAGATGAGTAGCCTAATAGTAAACCGTGATTAGTTTTAAGACATTGTTTTTTTTTTTTTATACGCAGAAATGTAGTTTTATTATCTTTGCTGGACTGAAATGGAAATGTGTACATAAATGACTGTGCGACTTGTCTCTGGGAATTACTATCATCTAGTTGGCTTGAATATAACATAATGTCTTCTAATAATGGATTTTGGAGTGAATACGTTGTCAATATGGAAATTAGAGTCTTACGAAACATATGCAATAAAAAAATATTACCCTTCGTATGTGTAAATTATAAACAATTAAATTTTAATACAAAGAAGGGCCGGCAACTGCAAAAAAGATATCGTGGAGGACAGATCATTGGTATACTTAAAAAGACATTAGCTTTGATTTCATAATGATTTATGTTTTTATTAGATGCCTAATTAATTAATTCAAAATTCTAGATTTTATCAATGCTCGAACTATCGGAGCAGGAGCCTTGTGTAAATCGCGCTCCGCTCGTACTTCAATTCAGGTTCTATTCTATGCTGTATTTTCCTGGATCGTTTACATCGGGTTTTTTGGATATCGGTGTGGCTTTGTGGTTTGGTGACTACAATCATAAAATTAGTTTTCATTAACAAGCAACGACTTAAAGTTAATAATAAAAATATTTAATTGTCCCTTATTTTATCGACAAATAACGATACTTGTCATACTAGTTTTGCATGAATTTGTCTATATCTGAAAGATTAATATGAAGTTTTTGCCTCGGTTTGGTTAAATTAGATTAAGATCTCCAGATGGCTATATATAAAATTGAGTGGCCTAGCCTCAAACCAGTCTACTACGAGACTACATTAAATTAAGGACACATGTGTGATGAGGAATATACAGTATTAGCCGTCACAGGGCCGAATAGTAGCATAAGCTATTTTAAACAATGCTTGTATATGAAAATGGATAGCGTATGCCTATAAATAGAGATACGTGGGACGGGATCTACTCGAACATGGATATGGGCTATCGGCTCTATATAGCCAAATATACCGTATCAATAAAGATTTCATATTGCTTTTTTGGATATTAAAACGTGTATATAGGTTAGCTTATGGACTTGTTATTGTTTTGGATATTGCCTTTAGTCTGTAGTGGTTGGTACATGTATAATCTGATCGGTGGGTAGCCCTCGATCATCATCTGATAGAAATTGTAATTTTGATAAGCCTCACTTGCATTGTAGGCTAGAAATGTACAATTGAAAATTATGCTTAAAAAAATTTAAAAGATCTATTTTTGGTACTAGTTTTGTAATTTCTATGCAGCATACTTAATAAGGTTATAAAGTTTATGTCTAGTAGCCTACTTACATCCATATTAGTTTCGTATTTTTCTCAGTATGGCCGTAAATGTTTGACACTAAATAATTCATCTAATGATTCATGTATATTATTGTATTCAATTTATGTGTATATACACCATTACTCTATTCCTCTGATGTCTGGTTAGGCTGATTGAATACCTGAAACTCGGAGTATCACACAGGTATGTTTGCAGGGTGCTATGACATAATAAATATTTTAGACTGCGAGCACGAGCAGAAATCCCATCTACTTTGTAGCTTTCGAATTGCGCGTGCGGTTTTTATGTCACAGACAATAGAAATATTGGGAGGTCAAAAGGGCGCCTTCATGATGAGTAGCGTCTCAGTCTTTTTTTATTGTTTACATATAAGTCAGCAATGATATCAGCTATAAAGTGTTGACAGACGGAAAAAATAATAATGAAAATTCTTGAAATCCACAGGTCTGTGGACCATTTGGGGAAATATTTTTTATCTTACACGATACGGCTCTTGTGCAGTCCTCCCCCCCATTTTTTCTCTGGTCAAAAAGATGCAGCACCATTGGAGTGTCCGTTTCAGCATCCACCGGTTTGGAGTGTGAAGCATTCCGTGCTGTGTTGTAAATATCTACGTGGGGTTAATTGCGATGTCATGGTCAGCAAACTTCTGTTCAGCAAGTCAAATTTGTCTAATTTTGCCTTCGGGTTTTTCGCATTGAAATATTACCCTTTGAATTTTGAAGTTCAAAAGGAAATTCTATTGTGAATGAGATACCTTTTTAAAAATAATAGGGCGACTACTAGAAGTGGCTGGGTCGCTTAATTGCTATAGCCATGTGAGGACTTGTAGTCAGGTTCATTCGTGTTTGTTTTATTGTTTTGTTTTCTCTACTTTTTTCTTATGTTCTTCTTATTTCTCTTTATTATGACATTTGTTTTATTCTCTTAATTTTATGGTTTCTTTTTTTTCTTTTTTACTTTCCAGTTTTCTTTTTGTTTTAGTTTTTTACTTACTAGTTTTGTTTTTACGCATTGTTTTCATTCAGTTTCCTTCGTAGTTCACTTATTGCCGTTTTTTTTCATCTATATTTTTCTTTTTTATTGATTTACTCTTTTTATTTGCCCAGTGAAGTGTGAAGAGTGATCCTCCAATCAAAATTGATCAAATTGAATAATCGATGTTGTTTTGAAAAATGTAGTGTGGTTGGGGGATCTGCAACAGGAGCCCTACAATTTCTTGTCTATAAGGACAATTGGCCATTGTCATCAGTATGCCAGGTAGCTTCTGCCCAGTAGACCATACCGATAGATGATAGCCTACATAGTAACCGTATTAGATTTAAGACATTGCGCAAGAAATGTAGATATATTATCTTTGTCTGACTGAACTGGAAATGTGTACATTAAATTGACTGGCGATATTGTCTCTGAGGAATCTACAATCATCTAGTTGGCATGCATTATAACAAGTCTTCCAAATTAATGGATTTTGATGAGAATACGTTTGTCAATATGCGAAATTAGTCTTACGAAACATATGCTAATAAAAAAAATAGTACACATTGTGTGTAAATATATAATAATATTTAATACAAAAGATAGGCGGAAACTGCAATAAAAAAAGATATCGTGGTCGGGACAGATGCTCTTGGATATAGCCTTAAAAGGACTATCCTTTAGATTTCAAATGATTTAATTTTTTTTATAATGATGCCAATTAATATCTTTCAAAATTCTAGATTTATATCAAAAGCTACGAACTATCGGAGCCGCGAGCCTTTGTGATAATCTGGCTCCGGCGCTCGACTTCAAATTCAGGTTCTATCTGATGTGGTTATCCTGGGATCCGGTTTGAACGGGTTTTTTTTGGATACGGTGTGGCCTTTAGATGGTTTTGCTACAATATCAGTCAAATTTGTGGGGTCATTAACAAGGCATACGTTCTGTTGTTAATTTATTTTTTTTTGTGCCTGGGGTTGTGTATTTTTTTTGTTTTTAGTATGATATGTTAATGTTATTTTTGGGTATTTTTGGGGTTAGTTTGGGGTAGCTAGGGTAATTATATTTTTTTTTATATTTATTTTTTTTATTTTTAATTTTTATTAATTAGTTTTTTTGTTATATTATGTATTGTTTATTTTGGATTTTTTTGAATGTTTTTTATTTTTGTTTTATATTTTTTTTTTATTAATTTATTTATATTTATTGTTTTTTTTAATATAGAATATTTTTATATTTAAATAATTCTTTGTTTTAAATTTTTTAATTTTATTATAATTTTAATATTTTAATTTTTTAGTTTTTTATATTTATTGAATAAAAATAATAATATTTTATTATAATGACAAATAACATACTTGTCATATATTTTTGCATGAATTGACTATCTCTGAAGATAAAATGAAAGTTATAGCCAGGATTGTGTTAAAATTAGATAAAGATCTCCCGCACTGGTTCTTAAATTATAAATTTGGCCTAGCCTGCAACCAGTCTGGGACATACGAGGACTACATTAAATAAGACCACATGAGTGATGATGATATACCTAATTAGCCGTCACAGGGGCCGAATAGTAGCATAAGCTTTTTAACAAAGCTTGAATATGAAACTGGATAGCGTATGCCTCTAAATAGCTTATAGGGCCTGTATCTACTCGAACATGGAAAGGGTATCGGCTATATAGCCAAATATACCGTATCAATAAAGATATCAATTGCTTTATTGAATATTAAAGTGTATATAGGCTAGCTTAGGTTGTTATTGTTATTTGATATTGCCTTTATTCAGTAGTCTGTTGGTCCATGAATAATATGATCGGTGGGTAGCCCACGACTCATCATCTGTAGAAATTGTAATTTAGATAGCCTCATTGCAGTGTAGGCTAGAAATGTACAATTGAAAATTATGCTTAAAAAAATTAAAAATATCTAATTTAGGACAAGTTTTGTAATTCTATGCAGCATACTTAATAAGTTAAGGCCTAACTTACATTATATTAGTTTCGTATTTTTCATTATGGCGTAAAGTTGCACTAAATAATTCATCAATGATTCATGTATATTATTGTATTCAATTTATGTGTATAACACATTACCTCTATTCCTCTGATGATGGTTAGGCTGATGAAACTGAACTCGGAGTATCACACAGTATGTTGCAGGGTGCTATGCATAATAAAAATTTGACTGCGAGCACCGAGCAGAAATCCCATCTACTTTGCTAGCTTTCGAATGCGCGTGCGGTTTAATGTCACAGACAATAGAAAAGGGAGGTCAAAAGGCGCCTTCATTGAGAGCGTCTCAGTCTTTTTTTATTGTTTACATATAAGTCAGCATGATATCAGCATAAAGTGTTGACAGACGGAAAAAATAATAATGAAAATTCTTGAAATCCACAGGTCTGTGACATTTGGGGAAATATTATTACACGATACGGCTCTTGTGCAGTCCTCCCCCCCATTTTTTCCCTGGTCAAAGATGCAGCACCATTGGATGTCCGTTTCAGCATCACCGGTTTGAGTGAAGCATTCCGTGCTGTTGTAAAAATCTACGTGGGTAATTGCGATGTCATGGTCGCAAACTTCGTCAGCAAGTCAACATTGTAATTTGCCTTCGGGTTTTTCGCATTGAAATATACCCTTTGAATTTTGAAGTCAAAGGAAATTCATTGTGAATGAGATACCTTTAAAATAATAGGGCGCTACTAGAAGTGGCTGGGTCGCTTATTGCTATAGCCATGTGTGGACTTGTATTAAGGTCATTCGTGTGAGTGGGAAGAGTTATCCCTCCAATCAAAATTGATCAAATTGAATAATCGATTGTTTTGAAAAATGTAGGTGGGGGGACTGCACAGGAGCCTACAATACAATCTAAAGAAATTGGCATTGTCACAGATGCCAGTAAGCTTCTGCCAGTAGCCATACGATAGATGATAGCCTACATAGTAACCGTATTAGATTTAAGACATTGCGCAAGAAATGTAGATATATTATCTTTGCTGACTGAACTGGAAATGTGTACATAAATGACTGGCGACTTGTCTCTGGGAATCTACAATCATCTAGTTGGCATGCATATAACAAGTCTTCAAATTAATGGATTTTGGAGAATACGTTGTCAATATGGAAATTAGTCTTACGAAACATATGCAATAAAAAAATATTACACATGTGTGTAAATATATAATAAAATATAATACAAAAGAAGGCAGGCAACTGCAAAAGAAAGATATCGTGGAGGACAGATCATTGGTATACTTAAAAGACATATCTTTAGATTTCAAATGATTTAATTTTTTTATGATGCCAATTAATAACTTTCAAAATTCTAGATTTATGTCAAAGCTCAAACTATCGGAGCCGGAGCCGGAACCTTTGTGATAAATCGGCTCCGGCTCCGACCAAAACCATCGGCTCCTTAAGGCTCCGGCTCCGGCTCCACAGCCCTGGTTTAAAGTCAGTAAGAAGAGCACTCTCACAAGAAAAGCCATAGTCTTGCAAATATTTCAGATTAAGTCCATGAATGTGTTTTCTCGCACATTGATCAACATTGGGATCGCAGTTGGCATGTTGATGATAGACACTAACAATCTGATATGTCCAATTGTTCATAGCAATAGCACTGAGCTCCTGTACAGGTTCACCCTCACAATCCATAAAAATGATGATAGAACCTAAAACGGAAATTTACACATCTAAGGAAACGTTCTATAACATATCACAAAATAAAGAATTAGATCGATGCTTTTCACGACAAAATACACAAATGATATGATGGCAACGAAGGAGTAAAATGTATCTAATAAGACCACGTCTACGACACTCAAAGCACATAAGCGAATTGTCATAGGGTAGAGTTAGGAAAGGACTAGTAATTCTCCTTCTTTGATTTGCGTTTTGAGGCAGCATTCTTCTCCGACTTGCGCTTCGTACCACTGCGTTTAGGATTTGATCAATTATATCATCCACGTTGGGTGGTTTTGGAATATATAGGATGGATTCCATATGCGTGGAGAGAGAGGCTATTTTATTATCCTTGTGCCGACCATAATATAGCCCATTCACTTTGAAAAGGATATCCCAAGTACCTTCTCCGAGCTCGTCGCATGTGATGGATGTTGAATGATCTCCCTCCTTCTTATAGTAAGTACACCAATGTGATACCGGTAGGCAAATTTGATTACCATCCCAAATCTTTCTATAGGGAGTATCCTTGTCATCTCTCGCCTTCCACTCTTGAGCAAGAGGAGTAGGAATGTCCATATTTAATGTCACGTACTCCTCAATAATATCAAGTTGGCGGCGAATGTACGAACTCACGGGGATCAGTATGTAGCCCCCATACTGATTGCGCATTATCTTGACATCCGTGGAAGGGAGCATTCCCGTTTGCGGTACTACGCTATGATCGTCATAACGCAAGACTTGTTTAAATTTACGCTGTAGCGGTGTAGGATTATGTACCTTGGTTGTTTCTTCCACTGGCCTCAGTTGTAGATGATCTGATTGTAGCGAACCTTGTAACGTCTGACCGCCATTTTGTCCTACTAGTGCAGCAGATGCCTGAAAATGAAAAAGATTGTATTAAGTTTACGTTCAAGGGAGGAGAGGGAGGGAAGTAGCGACTTACCATTTTAGTTGGATAATAGAATAGGAAACTAGAGAGAGAGAGAAAAAATGTGCGTCCGTCACTCGTGCGATTCAACGATGGAATGATTCTCACTGTGGAAGGCTCGCTATTTATATAGAAATGCTTGATTCTCATTGGATGATGATCCTCATTGGACAATAACATCAAGCTGATTGCAAAATTTGGCCTCCGTTTACCAATCCGAGCCTTCGTTCGCCCGCTGGAGCTGTTTCTTGGGAAATTCTAACCCAATAATCTAAATAATAATTCTAAATAATCCAGTTACAATAGAATGCAAAAATTCAAGCTGTGATTGGAATAATGTCGTACCTGAGTGGAATAATTAACAACCCGTCTGTCATTGGAGAAGCCCACACTCATCGTTTAAGTCATGAGAGGTGTTTCACTTGGAGAGAGAATAGAATTTAACAAAATTCTGTAATAGAACTGAATGAAAATCACTCATTTTGAAGAAATATTCCTTATGCCAAGAAAATGATGAAACTTCACAGAAGATTATACATGAACTTTGACAATAAATGAGCTTTAATGTTGGTTCATTCAAATTGCATTGATCTCAAAATAATGTCGATATTATTAAATGTGATTTTCTCAATATGCATTACACGAAATCAGAAAGTTTAACTGAGAAAGCATAAATCTCGCATTAAATGAGAAAGCGAAATATAATAGTGTCATTATATCTTCATGCTCAGTACTAAGATGTCGAAACTTTTCCACAGGAGGCATGATTCTGCCTCCTCTACAATTATAGATATCTTGCCCTCCTTGCTGGAAGCATTCCCGTTTGTACGCAACACACAGTGCAATTATTCTGGAGCTGCAATTGAATCAGAAGTCTTTTCGACCTCGCTATTCCAATCCGATCACAGTACAGCCGTCTTACAATGTTGTAATTTTGGGAGCACTTATGCTAATGAGAATCTTCCGCTGGTTTTTACGAGAATTTCCACTAAGGCCTCTGCCAACGAAGACAATGCATTTTCAATCGTTCTTTGTTTAAAATAAAGCCCTCAATAGCCCTCACCTACCCTTCCATCTTTCCCTCCATGCCACGTCTTACAGGCGAGTAAATAATCCACATTCTCTTTTTTGTTCCTATAGATTTGATTGTGAGTCTTCGCGCTGCGATATACTCGCATATTAACTGGTATTACAACGAGCATGACTAAAAAAACGTTTAGTTTACAGTTCAAGACTGCGTAGACAACACATGTAGCTGGCATGCAATATAAAGAAAATAATCTTCAGAAAATGAACAATGAAAACGTTCTGTCTTAGGTGAAGGTTTGAATTTACTTCATTCGATGAAAACTGTCAATAACAGACGAAACAGTAAATGACACCACTACCGTCCATGTGTAAACAACGCGCATCAACTTGTATGAGCGAAAGCAGTGTAGCGTTGCGATTCAGGACAGCATCGTTTCTCACTGTTCACGGTCTCGGAGAGCTTCGGGAGTGGTACCATTCGACTCAGCGTGGTACATTCTACTTTAGGAAACCATATTTTCAAATCCGAATTTTGGGTGGGGAAAAAACTTAGAAAAACTTCGTGGACTTCCCCCTTCTGAAAAATGTTTCTGAGCTCAATTGTCATCCAAAGTGGCGAATTTCGCTGATTTTGTACCGGTGTGCTCCTGTTGTATTGGATCTGCGCTACTCAAAATACGTTTATGATTTCACCGCTGACTTTCCATTAGCGATGGAGAGTGGCAGCATTAACTTTGAGCAGGTCAGCCCGCTCATGACAGAGTTCCACTGTTAGTTGAGTGGTCAGTCTCAAACTTATACCAACCTACAAACTGCTGCTGACCCAGTATGACAAAGGAGCCTATGTAGTACACTTCTCCATTTTGAAAAACCATGGGAATGAAGCAGCGGCGCACCAGGCGCGCAGATCGCTTCTCCCAAAAGGCCTTCCTCAAGCTGTGCATTATACGTGTATATATCAGCCGCAGGCGACAGGAGGCGCATAACGCGTTTGAGGACTTTTAAAAGTTGAAGAATAATAGTCTCTGGTAGGACTATGGAGGACGTGCGCAAACCCATGAAATACAAGCTAAAATTAACCGCGAAGTCCGTCTAAAAAGTTGCGCTGTCACCCTTCATGTAGTGCCAGGAAGTGATTTATTACATAGATGACAATTTAGTTGGCTCGAGATGCTTAAACCCAAGGTGGAAGAACAAGGGTATCTACAAAGGTCAGGCCGTGTTAAGCCACTCAAAATTGGAAATGTACAAGTTGTGCTATTATATTCCGAAAACCACCCCGCGGGTCTGCCAGCTGAGTTTGGTGCACGGGATGCAGACAGCTTGTTTCTCGAGATGAAAGTTGACACAGGAATGCATAGGGACGCTGTGTTTGTAGTGGTTGGAAGAAATGGACAGAAGTAACGCAACGCAAATACAACACGGCTACAGTGCTTCAAAGATAAGACTGGAGGGAAAGGATTGAAGAGTTTTTATGGCTGCGTCCCAAGATGAACACCATTAAATTAAAGATGCAAGAAGGGACGATCAAACGGTCTACGGGAATCAGGCGAAGCTTTGTCAGTAGCTTCGTGCATGAGAACTACCGTCAGGCGCACGAAGGAACCCATATCATCCATTTGAGCATCTTGAAGTCAGTGAATCATCAAGTGCGCAGTGACGCTGCGGGAGCGTCTGCCAACGAGCAACTGCCCTATGAGTTGCCATTACTTAAAAGTTTAACCCTATTATATTAAGATTATTTTCTTAAGTGTGATCGTATCACAAACTACCTGCCACTGAAAGTGCAAAGTATCATAATAAAAAAACTGATCATACTTTAAAAGATGCAAGTGCGTCTACATCACTATTCAGATTGAAGAAATGACGCCTTGTGAATCAGAAAATCATGCCGCTGAAAATTGAATGAAAGACATGACACCTCAGCGAAGAAGCTCTCAATAAGATCTCAACTTTTCCTTGAAGACTTACAGGGACATACATTATAATGCAGTTCATGAAATTTCCTTGATAATCAGATTAATTTCCGCTTAATTAAGATGCTACTTAGCAAATATACATTCCTATTGATATCCAACTTGCTTCGTACTACTTATAAAGTGGCTTTCTCTCGGTAGTATATAAACACAGGAAATATTTGCAAAAATTTAGCTTTTTAAAAACTGCTCAAATAAATGTTTGGACGGCACGAGCGTAATCTCCGCAAAAAAACTGAGTCTTTTCATATAAAAATGTTCACTGTACACAATACAGATACTTTTTTAAGTCCACATTGTACCTACTATATAGGTCTACTTACTCTATGGGCACAAGCGTATTTGGGTGAAAATGAATTTTTAAATGATTGCTGAGGACTAAATCGTTGATGACGCTTTTATCAGCTCATTGCCAAGTTGACATCATGCCACTATCATACGTAGGCTAGCGGTGATCGAGTTTGTCAATAGGAGACACACCGCATTAAGTACCGACTCGCAGATCAGCGTTTATACATAAGCTCACCCCGTTGGACAATCATCCCTCCAATGCCAAACGGTTCACAACGTCAGCCAAAGATGCAAAGAAACAGGAGGGTTACATCATGGCGTTCAGCTAGGTTCTCCAGTGCGCAGTCTGCGGTAAAACCGACAGCTCCATAGCCAAAAGCGTGAATCCCTCTGGTGACACAAAGTTTTCTCCGAATCCCATATCCGGTGCCCTTATGGGTAGAGGCCGTACTCCTCCAAACGACTGCTTCAGTGCTAAAGATCTTCACAGGTCGTTCGATCAGAATGTCTGACATACAATTCCGTCTACCTCACGCCCCTGCACGTATTTCACAGCTTCATCTCCGGACTGCTCCCTCACACTGTTCGACATCCTGTCGAACGCAGATGTCATGGACATGCTGAATCGCCTTCCAGACAAACAGAGCTCTTGTGATACTCTGCCTACGAAGTTGTTGAAAGAAAACATGTCCTCTCACTGTCCTGAGGTGAGCTTCCGACTTAATTTGACGACATTGACGACGGTAATATCTGCCTTCTCGCAGAACTTGGAATTTCATGTCATGTCCTGCATTGGTGGGACTCGTACCTGTCCTCTCGTTCAAGACTTGTTTGTTACAATAACTCGTGGTCAGTTCCATCTCCCGATACTCAAGTCGTCCCTCAAGGAAGGATCTCACTCAGTCCACTTTTTTTCATCTTCTACACTGCCAACCTTTTTCAATTGATTGATCGCCATAGCCTACGCGCTCACGCCTATGCACACGACTACAGCATCTACGGCTTCTGCTCTCCCTCTGCCACTTCCCAGCTCTCGCGGCGGATGGAGCTTTGTCTTCAAGACTTCCAGCAGTGGTTGAGCGCAAACAAACGTAGACTCAACGCCGCCAAGTCCCAAGTTCTGTGGTGCTCTTCAAACCGCAAGAAAGATAAGCTCCCTTCAACTGCAATCACTGTTCACTTCACCCAAATCGCTTCCTGTTTACTTCACCCAAAGTCCTTCGCTGTTTAGGAGTGCATCTTGACTCCCATTTGTCCATGTACGCGGTCATTTCAAGCAAAGTCTCGAGCTGCTTCGCCTCACTTAATCAAATCCGGTACATTCGCCAATCACTCACAATGCCTATCCTTCGGTCACTCGTCCTGTCCTTAGTGCACTCTCGTCTAGATTACTGCTTATCTGTTCTTGATGGTTTCCAAATATCCAGCATCGTCGGCTGCAATCCACTCTTAATGCGGCCGCCAGACTTCTCACCAACTCCTCCAACCACTCACATCACTCCGATCCCGAAGGACCTCCACTGGCTACAAATTCAAGAGAGGATTCATTTTCGCCTTGCAGTGCTCAGCTTTAAATACCTCCATCATTCTGCTCCCTCCTACCTCACAGACTAGCTTCATGGCGTTACGGCGTTAGTGGCTTCATGGCGTGCGTGGAACTCTCTACCGACTTCTGTGACCCGCAAGTCTTCTCTTTTCTTTTCAACGTACTCTGAAACCGACCCTTTTCACTCGCTCTTTCCCTGAGTAATAGTTTTGTCATCTTACTTATATTTTTGTTCAGTGGCCTTGAATTCATCACTGATAAAACGCCACTCAAAATTGAACGTTGAATAAATAAAATATATAATAGTATGGAAAATGCGTGCAAGTATTTCACCAAGACAGTGGACCTGTCAGCAATACACTTTACTGCCGACGGCGGATGACCATGTCTGCATGTCCGTCCTCTCACCCAATGTAACAGTCACCTTGAGTGTCTATCTACGTGTTATCTTGGAGTTTGATCAAACCACTTTTAGTAGGAAGGTAAAGGTCACTTCTTCCGACACCATGTCACGGTCGCGACGGTTAAAATTCCTTTACCACCACTCCAACCTTGGTAAATATGTCCGGATCGGAGATATACGAGCGCCTATGCTGGCTGTGCTGCCCCACAAAACATAAACATGTTCCAGTGCATGAGTAAGTATATGTAGGTAGAGTGTCGACTCAAACACGTATCTGTATACAGTGAAACTTTTTGTATCAAAAGATTCAGTTTTTTGAGGGGATTGCGTTCCTGCGGTCCAAATATTATTTGAGCAATTATCAAAAAGCTCAATTTTTGCAAACTTATATACTACCGACATGAAGCTCCTTTATAAGTAGTATGAAACAAGTTGGATATCAAAAGGAATGAATATTCGCTAACAAGCATCTTAATTAATCTGTTGATCTAGGAAATTTCATGAACCATGTTATAATGAAGTCCCTGCGATTCTTCAAGGAAAAGTTGAGATATCATTGTGCATCTTAGCCGACATGTCATGTTTTTAATTCAATTTTCAGTGACATGATTTTATGATTCGCAAGACGTCATTTCTTGAATCTGAATAGTTATGTGGACCCATTATCATCTTTTAAAGTTAATTATGACAAGCTTCCTTGATTATGATGTTTTGCTCTTTCAGTGGCAGTTTGTGATATGATCACGCTTAAGAAAATGGTCATACTATAATAATGCTGAGCTTTTAGCAATGGTGACCCATCTAATTGCTAATTTAGCAAACTATACTCCCTCTCCAAATTGACATGACATGGAGGATTTGTGGAATACTATTCTTTATTGCTATCATGATCAGTCAGATTAGTGTTAATTTCTCCAAAAGTGTAGAAATTTGCATATCTCACAGTTGCTACCTGGTCTCGACTCATGTTTATGTAATGAAATCGAAACTGTATACCCATTGGAGATTTAATAAATGCTGAGTTACTATTATACCTAATATACCTACTCTATGTCCCAATGTGATTGCGCGAAACTTCAAGAATTCCATGTACATGAAGGTTATCACCCCGGTAGCAGAATATCCACATGGAGATATATAATGGAGCGGGAAACTGATACCATTCCACAACGGCGCGGTGACCAACATCAGGCTACATGTCCGGCGGCGAGTCAGCAGGCACTATATATATGCCAACTAATGCTTCAACGGTGAATTGTCTAAATCACAGTCCCTCGCAGGTTTTGATAAGGTGAAGTGTAAGCATTTTACCGAGGGCGTCCACATCAGTAAATCAATTGCCGGCAGTCTGGATGAGCGAGAAATGGAGCTATTGCTAACAACTGACACCATTGGCCAAGTGTCCTTCGGTGTCACCAAAAAACACCTACTGCATCATTTTTTCCACCAACCTGCGCAGGACGTCGGTAATGGATCGCCGGCTTCACCCTACCAGCCATCTGCTTGTGGCTCTTCAACGCCTTCCATATCACAATCCGCCTCCTCAACACATGGCGGCGGCAGTCACAATTACCGACTAAACCACCCTTGTCCTTCTCCATTTCCGGTGCCGACGCATATAACGCATAGTAAACTGAAGCTGCTGCTACTGTGGAATGGCTCTCAAGCGTGAGCGATACTTCGTCTACTTCGTCAGCGACAGCACGAATAGAAAAGTTAATTATCTCCAAAATAAATATGATCTTAACGCAACCTAGTTAACACCAGCGGTAAAAAGCTTAAAGATGCTTTTCAAAATAAAATAATTATTTCTAAGCATGATGATTGTGAGGTCTGTGATTGTCTACCGTCTGACTGTAACTGAAATATTAGTGATGTAGTGTACGAGTTTGTATGAAAGTGTGGCGGTAATTATACTGGTAAAACTTGTAGGGCCTTCCGCACACGGTGTTTAGAACATAGGACATCGTTAATAAAGATGATGAAAGTGCGTTCAGTGTACATGTTGGGGAGTGTGAGAGTTTTGTTGACTTTGAAAATTCTTGAATGTGTGAAGATATCGTTTGATATTCCGTTGTTGGAAGACTGTTGGATTAAACATAGAAGACCGTTGTTGAATCGATGTAGTGACTTGTCAGAGTGGTGATAGAAGTTCGCACAACATATAAAAGGTTTGGCGTATTTAACTGTCTGCTGCAGATTAATAAAAATTCTCGTTGATAAAGGGTCGGGACCCGAAACATACGAGACAAAGCTATACGTGTAAATATTGTTTTTAACTTTCGCTGAACTAGAGGGAGTGTGTGATTACTTGCCACTCGTCCGGTCAGGTCTCCTACGAGAGCGAGCACTTCCCAGCCAAACGGATACCGAAACGGCTTCTAGTGCATGTGCCCGCCTTTCAAAGAGGCACGTGCATCATCACCGGCCAAAAATCCCAAGATCAGGCATTCTCGACTCCGGAAAAACTTCTTGACTACCTCATCCAGAACGATTTGTAAAATCACCCTCCTGATGATGATGTTCGGAAATAAAAACACGTCATCTTCCACCGTTCGTTCTTCTACCGTTCGTTCGACGTGGAAAAATATAAGTGGCGAATACACGCTTCATTCAAATAAACATTAGTGGGAGAAATCTATTCGTACAGAAGGAGCGGAAAGAATAACAGTTTCTCCGGTTCAACGCATGATAGATTGCGTAAGCACCACACCGGGCAGACAGTGGTTGTTGGTAGGCATGCGGGTTGGTGTACCATTTCCGACAGTAGGCATTCATGAAGCGGATGACAGCATTACTATGGGGTAGAGCCAGAGAGTTAAGACTTCACCAATTCGCTCAGCGATAGTGAAAAGACTTCCAGTGCTGGTGAGCAGCAGCAACAGAGCTGTTGCTCAAAGATGAGCAACAGTGGCTGCCGTTTCACTGCCTCAAGCGCTGGGAAGTCTCGTGGAAGCACACCATGAAATATTCGCTTACACTCCACATCTCCTTGCTGCTGGGTCAGCTGCTCCAACCGCGTATCTCACAGCAAACTCATAGCACTAGTGGCATCCTTCTCAGTGCGTGGACTCCGTTTGGATATCGCGCGTTTGGGTCAACTCGATTTTGATGCTCAACTCCTTTTGATGCTCCCACGGCGCAGTGCAATTTCCCGGGAGGTCCAAGTGCTGGAAGATGAACGGGTTTTTTGCCGTTCGCTTCGGTATGTGCCTCATTCTCCAGCAGCGCTACCAGTAGCAGCTTCGGGACCTGCAGGGGATTCAGCCAGTCCTGGACGAAGCTGTGCTAGCCTATGGTAATTGGGCCGCGTGTGTGCCGTTAATGACCGCCGGATTCATCTCCGATCAGCGCACTTCCAAAACCACCTTGTCAAACAATCGTGTAGCCCGGCTTGGTCTCATACGAGTTGAGCGCAAACTTGGCGCTGATCGGAGTCAGCCAAACGTCTGGGAGATGATGCAACGCGGCTGGAGCAAAAAGTCCAGGAAAAGCCACCCATATAGTTCGTACGTCCGGCTGAAATCGATCCACTTCATTTGCTCCACAAAGTCGCATTAATAGCATCATCAAACTTGCGCACCTCGTCACGCTGCAAACCTAAGATCTGCATGTGCATTTCCAGGGCCGCCGGGTGCATTTGTATAATGCAGGGAAGTAGTCAAGGTAGCGATAGCACTGCTGACCACCCTCCCACTGCATTTCGCACAAAGAGTCAGTGTGACATCCTGGAAAAGGGTGACAATGGCCAAATTATTCACAGCAGTCTTCTCCCCTGTCTTGATGGCTGCTCCGCCCGGTTTGGTGACTTTGAATCTGACATAGAGATGCATGTCATGGCAAGAAAACCGAGAATGCCCCCGACGCGATCCGGCAAACACCGAGAGGCTATCGGCGCTCACATAGGACGGCTGTGAGTAGAATACCTCCGATCTATTCATCGTTGCAGTACACCTCCGGTATGAGTAGACCCACTTTCGCTTAAGAACGCTGACTCACTACAAGCACGTCTACTACAACACTATAAGCACAATACTATAACACACTGTAAGCACCTCTGATCAATTAGCGAGGCAACCTTCGGCAAAAACACTTCACTTTATAGATAACAGCTCTATCACCCACCTTGACATTGGGGTCTTTGGGATGGCGCTTCCGCCACTGAATCAATTCCCGTACCTCATCCACATTCGAGGAGTCAATCTCCTCCGGGCGGCGGCCGCTCAATATCCGGTGCTTTGAATGATTGCAAGCGTGTATTGCATCATCAAGAACACGCGCCCATACGTTGAGGACGTTCGCGTTCAAGGACTTCCACAGTCGCTCTTTCAGCGTCCGGTTGAAGCATTCCACCATAGCCGCCTTGTAGGCACTCTTGACACTGAACAGCTCGATACCGTGCTCCGCATACAGTGCGCGCACCCATTGGTTCTTAAAATCCTTTCCCTGATCTGTGATTGCAAGCGTGTATTGCATCATCAAGAACACGCGCCCATACGTTGGTGACGTTCGCGTTCAAGGACTTCCACAGTCGCTCTTTCAGCGTCCGGTTGAAGCATTCCACCATAGCCGCCTTGTAGGCACTCTTGACACTGAACAGCTCGATACCGTGCTCCGCATACAGTGCGCGCACCCACTGGTTCTTAAAATCCTTTCCCTGATCTGTGATTGCAAGCGTGTATTGCATCATCAAGAACACGCGCCCATACGTTGGTGACGTTCGCGTTCAAGGACATCCACAGTCGCTCTTTCAGCGTCCGGTTGAAGCATTCCACCATAGCCGCCTTGTAGGCACTCTTGACACTGAACAGCTCGATACCGTGCTCCGCATACAGTGCGCGCACCCACTGGTTCTTAAAATCCTTTCCCTGATCTGTGTACCCGCTTCGGACTCCGGCCGTCCGCATGCAAGATACTTCGAAAAGAAATCAGCCACCTCCGCCCCGCGCTTCGTCTTCAGTGGACGAGTCCTAGCGTTGCGCGTGAAAAGGTCAACGACCGTCAGGATGAAATTGTAGCCGCGGTTACGGTGAGCTAGCACAGATACGTCTGCCTTCCGCTGCTCGTCAATATCATGAACAGCATTGGATAACCGCGTCGTTGGACTAGGGTGTGCAGGGTGTAGGTGGTCCATTTGCAGACCATCCTCTAGGTCAATTCCGCCTCCTCCGCGAGCTTATTGATGGAGCCGTAGCCGGCTGAGTTTTGGGTGTCATAGTAAATGGCTTTCAGGCGCTTTAACGTCTTTGTGCCTAAAGCGGCAACTGCTAGTCTGCCACCTCTGTCAACGTCGGACTATAATTGCGTCCCTGTCTAGCCAACCAATGTCTTCTCAACATGATTTTATGTGGTACTCTTTGATTTTCTCACACTCTTGATTTTTCTTGACACTCATGTGCAGATGAATTTTAAACACATAATCCGAAACTGATTTTTCTACTACCACATGACATTAAAAAAAATCTACATTTTTATGGATTACTGAAAGCCAATGGAGCTGACATGTAAAGCATCCATGAGTCATTAGCAACAAACTGAACAAGCTTTGCTAATCGGCGCAAATCAGCGATATAAATATCAATAGATTTTTCATGACGATATCGACGATAGACAAAGTTTTCAAATGCCGTAAAGCAATTAGTTGGGAATGCCTTCAAAAGTGCAGACTTCAAAAGTAAGTAATCACTAATCAGTCTTGGTAGCAGCATCTAATGTCTCATAGACGGCAAAAGTACCATCGCTCAAAAGTAAATGAAAACATTTCTCTGAAGCTTTCATCTCATACAATTGCGTAGCAAGTTATACCCTTGATCCACTCAGTGAAAACACTAGTACTGTCGGACTGCCTAACCAAGTCACCAAGTTTAACACTGACACATGCCATATTACCGTGATAGCTTGTGCTTCAGAACAACCGTTTGCCAAGATGATAACTCATTTACTGACTCTGAATATGCACAGCGAACACCAACGAATACCAATCACACCGTGCATCATAATAGCAATGCAACCATAGAGCAAGAAAATAGTAGGTAGAATGTCGACTTAGAAAGTATCTGTATGTATACAGTGAACATTTTCATATCAAAAGATTCAGTTTTTTGCGGAGATCACGCTCCTATAGTCTAAAAAAAATATTTGATAAATTTTTAAGAAGCTACATTTTTGCAAATTATTCATGTGTTTATATACTAGCGACTTGGTACCTCTTATATGAGGCATGAAGCTTATTAGATATCAAAAGGAATTAGCATTTGCGAACAGGCATTTTAATTAAGCGGTAATTTAGATTATCAAGGAAGTTTCGTGAACCGCATTATAATGCAAGTCTCCATGGAAAAGTTGAGACCTTTTTGTCATTCTTGGCTGAGATTCCAAGTTTTTAATTCAATTTTCAGTGGCATAATTTTATGATTCACTAAATTTGTGTTTCATTTCTTGAATCTGAATAGTAATGTGGACTCATATTTACATCTATTAAAGTTGATTGTGATATTTCTATTTAGTTATGACAGTTTTCTCTTTCAGTGGCAGGTAGTTTGTAACATGATCACGCTAAAGAAAATACTCTCATTAACAAGGCTGAGCATTAGAGTAGTAGCAGCCCATGGAATTGCTAATTTAACAACCTATTTTACCGGTACCAAGGTTGGGTCCAATCTTCGGCTTGGGTACCCCCAAGACCAAGATTAATTCTTGGGGTATCCCTCAAGACCCAAGACCAAGATAAAACTTGGATCTTATCTTGGTTGCCCCCCAAGATTGGACCCAAGAGTGGCTATTTCTCTAATGAAGTGGAACGACAATTTCCAGAGTATGTTTGGAATTTTAATTGAGATTCAAAATTGCATGAAGATATTTTGAATCATACCATATTGTGCATGTTGCTATCCAATTTTAGATGTATCTAATGTTCATATTAATTACTATTTATTACATGAATTTGTTATTGCGGAATTGAGGCCATAATATTCAGCGAAAAGTTTTTATTATCGACATAGGTCATCTCTCGGCTTAATAACATCAACCCTGTTTACGTCTACAGCCTAATAATTTCCTAATTAGAGCAACATGCATAACTAAGCTACATTCCTTACAACATATCTGATCGAGAAACGAAACACACATAACACAGACTTCGCATAAGATGAAAATGATGAAAATAGCATAAATGTAGATATAACGATATTTTTACTAATCGTAAGAAGCAATCATCAAAGAATGCCACTGCATTAAATGATACCGATATCTTTCTATTTCTAATACATGTAGCCTAATGGTAGAATAAACAATATAGGCCGAAGTTTTTAACTTTCAAGGCAAGAGGTTTTACGAAGCAAGTTATCTACGAACTGTTGTAGGTCAATTTAAAAGCGTTATACAGGTATTGGCTTCATGCATTGCATTTTTTCATTTATTATTTGTTTTATTTCACGCAGAATGATATATACAAAATTCTGTCTAACATAATATGCATTACATGTAGTTTAATGGATTAAATTCACGAGGAAGCCATAGGTAATCAAAGCATAGTTTAAAAAGCTAATTGAACAAACTATCAGATAGCCATTTACGGTAAGCCTATATAAAAGTTGATAATATCACAGTTTTATGATAGAAAGACCAATCGTGTGGTTGAAGTAGGTTACACACGTACATACATGTAAGCTTACATGTAGATGACTTGCTATGACATGATGTGGTCATATACATAGATAGAATTTTCCAAGAAAAGCGCAAATGATCATTCATGGTCAATTTCTTCACTCTTGGGGGGGGGGCACCCGAGCTCTTGGATACGCACCCCAAGATTCTTGGGTACCCCCAAGACTATCCAAAACCCAAGAGTGAACCCAAGACCCAATACCAAACCTAGCCGGTACCAGGGATGTGATTGACCAAATGAAAAAAAATTAGGAAACCAATCTTTGAAGGGGCCCAGTAGAACCATTAGTTTGGGACAATCACATTGCCTGGTATAGTTCTATTAGAAACAAGAAATGAAGGGGAACAACATGAAAACAGAAGCAACGCGCTAAGCAATGTTTGAAACCCATATAGTCTACGTGTATATTTAGTGTATATAAATCTATCTTGTCCTAAAAATGAACATCAACTAAAATTCAACCAAAAAAATCAGGATTTCCTGATAAATCAAGAAAAATCACATCCCTGCGGTACCTCTCCAAAGTTGACATGACGCGGAGTATTTGTAAAACACTTCTATTCCTTCTGTCAAGATGAGTCAACTCCGTGTAAATCTCTCGAAAAGTGTATAAATTTGTGTATCTCACATGTAATACTGGGTTTCAATTCGAGTTCATCTAATAAAATCGAAACTGTAGACACAATGAGGATTTAATTAATAGTGAGTTCCTACTCTACCTGATATGCCTACTCCATGAACACAACAATAGGAAGAGAGACAATATACAACCGGATAATCATGTGAAAGAATTCAATCATTGTATAACATTAATTCATAACATCAAAGTGATGAGGTCCCTAAAAATGAGTGAAAACCTAAAATGATTATCAGTTGCTCTGTCTATCCTATAGCGGAACTTTCTCAGCCATCTGGACTCTCCGCAACTGAGTTGAGCGAGAAGAAACTGGTCCTTTCTTTTCCACGCTCTCTCCAGGATCGTTTCAAAGGTGAGGGCGTTGCTTACACAAGGATTCCTTAACATTTACATATATTTGTATTCTGTATTTCTTATTGAAAACGTCGGCAAATTACGCAAATAACGCTGCTATATGATAGAATTTGAGTAAAAGTGCAAATACCTCAGAATTGTATGTCATTTCCGTTAATCACTTACTATTTTCCACATCATTTATTCGCTCACTCAGTTTATTCTCTTCGTCTTTGATCACCTACAATCAAATGAAAATGTTTGACATGCGATGAAAAGGACTATTGATCTCACAAGAGTAACCACTTTTAATACAGTCCTGACGTAAAAATGAAGTTAGAAAATAATCTCTACTATACTTTTGAATAGAAGGATTAGAATAGAGGATTTTTCAGAAACTTTATTATTCAAAAGTACAATGTCGATTGATAAAGCATATCTAGTCCAACAAAATCCAACTTCGAAAGTCATATTTGGCTTTATTGCAATCAGTGTTTTTGAGCGAGCGAGCGGCATTTTTTCAATTTTTTGATGAGTGGATGAGCGAGCGAAAAAATATTCCGTGAGCGACAATCGAGCGAGCGGTTGAGTGAGCCATTTTTAGAAAAAACAAAAATCAAAAAGATCAAAAAATCAAAAAAGCGAAATATTTGAAAAGTGCTTAAAAATGCTTTCCATAAAAGTCTTTTTATAGTACATGCATGTATATAACTTGATTGATGAACAAACTTCCGAACTTTTTCTCTCTTCTGTGGTTCTCACACTCTTGACAATATACATTGAATGCCTGTCTGGATTCTTCTTCTAAATATGAACTTAGCAATAAGAAGGTCTTTGTGATCGATGCTGCACTCAACATCTGACCATCGACACATTTATTCACATCTTTTGAATCGGTCTCCCAATCGTCGCTTCGTCCCACAGATGTACTAATGGTCTCCGGAATTGCACGAAGACATTAAAAGGTGCCTTTATTTGATAGAAGAATTTCGTTGCTGGAACATAACCACATGCAGATCCTTGAGAGACATTCAGTATCGTCAAACGTGAAAGAACTGCGAAAGATCTACAATTTAAGAAGAATTGAGAACAACCAAATTAGGCCTACACCAGGACAATCCTAGTGTAGGCATATATGGCTTCCATTTTGCGATGCATTGATTTTAAGACCACGGACATTGATTCACTTTAGTCCTTTTCCATACCGGACTCTGAAGTGCGTAGGACTGAATCTGCCTCCCCTTTAACATCCAAACCAATGTTCCAAATCACATGAAATTCACGGTACAACATATTTAGGTTCTAAGCTTTCTCATCGTGATGTTCATTTGCTCCAACTCATTGAGCCCCCATGTTGTAAAAAGCAATTCAAGACATCAAATTACCAATTTTGTCAGATTTTTGAAATTTGAAATTCCACCGAACTTAAGAGAAAAATCTCTTCAATGATAAAGATTGCAGATTGCCCGCTCGCCTGGACAAGTAATGGAGAGATGTCCTCAAACATCATGTCTAGGACATTTTTCTATTCTGTTTCCTCAATTATTGCTATCTACGATGCTAAACGAGTTGAGTGTAATGGGAATTTACTTATCTGAGAACGACAAGATTGATGTGTAGGTCATACATGGAATAGCCTACATGTCAAACATACGCATACAGTCCGTTTCATAAATAGTTAGAAATTAGCTAGAACTAGACATTTTAAAGTAAACAGCACGTTTTCTAATTATAATTGAATAAATTTGCATCCTACATCATATTAAATATTTTTCTGCATCGCCCAGTTAGGGCCTAGTCGTTAAAAGGGAGTAGACCTTGCTGGCCAGTCTAAGGTTCGTTTTCCTGCCTGTCTTCTATACAATGGAGTTGCACTGGCACGATGGCAATTGAGCATTGTCATCCATGAGAATCCAATCAGATGATGGATGACCTAAACTGCATGCTAAAGGATAAACATGTTCTTCGATCACTCGAAGGTAGCATTCGGAGTTCATGTTTTCCCTCATAACATGCAGTGAACTGCGACCATCAATACCAGATGGCTGCCCAGATAAGCAATTTCCTGCAATCGTCCTGACTCCTCGATGTAAAAAAACGATCAGGAATGTCTTTTGATTATTGTGTTTCATACCCAGCATTAGAACGGTCATATTTTCCCCAATTCGTTCGATCTTCCGCTCATTAGCCTTTCAGACCCGTTCGTTCGTTCACCGCTCAAAATAACTATCACCCGCGTTCCGTTCGTTCATGGCATAAAGCACTCGTTCAATCGTTCCTTCTAAGTCAAAACAATATTCAATTTTGATGGACCCTACATAGTGCTGTCGAACCTTATTATATAGTGATGTCGTTTCTAGGTAACATTGGTTTTTCCAGAGAAATGTGGAAGCTGGCGATGCAGGATGTTTGTTCTCCCATCTGACATCGCGAAATAATGCAAGCTGCCCGATCGGAAAATTCGTTGTCGGTATTGTCCTACAATGACAATGCGAAACATGAGTTGACGTCAAACGTTACGCGTCACACGCGCCCTTTGTATCAAAACCAATCAAACTAGAGAATATCAAAATCGATGGAGAAAGTCATACTCCTTCTGTCTTGATGATTAGCCTACAACATGCTTTAGCAGCATCACGCTGCATGAATTTGCTATAGGTGACGATGGGTGGATGTTCACCTATTTGACACTTCGCTTACACGGTGCTTGAAACCTGCTAGCTAGCATAGGCCTAGGTCTAGTCTTCAGAAATAGTGATTTAAGAATACGATGTGACTAAATTCGATAGTGACTAGATTCAATTACATAATGAGCTTAGGCTACATACATTACGCCCGCGTCATGTACGCCGCCATGAATCCCTACTTGCATATCCACTGACCGGATATAAATTCTCAGATTAAGCCATTATTGTAAATGCCCGTGCCTGCATGCGAATGCCCGCTTCCCGCAAAAATCGAGATGCCCGCAACGGGCCCGACCCCAGCTTATGACTTTACTTGATGCAAAAGCAACATAATACCTGCCATTTTTAAAAAGTAGTGTTCAGATTGGCACCCTCAGTGCAAGTAGACCTACCTCATCACTGCTTTTGAATTCAAAGTGTTCAATGCTTTGTGACCAAGTGATGAATTAAATGATACTTTAATGCGCATCATGACAAATTTCGTTGCTTCATGGAAGGATGTGAAACTTTTTCAGTCCGGCTTCTTCAGTTTTCACCACTAATAAACCGCATTGATGGTGATATGCGCAGATATTTTAGTAGCTGATGAGAAGTAGAATAAGTAGATGTATTTTCGGAACTTTAAATCAATAACAAGAGATGGAATCATTGTGTAATAGCAAATCTCTTGCCATTGTTTGGTCATTGAACTGAAGTCTTAATGCTCAAACAAGCAATTTCGAAGAGCATCAATAAAGTTTCCTTTTATCGAAATTTTCGAGGTTTCGCTACACCACGTAAGCCCAATGGGTTAGTGGTGATCCATGCCCAAATTGGCAATTTTTTTAATATTTTCAAATTTCAGAATACTTCTTTATTGTAGTCAGAATGTGTAAATAAGCAATTTTGGAATGTATCAAGGATTTTCTACCATTATTTCTTTTGCTGGGTTTCCGGGGCTAAATTACCGCTCAATCACGTTCAATCAAGCAAAAAAGCAGTTCGCTCCGATCACCGTTCATCGGCTTCTCAGATATGCCGTTCGATAATTCGTGCATCAGAAAAATGAAAAAAAGTTCCGTTCAGACCGTTCGTTTAAATGCCATGTATACCCCTGCTAAACTGACACGTTGAGGAATCCGGACCGACCCTCAGTGTCATCTGTGTGACATGCCACTCTTCGCCGTGTCCTCTCTGGCTATGATTTGGCTTCGCAGAGAGTATGCTACATGCACCGGAACGGTGTTTAAGTGTAAAGATCACCATGAAGAAGAGTGCAAAGGTAGAAGGAAATAGGACCTGGGCGCAACGAACTGCTGCGGACCGACCATCTTGACAGATACTGAGCTTAGTGGGCCGATGTCTCAGGTCCTTTTGGGTGCAGCATTTGTTGTTTCACATAAACCAGCGATTTCGTTTATCAAGCGATTTTATTTATATCAGATTTCTTGCATTTATTGATTACTCAGTCACTCATAAGTTATGTATGTCATCTTTAGCTACTTTGAGGAATTATCTACATTATTTTGTCACGACTTCAAATAAGTTCATTTTCAATTGTCAACGCATTACATAGTTTCTTGACGCACCCTGCGAATTTTGTCCAAGTATTGCGCCAAGAATTGCACTGATTCATGTGATCAGCATGTAGGATTAAGTTTAGATTATTGCCCATCTCTACACATGTCAAAAGAATTCTGTGGCTATGTTCATCAAAATATATTGTTTCGACCAATTTTGTGCAATAGCTAATTTAAAACATTGGCATGATGGTTTACATTGTTTCATCGTGTGTTTCAAATTTCAACTAAAATGAAATGATGAATTTCCTTTCAACGCCTATAAAAGGCATCTATTTGATTTAAAGCATGGAATTAGCTCTGAGTATAAAAAAGTTTGCAGAATTAAAGAGGGTATTATCGAGAAATGAGCGAACGAGCGACCTTTTTTCATGATTTTGAGCGGTGAGCGAGCGAAAGGATTATTTTGAGAAAATGAGCGGTGAGCGAGCGACAGGGAGATTATGAGCAAATGAGCGATGAGCGAGCGAAAGCGGAATTTCGATCCGCTCAAAAACACTGATTGCAATATATCAAAGTTAATCTATAATATCTATCAAAGGGAGTGGTTTCTTACTGCACACAAACTTAGCGTTTTCAAGTACTATTGTACTATAAATGCTTCTTCTCGATACTACTTTTATAATATTGACATCACATATTGAAAAATTGTACAAAATCAAAAGTGGCCAATTTACACAACTGTAACTATCGGTTACCTGATCAAATTTCTTCTACAAGTAATTGAGCATGTTTCTGAGTTTCAGCATCAATTTGGAGTCAGAACTGGCATATAGAAAAAAGCTAGCCCAGCTTGAAAACAGTCATTTTCGGCCATAGAAATAGATTGTTTATCTGAAGTTCGCTAGAATGGAAATTGACTCAAGGTCGCGGCACATCCGGGGGAACTAAGTTGGGGTATGAACCACCAATGAAAAGCTTATAATTGCACATGTGACTTATTCTAAACCAATGATTCAGCCGTTGACAAGTGTATCTAACTGAAAATGCGTGCGAGTTTTGTGCCACTATTGTGTATTGCATAAATCTTCATTTCCGTTCTAGATATTTCATTGTTATCTATTTCTATGCTTTCGGCATTTTTTGAAAAATCACGTTTTATGAACGCCTGGTGTAGCTTTCTGTATTCTGTTTACCGCTTAAGAAGATCACAGATGTGAACCACAATGATATACAGCAATACAATTATCATAGCTATTACGGGTAACAAGAATACAGAACGTTGTGAGTTAGTTTAATTTTTTCGTGTTTTTTCGCGGACCCTATTTTTTCACCATCTTTGGAGACATGTAATTCCGTTCTACGTGCCAGTTACACATTGAGATACAAGATGATCGGTATATGGAATTTCTAACATGAATTGAATATTTTATCTATAATCTTGAAAGCTTCCAGGACACTTTTCAACAAATTATTATTTCCTGGGAAAGGACCCATGATGACATCATCAAAGCACCTTTTATAAATAGGTTTTATCTTATGTTCTATTTCAATTTTTACTAAGGCAAGCTTTTCGATACAAGTCTTGCAAATTATCGCAAGCAGTCGGGCAAATGTGCCTCCAAGGGAAAGCCTTTGGTTTGCAAATAAGTTTTGTCATTATATATTCATTTCATAATTATAGAATACACATTTTAGAAAGTCAATTAGGTCTTTCATACTAAGCCCATAATTGTCTATTTTGTTCTAATGCTTAGCAGTGAAATCTTCAATAATGCGAAGCCCGCAATCTATCGGCAAATTGGGACAAAGATTTATGACGTCTAGAGAAATGAACATTTCATTTTTTCTCCATTAAATTTTGTCATTTATGATTATTTTGTCAATGATGGGAGAATTAGTTAGCTAAGTCTTACAATATTCCGACAGTCAGAACGAGTTTCTGAAGGGAACGAGGCCGAAAATGAGACTTTCACAGAATGATGCACAAAACAAACCGTGCCTGTTACGAATCATCACTTAACGTCTGCCCAGTTCTACCTGGTTCTTCTTGTCAGACAGGATCAAAGAAAAGTTAGGGTAAAATCGGGTAATATCGACAGTTAAGCTCCTTTTTCAAAATGCTTTAGAGCTTCAGTAACTCATCAATGCGTGCAGCAAATTGCACCAACAAGTAGCTAACTCTCAAAGGTACAACAGAAGCTTGGTGGAGCGCTTTTGATTGCTTCATCCTGACAGACATCGAAGCGTGAAGTGAGTCGCCGAATTATACGATATATTGCCACGACCAGTGCAACTCTCTCAGCTCCTTAACAAAAAGTGCGTAGCTATTCCATAGCATAGGGGATGTAGTTTCACTGAATAGTAATGACTCCATCAAATTCCTTTGTTGTTTTGAGTAATATTGTCACATGGAGTCGATGCAGAAATGTCGGGTAATATCGACGCCACTGTCGATAGGCACCAAACAGCATTTTATAACACGATGCTGACTAAATAGCAAGCATTTTCTCATTATTGTTAACTGTCGCATACAATATCGCCTTCACAAGATTTGAATGTATCCTCTATATGAATTACTAGGTCTATTCAGACCATGCGTAGAAAATGATGGATAATATCGACAGTCAAAAACAGTTTTAGGGCTCCCACGTTTGCATTTCTTGGTTTTGATATAAACATAATGTCCGCGCAAAATTCAAAACTAAATTCCAGGTTTTTCCAGGTTATTGCAGGTTATTTCTCATAAAAATTCCAGGTCATTACTAAGACTCTAGGTCTAGCTGTAATTATAACTTAGAATTATATAATATACGTGTGCACGTACTTCAGAAAACTGAACAAGTCAAAACTCTTCATAGCACATAATATTATATTATATCAATATAGTGTACAAATTCAATGCAGCACATGCATATACCAATTACATTGATAATATCAGAGGACAATCTACAACCTACAAAGAATCGGATCTAAATTGATCTATATAATGCATTGCGAATTTCATAAAAGCCGTCAATGTTTCTTCAATTCTTGATCAATTAAAGAACATGCGTTGTCTATCTCGTTGATTTCTTCTCTTTTTTTCAAATCGGAACACTTCAGTGCATTTGATTTTGAAAGACTGATCGCAATCTCTCTGCTTCGAGGGCAGGAGACTGCGTCTCTTCTGAGAGATGGTCTTGTTCTTTTGCGAATCTTCTCTTCTTCTGTTGAAGATCGGACAATTCTTCCTGAGAAAAGTAAATTCAAAATGATGCAGTATCAGCAAAAAACGCATTGCTTTATAGATATTTCCTCGTTTTCTTTTTAGAAGCCAATCTTGCTCTCGTATGCGTCACTGTGAACATTCACCCGACAACGGAGCTCGAAATGCTGCTCTTGATTGCCGATACATTCGCTTCAGATGGGCCGCATGTTGACACCGCATCATGCACCTGAGATGCAAATTAGAAATGAAGTGTCCCTTATTTTTCTCAATTATTTATTTACCTGGCGAATAGCCATAATCGACTTTTCTGATAATCCATCACGAAGTATAATTTTGTTGACCGAGAAACCTCTCTCAATGGAAGCTTGACCTTCAGAGAGAGTCAGAAAAGATTTGATTGCAGTGACCAAGGAAGAGTTTTTGTCCAATATCTGAACAAAGAAATCATCTAATCGTGTTTTATACCAGCATCATGTGACCACAGAATCGAGTGGTTGCTTTCTAGATGGCGATATTCAGACAGTGCTTTGTCGCAAAGTTCATCACTTTAATAGCCGAAACTATTAACTTTCCGCATTGAGTAACCGAAACGGATTGCGTTTTCAGCAGGATCAGCCACGACGGAAGATGGATAAGACAGGTCAACCACTTCACACAATCCTGCCTCAACGGATTGTGAAGCATAAACCATTTCAAAGGCTGTAACAAGGGCTTTTCTTGCCGAAGTTTTGAATTCCAATAATTTGCTTTTTTGGTGGACATGCGAATCTAGTTCTTTTGAGGTGGAGAAACCAAAATCTACATCATCAATTGGGCGATAATTGCTTGCATTTTTTACATCATCTGGAGATATTGTTTCCAGGTCAACATTAGACATGATTCGAACCAGCAATGATGTAAGAAGCGACTTGAAATCCGATGAAAGAAATGGAAGTGATATTTAACCAATAACCAATGAAAATCATTTGCAATTGCATGAAATAAAGCTCTGCAGGCTGTCCCAATAGACCTCTCAACTAAGAAATTCTTAGAGTTTTCATAAATCATGAAGACTTACGTAAATTTATGAAAATCTTGTCCCACAGCAGATTTTCGTTATTTTTTACGTAAATGACTCATTTGCCTTCACGCGGTGTGTACTGACCTACTTTCTGACGTCTCCACAGACGTCATTGCTAAAATAGTTGCATCGATATATTTTTATAGTTTATCGTAAACCATTTAAGAAATTCTTAGTTAACGGAAGGCTCTGTCCCAGTATCGATTTAAGAAAAATGTAAACACTAAGAAAATCGTAAATTTCTATACAAATTTAAGATATGGTTAGACCATGCGTAACTTAAAGGAAAGCTGTCATTGGTTTCACCATCACAAATTAGCATCCGTGGATGCATAATGTTCGACAACTACGACTACATGATTGACGAAACTAATCCCTTGAACGTACAATTACGAAGGCAACCATACTTCAGAGACAGATATAACCCATTAGATTGGGTCGATGATCAAAAATAAGTGGAATTATATCGTTTTGATCGTGCTGCTGTTTTAGAAATAACTGATACAATTTCATCAACCATCCGTCGATCAACTAATGTCCGTACAATCCCGCCGGTGTTACAAGTGAATTTGGCATTGAAATATTATGCGAACGGCATTGCATTTCGAACTCTTTCTGAATATACTGGAATAAGCAAGTCGTCGATATCTCGCATACTGATAAATGTAAGTGGAGCAATCTGTGAAAATTTTAAATATTTGATAAAATTCGATGTAAATGACCACGCAATGATGCAGCAAAAACTGCTTTTCAAAGATATTGCCGGCTTACCGAATGTGATCGGCGCAATCGATGGCACATTGATCCCTATTCAGAAACCACCGGTCAACGAACACGTATATGTTTGTCGTAAAGGGTTTCATGCAATCAATTGCATGGCAGTTGTGGATGTCAATTTGATGTTCATTTACATTAGTTGTAAGTTTCCTGGATCGGCGAATGACGCATTTGTTTTTGCAGACAGCTCCTTGCATTCGTATTTTGAAAATCGGAATATCAGTGGCTTTCTATTGGGTGACAGTGCTTATCCCTTGTCAATGAATCTGATGACTCCGTACCTAGATTCAGCCACAACAACGCAAGGTCGTATTTTGTTCAATAATGCACACAAGAAAACGCGAAACATTGTGGAACGAGCATTCGGAGTTCTAAAGAGTCGCTTCAGATGTTTGGATAAATCTGGTAAGATATTAAATTATATTTTGAAGTTTTTATGATTGATACATGTATGCATATACTAGCGTGGATAGGCCCTAGTGACTTAATAACAAAACAAAAGTTAGTTCAGGAAAAAGAAAACACGTGTCCCACTTCTCCTCACTATCCTCTCATACACGCCAATTAATTACATTTAGTTACATATAATCAAATGATACATGTACATGTATATAGTAAGCTCTATGTTGTTGACCTTTTGATAAGATTATTGAACACGATACAACGTTGTTATCAGTATCAATCCAATGTCAATTATCAATACTCATATCGTTATGAGTTGTCTTTATTTATCATTTCAGGAGGACCTATCAGAATGGTGCCAGAAAGATGTATCAAGATAATCTCTACTTGTTTTTTGCTTCACAACTTCGCAAGGTCAAGAAATATTCCTGATCCCAATGTTGACTTTGATTTGGATGAAACTAACGACGATCATGAGATCTTTGATTTGTCTCCCAACACTTCAGCAATGAATACTCGCGATGCAGTTGCGAACCAACTATGTGTTCAATCATGATTTTTTTGTTTTATTGGTCTTGTTATTGGTTATTGGGAAATGCATTCCATATAAAACATACTGCCTAATAAATTTGAATTCTAATTTCTTGTAAATTTGAAATTTGAGTGTTGTTGTAATTAAGATGAAAAAGACCATCACAAAAATTAACACCTTTCGCGATTCCTTTAATATTGTAGTCTCAAACAAGAAGAACATGATCAACATAACAAAATGAGAGTTAGAGTTAGAATCAAGTTAGAGAAATTGTGAGCATTCAATCGCTCAAAGCCATTTCCATAACATCAATGGATGAAAGGTTTTTATCGATTAACTTTCTAAGCAATTTTTCTTTCAATTCTCGCGTTCTCTTTTTTGTCTCTAGCTCATACTTCAAAATTTCCATTCGCAATTTGTGTTCGTCCTGTAGCATCTGAAGTCTTGTCTTGCGAAGTCCGATTTCTGAATACTAGATGTTGTTCCGTCGATACGGTGCAGGCCTGATAGGAGTTCTGATCGGAGATATGCCTATTGTTGGTGGTGGAGATGATGGAGTTGAGATCATTGACGACTGTGGTTGGTCCCTGACAATTGATGATTCCTGAAAAAACATGTGATTAGATGACTCAACAGTAAGAGTAACGAAAACAAAGTTCATCGCTAGAGGCAGAAATTATTCTTTTCTGTTATCTATTTCTGCTGTCTATCTATTATAAACTATTAACGATTTTTTTTACAAAATGACGTATTATAAATTTGAATATGTTTTCATGTATTAATCAGATTTTATAAGGCTTATATGTAAATTGTATTCTTACATAGTTCCTATCCCATCCCAGTCCTTATCACATCTCTATTCACTGGGATGGGATAGGGACCTAAACGCAGACCTCTATTTTGAATTGCTATAAAAATTTAGGTCAAATCGACATAATACAACAATATTTGCCAATTCAAACTTCATATCTTGAAATAAAACATCTTAAAAGACACATAAACACACACTTAGATTATAAAGTTAACCCAGGGACGCGGGAACGATATTTTGCCATATAGCTTGCTCAATCTACTTTTGGCAATACCAGTAACGACATACTCAGCAGAGCGTCTTACTTATCTTATTCATAATGAAAATGAAAATAATTTGATTGAAGCTAATAAAAATTCTATATTAAAAAATTTATTATTGAACATTCGATAAATCCTGTAGAATTCGTAGTTTCTTTACTGACAATATGTTAATGAATATTAAAATTAAGTCATATTACATACCTGTGAATCTTGATCTTCGGGCAAACCTAGTTCCATCGATGTTGAAATGCCAGTGACCTCCTCTTCACAAATTGTTTGCGCGACCATCTCTTCCAGTTCAGTAAGTTCGACCATCTCTGGCCGACCAACACTTGTCTTTCTTCTGTTTTTAGCACTATTGGATATTTTTTTCTTCACGTTTGATTTTAGATCTGAGTATTTTTTCTGTACTTCAGATACAGATCGTGGAGACTTTCCACAGCATGTGGCATTTACCAGTGCCACGATCTCATTCCATGCCTTATTTTTTGAGGCTTTTACATGATCCGAAAGGTTTCGGTTTTGAATCGCCCTTACGTTTTCGACGACACCATTAACAAGAGCTTCCAGCTCAGAAGCAGAGAAGTTCGCCTTACGTTGTCTCGGCATAATAATCATTGAACCGATACAAAACAAATGCGGAATCCTGATGGATTCTCTATCTTGTCAAGCGTTATTTGATAGCCGAATCATCAGATGACGCACAATGGTAATAAACCAATCAGCTCTTAGAATGATACAGCGGTCGTTAAGAAAAATGGAATTCCATGCTTATCAAGGTTAGAAGTTACGATGAACGTATTGAGACAAAAACTTACGATCTTCTTAGCGACTTCTTAAAGTTACAGAAAACTTTACGAAAAACTTAGACTTACGCAAATCTCTTGTAGGACAGCCCACTGGCTCAGAAAGAATTACGTTTCCTTAGTAGCCTTAGAGATGATCTAGATACTTTTTGTGGAAGGCCTCATAGATGTGCTCTCTTCTAATTTAACATGCTTAAAGGACTTCTTTGCCTGTGGCCACATTTCCACACATTGTTTCAGAACTGTAACATTTTCACCTCATCGATGAGCATGGTTTCAAAGGAACCGCATTGGAACCAGTGATATCTGAAAAATTTTCTCGCCTTGCAGGAACCTCGTGAAAGAGTGTCCGAAGACAAAACAATTGATGTTCTACATCAAAATCACTATTATTTTTCCAGGTCAGATTATCAACTTTCAAGGTTTGTCCAGGTTTTCCAGGTCGTGCGGACACTATGTATGAACTATTATATCCAAAAAAATCTCTTCTTACTCGAATCCATTCATCCATCGATTTAATTTCTGATTTTAGGTGAAAAGTGAGATGTACAGCATGTAATGGTAGACTATTCGCATAATATCGACACATTGCAGGGCGACATTGACAGTTCCCAAAAGAAGCGTCAAAAAAGGACAAGTAATATAAACTAAAGACATTATAAAGAGTGGCCCTGAAATATGGGCTGAACTCGGATGATCACGATCAAAACTTACAGTGAAACTGGATAAATGCATTCTAGTCATTTACAATAAGTTTTCAAATTGCAAACCGTGTCTTGTGCTACAGCTACAACATTGTTCAATGGTCGAATCAGTTACTTTTTGCACATATCTGGACTACTATCAATACAGACGTTTATGATAATTCTGTCAAGAATCATTGAGAGTCTTTGGTTCATTTCCGAACACTTGATAATTGAGTGGTCCCCATAAAAAGGAGTCTTTACAAAAAATCACAAAAGTCTCACAAAATTGATGACGCTGTCTCCGCCATTTTTAGTAGGAGCTTGAAGAACACGCGGGCGTAAAGGGAATAAGTAGATGATCGACATGATACACCGTAAGGGAGATCGCGATGTTCTAAGCTCTCCTCATGTGATTTGCGAGCACAGCGACAACACTGCTGTTCATGAAACATGGAAAATTTTAGACTATAATGTAAGAAGCGACCATTAGAGAACCATTCTCGAATCTATGCACATTAAACAAAACAATCAAAATGAATTAATGAATGAATGTGCGGGGTTGACTTTGCATTCTGTGTAAATATTTTACTTTCTTGATTATGTGAGTAGTGTCCATAAATTCTATGTAAATGACCTTGCGGTAATGAAATGCATTCACATCGTCTTCTGTAGCTTCGTTTTACAGCGCATGACTAAGACGGAAGGTCGAAACGTCGCGTTTTTCAAATCAATACAGTACTCGTGGAAGTAAAAGTTTCGGTTATCTTTTGAATCAATATTGGTCACAGAGTACGTGGAGAGATCGTGTCCTTATACATCTAACACTGTTTCTGTGAGGTCGCCCAGGTCTGTCGGCAATGTTGCCAGTTCTTCCAAGTTTTTATGCCGATTCGTAGATGGTCGATTTTGATGGAGGTGGCGCATCGAATGATTTGCTTCAAAGATCAATGACAACTTTTTAACTCATTCCAGATAAATAACTAATTTTAACTGGATGAGCACACTCTTCTAGCTTCTAAGTGCGTCGAGTGTAAGCCATGGATTTAGCATGAAGTGAAAAAAGTCAAAGCGATTATTTATCGACAGTGATTTGAAGCTGCATCTCTCTGCATTTTTGATGCTAATGGCAGCGGTCTCGTTAGCCCTCTGTATTATATACCATGGACTTCTAAACTTCTAAATAGTAAAGTTCCATGATATTACAGAAACTTCAAAGCTGATGACACTATCGGTTAATACAGGTACGCGAAGGAATTTTGAGGGGTACGCAGAATATGGGAGATTTATTACAATTCAATTTTACTTTCATTACTTTCCTGCTCATGGGTCAGTTGAACTGTTAAAATTTGTGCTCATTCCGCATTGGATTACCATCATCTGGCCTTGAAGCAACCGTTGTTAATTAGCGACCACCAACTCAACCCCAACCACATACTTATATGAATCCGGATTCTCCACCATAGTAATTATTAAAAGCAAACAAAGAGCTTGTTTGATGTTTGAGCATGGCTTTCGCTGCGCTTGTCAGTTACGCTTAGTTAAATTTTTGTGTTATTCAATCACGAATTTCGTATATTTCTTCGCGTAATCAAATTTTGACATGATTGAATTCTTGCTATTTTTATATGTTAAGTGGGGGTAGGCGGGAAAATGAAAAATCCTACGATTTTCTACTTTGGGGTACGCAACATGAAAAGGTTGGGAACCCTTGGGTTAATATGTCGGGCAAGTGCGGTCTCTTTACCAATTCTCTGAGTTAATTCAAATCGGGTCTGTATTTAATGGAGAGGAGCTGAAAGTAACAGACTTCGTACAAACAATCGAAAAGCTTTTAATAGGGATTCAAATCCACTTGCACCTGCGATAACTGGATAGTTTTAGCATCAATTAGGGGTCGGTTATTTCTGGGCCACTCGGTATATTACAAGTATAAGAATCGAAATTTTACACATCTGTTGTATTTTTGACTGTCTGAAAATGCGAAACTTCATCACTCTCCGCTGCGCTATACGCTTTGCGTTGCATGAATCATAAATGTGCGGATTTCCTCTTCGTCTTTGACGAAGATTGATTCGACTATCTAGTCTGCTTTCAGTCTATGAAGTTTCTGCTAATCAGACAATCGAAGAAACAACAGATGTGTAGACTTTCACTTCATACAATATACATGTATAATGTCTTCAGTCGACTATACCGAACATCATTATAGTTCACACACTTTGCGTTTCACCCAGAATCATAAATCAAATCGATAAACTAACAAATTCGAGTAAGAAGAGTTTACTTGGATATCACAGTTCATATCAATAAAAGAAATACAGCCGTGAGAGCCCCAAACACATTTTGCTATCGACAACACCCGATTTTGCCCTAATCCAATGGGAAGCAGATTGAAGTTTCTGGTTAAAATGAAATATTTTATTTTTTTCTGATTAAAATACTAAGACTAGGGCCATTATTTTTTGTATGGTGTGTCTTCAGGTCATTTCCTATCATGTGTATGTATTGCTATCATATTTGATGTTTGTTAATGTGTGGAAGAATGTGGTTCATTGTGGATAAGATTGGTTAAGATGTTGGTGTTTGTTGTGATTAAGAGTCTTGCAAAATCTGAATGTGTTTAGCTTCATAGAAAGATGTGCATGAATGCTACGGGAAATAATCCGAAGAAATTCTATGCGCACGAATTCTCTAGATTACGTGAAAAAGCAAATTCTACTAGAGAGGACAATTAGCAAACGATTTCCGTTCACTAATATGCAGTGGAGCGATTTTTTTCAAAATCCCGGGATTACAATCTTTCAATTTTTCCGATGTCATTTTTTTCCTTTAAGTAAATGCATTTTATGGGAGGTATCTACTATCACAATAAAAGTCATGCAATATGTACATATGAGAAATACGCTCGTATCACTTACCTTTGAAAAGCGTTCAATGTCGGCATTTTGATAGGTGTAGTCATTCTGATCAACTCTTTGAATTTGATCGTTGCAGTTAGCAGTGAAAGATGACCAGAGCTTTCGTGTGACATTTTCGTTTTCCATCGCGCTCTCTACTTCAGCGGCGGCTACACTTGTTCCCCAATCAATAGTCTCCGTGTTTTTGTATTTAAGTCGTGATGGATTTTGAATTGCAGAAGTTGGAGGAAGAGGAATCTCCACAATTTTTAGATCACTGAAGCTATAAACGTCATTCCCTTCAGTTGTTTTTTTCTGAAGAGACTTCGTAATCCTCTCTTTCAACTTTCTTGCTACATCGGAAACTTGTTCGCCTAAATTCTTGTCAGGTTCCAAACTACAGTAGCTGCTGGGTGCTATATTATCAAGGACATTTGCTTGATCATCCCCACTACTGTTTAGATTAGTAGCAAGAATCAAAGGCCATGCAGAAGATGCGCTGAAGTATTCACTAGAGGCCTTGTTCAGGAATTCACCGAAAGTGTGTCTGTCACAATCACTCCAGATACCATCTGTGATGATGATGATAAATCGATGCTCCTGTGGTTGACAAGGTGATTTGAACAAACTCTCTGTTTCGGCCACAAATTTAACTGCATCAGCAACAAGAGTTTTCTCTGATGCGTCAAAGGCTTCAATGATAAATTGTCCTCGCTTATTCGACATTTTTTGAGAAAATGATTTCAATACCTCCTGAGTTTTCTCACCTCCAAATCGAACTACTGCACAATCATATTCTAGGCGTTTAAGACTTTCCAAGAACACCGTAAGAATGTTTAGTGATAAAGTCATCTTTTCACCATACATACTGCCAGAATTATCAACCAAAAATACGAATCTAAATTGTTGGCTTTTGAGAGACTCGAGATAGGTATCTTCACTATTCTGCGACCTCAAAATGTTCATTACTTGGTACTGGAGTCCTGTAGTTATTCGAGCTAAGAGAAAATACTTCAGTTTCTCTTGTTCTCTATCAGGCAAAGACTCCGTATCATGATATTCAGATACTTTATTGATAGACTCGTCAAAAACAGGACTATTGATGAGATCTTTGCGCATATCACGATATTGACGTCTTTGTTTGTTGCTACTTATGTCCATCGTAACTTTGTCCCTTCTCTTTCCCTCACCATGACGAACATCAAATCTTTTTTTGTCAGAATCTTTTACATTTGCGTCAGTTAATTTCAAGCCATCATCTTGAAAAGCATTGACATTCCTTAAGTCAATCATCTGTTCCTGCGCTGTTTTCAGATTCATCGGTTTTGCTTCCAGCTCAATACCTACAAATTGATCACTCCAAAATGTTGGCGGGTTGAATTTTCGTTCATCCCCTTGATGAACTGGACTGTCATCTGAAAAATCAAATTCATTTAAAATTTTGAATTCGTCATTTTCGCTCTCCGGCTTTGATCGTGATATGTGAAACTCATGCTGTGCTACATGAGAATCTTCAAAGTGAGAAGAGAATTTCATCTTCATACCACCATCAACGAATTGTTTCTTGATTTTTTTTCCTGCAACTCCCATTGAATCGGTAATAAGATCAACTATAGTCACTACTCTTTCCAACAAGTGATCACAAAGTCGAATCAGATTACCTTTAAGCGGTTTAGAATTCCATTCCTTCTTACAAACTTTTAATATTCTGTATAACATCACGCAATTTTCAACGATGTCACCGAATGTGCTATCTGACAGCTCGCATAGAATTGCCTTCCACTGTTTAACGGTGAAAATTAAGTTCAGAGTTTGGTCAAAATGGTGCACTATTTCACCGATTTCATTCAAGATTTTGATCATATCATAGAGTTCAAGACTTTCAAGTTTCTTCATTTCCTCTGCAAGCACTTCCGATGATTTGAAGGCTGCAAGGAGGTGCCCTTTGATTTTCTTCACAATGTCTGATTTCGAATCATCTTCAATTTCATCAACGTTTCCGAAGCTCGCATCTTGGAGAGATTTTATTTGTTCACTTTCAAGTAAATCGCTATGAAGATCCTCTCTTGCCTGCTTACAGCCCTCCGTTGTCTTGACAACTCTCTCTATGGAAGTGGACGTCCCCGAGAATTCTCCAATCACTGAATTTCCCACGAAATTCTCATAGCTGACTGATGACTCGTCAAGGTTACTATCACCCTTCAGAGCTTGATAAACGTTATCCAGTGAGGAATTTCTTTTTACTCTCAAGTTTTTTATCGTAAATGTCGTCTGGCTCCCCCTGCTGGAAGCTGATAAACCGGAGAGTGTAAAGACAGCTAGCGGTTTGATGAAAGGTTCAAAATGCAAAACAATCAGTATAGAAGCAATAGCGGCTTTCAATTCAACCTTTTTCTTCTCGTCAAATAACATGTTCTTGTTGGTCAATAAAATCAGCTGAAAGACGCTGTCATGGACTTCATGTATCAGTTCCAAATTTCGTTTAGATGAATTTCTACATACTTGTGTAATGAAATGTTGAAGTCGTCTGCATGAATCATAGCATTCTGCTGCATCTATCAGAGATTTTGAGTTATCGCTTGAAGTATCTTCCTCCGTTAGATTGACCACCATTTCTGCAATGTCAGCACAAGACGGCCTTTCTCCGTCGGCAATAGCTTCGTTAATTTTCCACAATTTCATTGCACATTTCAGTGGATTAGCGTCCATCGTGAATTTGCTATACGAGTTAACCACGCACTCAATTGCATTATCCAGACTGCTCCTCAGCTGCACATGGTCTGATGATATACCTTTACGAAACTCCCGCAGCATATTATATAAATCGGCTTTCAAAAAGGATGACTTGCTCAGCGTTGGTATATCTAAACTATGTAGCACAGTGAGAATTTTAGTTCCAATTTCACGTAAACTATGTTCTTCAGTTATTTCACGCAACAGTCTGTAAATGTTTTCAATTACAAGAAGTCGAGGGATTGCATCGGTATCGGAAATTGTTTCACGGAGTTCCATTATCAGGTCAGCATAGACATTCATTTTCGAATTCTGGAATGAAAATTCAGGACTGTATATTCTAGAAATATGTTTGGCAATCACGAGTACCACTTTCTTTTCGTAATCAAAGCCTAGCACCTTGCTCAGTGACAAAGCAGCATTTGTTAGCTGAACATTGCATGAATCCTCAGATAATAGAGTATCGGCAAAAAGTCTGGCATGTTGAATAATGGTTAATATTTCAACTATTTCCTTCTTTGCACCAATTTGTGAGCATAGTCCTGTTAAATCATGGAGATTATGTCCATTATTGATGCGGTAACCGATCCGTGAGAGATGTAATGATGTTGTAGCTACCTCTGCATTTACAGATGCGTCTTTTGGAAACAGACTACACATGCAGACTACAATATCCATAATATCTGTAATATGCAAATTTCCGTAAGCATCAACCTTCTGCTTGAAATCGTATAGTTTATTTAATATATGAATTTCCTGGTATGCCACATCAAAGCCGTTCTTTCTCAGAATAGATTCTATCACAGAAAATACCCACGATGCAGTCAATTCTGTATTCAATTCGTTATAACTAACCAAAACATTTTCCAGTACATCAACACATAGATCTACTTCTAAAGAATTGATCTTGATTCTGGACATGTTTTTGGATATCAGTGATGGATCACAGATATCTGCTATAACTTTCGATATAGCAATAAGTAGAGACGATAGTTCCATCTCATTCGTCAGATTTGTCAAAAAGAAATTGATGGATTCCCGTTTACAAACGGTTGGTTCCTGTGAAAGGAAATACTCTGTGATATTGTAAGTGATAGTCAAAAATTGCTCCACTGATTTAGAAGAGCAAATCGATTTCACTTCATAAATAATCTTCTCAAGCTTTGATGTATTTGAATGAGAGCTACCGGTCAATTTTAGGATATCTGTCGTAGCTGACATCACTTCAGGAGTAGTTACATTTCCACTGGTGATGATAAGGTCTTTGAATTTCGATAGTACACCATCTATTAGTAATGCCGTTTTCACAGATTCCGCCGCAAAAGAATCATGAGATATTTTCTGAACGAATTCCTTCAAAGTTTGATTGTCGAATATTCTTTTATCGATCAACATTTTGCTTAATGCTATCAAGTTTTCAACGAGATATCGGACATTTTGTGAGATTTCGTCACTTTCTGAGTTGGCTATTTGAAGAGATATATCAATTATTGCATTTATGTCAGTTGTACTCTCGCGTACCCGATTATTAATGACTTGTTCTATGCTTCTGATTAATTCCAGTTCTGACGAGGGACCTTCATCAGTGAAATTTGACACAAATTCCTTTAGATCATCTACTGAAACATTGAGTGCACCTTCCGTTTTGATTTTTTCTCCAAGTTTTGCAACCTTTAAAGCTAAATCCTCTCCATTGTCATCTTCATCGGCATTGACAGCGTCAAAAATGCGCTTGATGCACCTGAGAATCACTTCCTTATCACTCGACACTTCATCGTCCGATACGTCATTAGCCAAGTCTGTTAGTGATTGACGAATTTCGTCAACATCATTGACTTCACTCGGTTCCTTAGTTTCGGTATTGAATGCCCGAATGTAATTCCTAATTCTTTCGGTACTGTACAAGCATTTCGATCTACATATGGAAAATATTTCTTCGGTCAAATTCATGTGCTCAATGTTAGTCATTAATTTGATTAAATCTTCCAAAATGGGATCATCATGACGGATCTCCAGAATCATTTTCATCAATGACAAGATGGATACCTCAATGTCATTGAGAGTCCCGAAAATCATCTTCCTCACAAGTGATCCGACGCAGTTTACGTCATTATTGAAATAATTTGATTGCAGACATGAGGCAAACTTCAGCATTTTCACTGCCTCCGTTGATTTTGATGAAAATTGTTTCCATTCAAAGCAATCCACTAAAGATCTAAGGGATTCATTAGTACATTCGTTTATCTCACGGTTGCTCTCAGGTACATTTTCTGAAGTATGGAGCAATGCCATTTGTATCATTTGTGAATCATAGAATTTCTTATTCTTCACACCCTCGCACATACATCTTGTTAGATTTGCGATAAATTTCGCATCCTCTGATCTTCCCGCAATTCCATCAGTTACTTTTATCAGTAATGACAACATCTTCGACTTACTGCAACCTTGTTCTAAAATATATTCGGAATTACAATTAAGGAATTTATCAATTCCAGAATGCTGACAGATAGCTGTTAGAACATCAGCGGGAGTGTCATTGCTTTCAATGCATCGCATTAATACCTCCAAGTCTTTCGAATTTCCCATAACTACTGTTGGATGTATGAAAGGCATTAACTTTATTTTGACGTCACTTCTCGGAGCAAGGAGAGCAGTCATCAGTTGGTATTGGTCGTTTGCATTTCGCACATTGATCATCTTGTTCTCTGGAACATCAGTAGTTAATTTTGATTTCAAGAATCCAATAATACAGACCGACGGCAGGGAAGCCCATGCTGTATTGTTTTTGACTTCGAACGCAAGGAGAATTTGGAATGACTCTTCTGTTTTAATTTTCTTCTTGTCAGTCACTAGAATTTTACCTTTGTATGTCATTGTTTCAGATTTTCGCAATGATTGTTCTTCATCCGCAGAGTCAAATTTGATTGACAAGCATTTATGAGATGGTTTAGAAATCTTTATTTTGAAAGCAGCAGACGTCAGGCCAATATTTTCTATGTTAAAACTAAAATCACGTGATTCATTTTCTGTCAAAGTCCCTATGTTTATCACTGTTTCTTTGATTAGTAATTCAGGAATTCGAATTTTCCATTGTGTTGAGTGATTTGCTTGATGTGGTTGTTGATTAGTTTGAAATGTCAACGATGTTTTATACTCAGCCTTTTGAGGAACGAAAACATCAAAATTCAATTTAGCTTCACTGTTTGCTACCACTGTCATTGGAAGGCACATTTGAGAACAAAGTTGAATGATATTTTCATCCGATGAAATGCTGTCTATCTTAACATCAATCAAACCATCATTTTTCAGCTTCAACAGCCTGCACGCTTTGGTGTTGATTTCTGAGGGTTCAAATGACCATTGTTGGGGCTCTATACTAAAACGAGGCCAAGCTGACAAGCATGACATATGAATTTTCCATTGCTTTATGACATCACCATTTTCCAAGCGCAGACTAATGTGTACAGTGTTGTGAAACTTTTTCTCTTCATGAGTTTGTATTTGTACAGGAATTGCTAACGATTCACCCTCACATAAAATGGATTTTGGAGTGCGAATCATGAATGGGTACTCACTTCGCTGGTCAATCTTAAGTAATAGTGGTTTATGGCCTGTATTACGGAGCATCAGATCTTCTATTATCAAAGAATCTTCCGGAACAATCGGGTCGAACACCATCGAAAACTCATTCCGTACAAAAAGCTTTTTATGTAAAAGTTCAGCATCAGCTTCACATGGAGTGTGTTTGATAACGATGTCAACGAATAATGTGCTGCTATCAATTTTTTCAACGAATAAGTCGGGTAAAAGATATAACTGAATAATTTGCTCAGCAGGTTTAGTACTTGGAAGAGCCTTTAAAGTAATCGTTTGCTCACCAGTTTCATTTGGTTCCAGATTAATTTCTTCCTCCGTGAACCATAAGTTGCTCTCATGATGGATAAATTTAACACGAATTGGAATGCGTAATGGATTCGACACCTTGAAGGTGTTCTTAGCAACAGAATGAGAACATAATTTGCCAAAGTCAATGATTCCACGCATCTTTTCATCTCTTGAATCATCAAAAATATCTGGTGCGAGATCACTTTTGTTGAAGGATTCGACATGGAAATTAACCGACAGAGATATCGTTGTCTGCAAGAACTGTTCTGAGTTATGTGTGAATGAAATCTGAAACATTTCTTCATGAAATCCGTCAGCAAAATCGGTGAGATTAGGGAATAAGTTACAAATCATTGGATTGCTGGAATCCATGTGTCCTTTGTCATTGGCCTCTATATGAATGCGGCCATTGGATTGGTCCTTCGTTACAGCATAGTTGCATTCTTTCGTTTTACAGTATATAACAAGATGAGGTCTTTTATTAGTTTGTAAAGGCCAATTGCGAACAAAAACTCCTAACCTGATTTTGAAGTGGTCAGGTATGCAAGTCATATATTCATCACATATTTCTATTTCACCACTAGCACTCATTGGGCAAATAGCGCGAGCTTCTTTGTTAATAAATGGAACATGTTTCAATTTCCAAGATGCAGATAATTTACACATTTCTTGAAATTTAGCCAATTTATTTCGTTTTTTCTTTGATTTTGCTACAACTGCAACAATTTCATCATGAAAGTTCTTTCCTGATGAGTTTGACTTAAAGATCTTGAGAAAACACTCGAATAACGATACCCAATCATCGATTTCAGTAATTGTCATATCTGAATGCCAAACCATTTCTGCAATATGTGCAATATTTTTAGCCATCAGAGAACAGATACATTTGTATTCACGTTCGTAATCACGAAACACTTCAAGCATGTTTTCATATGCTTCTTTCTGCGTTGGCAGATGCAGTGAGCTAAATTTTCTAATGTCACGCGAATTTATTAATACGAAGTCGAACGCCACAGACATGTAATATTCAACTTCTTGAAACATATCATTCGTATCTTTAACAGGATGACCATCTGTAAATAATTGTCTCTTCTCCTCAAGATTCTTGATGTAAGCATCTATCACATCGCTAACTTTCAAGATAGAGGCATAGTTGTCTACTAATAGTTTCGCTTTCTCTTGTGCATCGCCTATATTCTCAGTAATATCAATATTTGAAAAATAATCATTGATGCCGCTTATACACTTACTCGCCGATTCATAAGGAGTCTCACTGAGTCGCTGAACAATATGGGACACTTTCACACTACTAAGGATTTCATACAAGGGTAAATCTATGCTTTCGACCTTCTTTGGAGAGCAGTATGTCGGAATCATATCATCCCTGACTTTCTCTTCGACTGGTACGTTCGGGTTACCCTTCAACAACCTCTCAACTACAGTTTCCATGGTTCCAATCGCTAATTCCGCTTCTTTACTTAGACTGTACATCGGTTGCGCAGAGTCTGATTCGCATATCCCTTCCCTTATCTCTTCCAATCTGGTTTTATTGAACGCGACAGACTGAAAAACAGAGCACTGAAACTCAAGAGAAGACTTCTCCGGACCTTCAGTCTCTTCGTAAATTGAAAATTTGTGATTGTCACACATATTTGATGGATTTGTCATGATCTGACCGGCAAACAGAGATAGGTCCTCCAAATCATTATGTTCTGATCTTGGAACAAAGAAAACTTCATAGCGCAATCCATCTTCAAATTTTATGAGTTTCGGAGAACTAAACGCTGAACAGCGACGCTTTAGTTTATTAGAATAGTGTGACGCCTCCGTTACAAATACCGATGTGTACCTATCGCGGTCATGACTGATACACACCTTGAAGTACCCTCTATAATAAAATAGATCATTTTTTCCACAACTTTTATTCATGAATTTTCGCATTTCCGAGGAAACGCTTACTTTACGCAATCTTATAAAATTCGTAGATTTGTAAATGACCAGGTCAATCATGTCAGAGATGCCTTCTTGTAACGCAGCATAATGCAAATGCTTAAAAACCTTGGCGTATCTGTCAGCCAAGGAGTTTATATGCGAATGGTAACTGAAGTATGAATTTGATATTTTATTTTCTATCATCACTAACATTCTTGCGGCACGTTTTGTCATTCTTTCAAATAGCATCACGTCATCATTATATCTCTTGCATTCATTTTGGTAAGCACACATGGCTGCTATATTCAAATCATCAATTCGTTTCTTCTCCTTCTCATATTTTTCTACTAGCTTCCCTTTAAACTTTTCAAATTCCCCGTTATATAATTCCAAAAGTTTGTCTGACTCTACGTGCCATTTTCCAGCAATACTTACAATGTCACCACAAGCAGACAGTAGTTTTGGTAACTTTCTATCAACGTCACACATTGAAGTTGCAATGCTCGACGACAAGGAAGAAATAATACACTTTTCCATCGATTTGGAGGCAGAATGCAGTTTTGATATTGCTGGGAAATCGCGGCAGCTGAAACCTTCAAGCAATTTACTCTCAACTTCCGCTACAGGTGAAGCTAAAAGCTTCTTTACTTCTTTAATACATTCCAGTGTCGAGACGATGGCCTTCTCATAACGAATTTCAGGAGTACTGTCAAATGAGTCATCTCTGTATGTTCTCAATGCAATTTCAACCATGTCAATTAATGTCTCAAAACAATATTCAGTCATGATGCAGCTAACATTGAGACCATCCGTTCGAAAACTGGTCTGAGAATTTATCATAGAGAACATCACTTTAGTATCAGTTAAATCGATTTCTCTGCTTGTGATTATCATTGAGAGAACCTCTTTTTTCAGAAGAATTGTGACCAGACTTACTGAGAGAGATTTCATTAATTCTTTGACTGCATCAAGTCTCTCTGTTAGATTGATCCTCTCACTAAAAGTTGACAAAAGATTTGTGCTAGCATAAAGAAGCCGGCATGAGAAATTGCGCTGTTCATCATTTCCTTTTTGTGATAAATCACCTAGGCTAGCTGATAAGCGAGATAAAATTCCCATCTCAGTATCCGGCACCGGACTCTTATCAGAGAGGTTACGCAACTCACAAATGAGCTCAATCACATCTTTCAATGCCTTATACTCAAATTCTGTTAGTCCTTGATTATACTTACGGAAAGCTTTCAGTAGTGAATTGATGAATTGGTGTAAGCGTTCACAGACAGCACTTACACGAACCACCTCGCGACAAATATCATCTCGTAAAGGAGTTGTATTTCTTGTCGTGCAGATCTGTCTACGAGATTTAGTCACTTCGAAGAGAAAACTGACTCTTTTTGCTTGATCTATTAATGCGTATGGCGAGAGCGACTTATCTGAAAAATTGCATGAAATGTTACTTCCATAAACATTGACCAAGCAATTTGATTCACGCTTCAGATTTTCCCACATTACTTCAATTGCAACATCCCCAACAGGTATGGTAAACATTTCACTGATCTTCAAAGCACGCCTGCTTATTTCATTATTGATAGCCTCACCACGCGATATGCACTTTGAAAATTCGAAGATAAGAAGCCTTGAAAGAAATCTTGTTTCATGATACACTTCCACATACAAAAGTTCGTTTAAGCTTTCCACTTCACTCTCCAATTCTGTACAGCGATTCATCAGAAAAGAAATTCTCTCCAAATCCTCCGGAGAGGATAAATCAACGCATGAGGTTGATCGGTCACCAACTTTCGTCAACAAAGGTTTAATTTGATTTCGAATACCAACAAGTTCTTCATCGATTTTTCTCGATCTGTTGAACGACCCACGGAAATATTTTACCAAACTGCAAATGACAGTGTAATGACTTGTAACTAGCGAAACTATGAATTCTACAAACGGCTTCAGACTAGTGAAAAGCTGTGATTCGTGACCTACTTCTTCTTTTGACTGAGTTAGCCACCCATTTACACAAGCACGAATTCCTTCTTTCAAATTTTGTAGTTCAGCTAGTACAGTCTCAATTGACACCTGGCCATCCTCATCACCATTTCTGGTGAAAGAATGAACAAGACTAAAAATGGTCTTCTTAGAAAAACAGTGAATAACTGGAATAGCTTTCTCATCGTGCATCTGAAAAGCTCGCAATGTGGCCGCTAAAAGTTGCTTTAGTTTCTCACTGACATCTTTGCCGAACTTGGAAGAATTCAAAATGAAATCTTTAAATTTCTTTACTCTATCTGTATTTCTGGACGTTTCTGTGATCTTGTGGTCATCATCTAATTTCTCAATCTGTTCAAGTATCGAATCAATTTTGTCGTTACGGTAACTTTTTGATCGTTCTAGTTCTGTCTTCATCTCATTCAGTTTTGCAATATACACTTTTTCCCCCTGTGAAACATTTTCAGATAATGCTGATTTCATCAATTGTTCCTTCTCAATCTTATACTTCTGTTCAACATCATCTAACTCTTCATGAAGTTTGCATAGCTCGTCATTCAGATTTTTTATTTCTTTCTCAGTATTTTTCAATTGTCTGTCACATTTTTTGTCATGGTCATTACATATCCATGCTGCTATCTGTTCGGCACTTATTTCATCACAATCGAGCAAGCCATCTTCAAAATGCGCAAGGAATTCCGCACAAAATCTAAGACTGTTGCAATGTTCAAAAACTTCACTACTCAATGAGCCTTTCCCGTCACACGTGTTACAGACATTCCGAACAGTATTCTCGAATAAATTTGACATTCTAGAAATAAAATGGGAGCTGAAAATGGGCTTTTCCTGACCATCAATCCATTCTACGTTCAGTCTATCACAGAAGTGTTGAGCAGTAACATCGACAAAATTATGAATATTTTCAAAATGTTGGTCACTTTGATCATGGTTCCAAAATAATTCAAACACAAGTTCACGATTGACAACAAAAGTTGCAAGAAAGTCATAAAAATGTATTATACCTTGCTTTATTGAAGTTGTGTGCTCAGTTGAAACAGTCCGTAAAGAACGGCTTATCGCTAAATCAGCTTGTTTTATGTGGTTAACTCGACTGCACAGATTCCGCATGGTGACAGGAAATTCTTGACTAGACAGCAAAACAAAACTGCTCAAACGAACCAATGACAATTGAGAACTTTTGGACAATTCCATTAAAATGTCGGAGCGCCGTTGAATCAATCTAAGCAGCAGTTTTTGAATATGTTGCTGAATTGTCTCACACGGGAGACCTTCTTTCATTTGTACTTGCATCCTAGATACTATCACGAGGCTTTCAGGATCATCAAGTATCTTGACCAATGTTGGTAATATGTCTTTCAGTTGATCACAATCTCTAGAGGACTTGAACTCTCGAGACGTTTTCAGTGTAATATCAATACATTGCTGCAGTTTACTGACTCTCTGAAGTGAGTTTAAGGAAGAAGTAAAAATGTCGATGTCACTTGCATCGCTTGATTCCTCTGCTAACGAGTTCAACAGTTCAGAGTGAAACTCAGTCCATTTTCCAAAACAGTGTCCAAGCTCATTTTCTCCGATGTAATCGGAAATCACAGTCCCGAGAATGTTCAAAACAGAGAATTCTCTTTTCTCATCTTTCAATGCTTGAATCTCTGAATTGTATTTTTCAGACAATTTATCCATGTATTTTTTAACCTGACTCGGATAATCAACTGCCATTGTTTTCGGATCCATTTCTTGAATCTCAGACATCTTTTTGGCAGCAAGATGAGCGATGTAATTAATGCCAGCCATCTGAGCCTTTGCAATTAGATTTGACAGATTTTCCACAGATGTCTCGAGGGCCGAAGACAATTGTAGCTCATTTGCAGCCACATTGGCTGTCTCATTAGTTTTCGATGAAGTCGGCTTCTCGTTGAAGAAAAACTTTTTAAGTCCTAGGAGATCGAATTCAACTTCTTCTTTTACATCGCACCATTCAATATTTGACAGTCGCTCACGAACAAACGCTTCACTTGCAACATTAAGTGCTTCAAATGCTGCGATGAATTCAATACTGGTACATCGAATTCCTTGTCCATCTGAAGAAATTGACTGAATAATAGAATGAAAATTATCTTGCACCAAAGTCAAAGCATCCATCGAGGCCGTAAGTATTCTTTCTGTGTCTAATCTGAGACAATATGTAGTTAAACAGTTTAATAGTGAGTGATGCTGGTTAAGAAGTCGAGATAGAAGATGATATCGACGGATATCTGATGTATCGACTTCATCTTTCAATTCATTGATTACAGTCAAAGAACGGAGCTCATCGGCATTTGATTCCAACATCAACAGCAATTTCGACTTTCCAACTAAATTATCAGGTATGACACTCGACTTTAAATTCTCAAATTCCGTCTCAATTATTTCCTGATCAATTTCAAGAGCACAATCATTCAGATCATTGATCAATTTTATGAGAACATTTAACTGAAAATTATCCGGATCCAAACTGCCTACCTTAGCAAAGATATTTTTCAACTTTTCCATTGATGCATCAAAACTGAAATGTGAGATGTCGATAGAATGACAATTTCGTCTTAATTTTGAGATTATTGAACAGGCTTCGACGTGCAAATCAGTGGCTAGATCTTCAGAAATATCAATAGTCTCTCTCTCAAGCTTCGTGTTGTGTGTTTCTGGATGCACAAAATCAAAATATTTGAGTGCAACACACATGTGTATGAGGCTGGTGCGAGAAAGTAAAGGTGTAACTGGAACATCCATAATCATTTGCTTTATATCTAATGTTAAATGATATGTATAACAAATGCTCTCCAAATATTCTCTGACCTTTTCGATAACAGGTGTTTCCACATCACACGAAAGAAAGTAAACCTTTACAGATGTATCAAACAGCCTTCGTCGATTGATAATGACGAAGCATCCCTCATTATAAGAAAACAAAATCACGGTTTTCAAATCAATATTTTGCAAGAAAACCCTTCTCAAATCTTTTTCACTTACTATTGTCTCTAGGAGACATAAATTGAGAGGGATATCTTGTCTCCTGAAATCAGATATCGTTCTGTCGAAAAGTGCGACAACATCAATCAACGTCTTCAGCAAAGTTTGTTCTGATGTTCCATCTGAAATGAATTTTTTGATAGTTGATGAGCTATCTCTTCCCGAATTGTGAGCATTTATGCGTTCAGTAATGATTTGTCGACGTATGTAGGAATTAGAATTCTCTTGCCATTTTTGAATTCGCTGATAATCATTACACTTCTGAAGCGTCGCAAGTTCACCGGCAAACTTTTCTACAAAATACATAAGTATTGTTAGTTTGTCCATTAATTGAGTTATCCTACGCTTTCTATCTTTTCCATCACTATCATGCACAAGTTTCTCAGTGCAGTCTAGAATTGAATGAGCATCTTTGACGGATGCTGACTTTTCTATTATTTCTGCTACTTTCAAGTTTGAACTGTGCATCTGAATATCTCGAATATTATTCGCCAGATCCCTTATCTTCTTTGTCGGAGTTATCACTTCATTATTGAAAGACTTCAGCACAAATAACATGTTCATTTTTAGAAGAGTTAACGAAGACACCTGACTATCAGGTGGTAATTCTAGAAATACTTCAGGAGTTTCGCATATAAATGAAAATTTTTTTGACATGAGTTCAATCCAGACTAGTTGACTAAGGATTTGGCGGTTGGTCTCAAATTCAGAAAATGATTCAAGCAGAATTGAGATCGCATACTGCCTTTGTTCTTCACTACTGACGATAGGAAGACGCAAAGCTCGTTCAAAGCAGCTGGTCGCAAAGCTCATGCTCTGCGTAACGTCATCGGAGTTTTTTACAGACATTGAAGCGATTGTTTCAAGCGCCTGCCTTATAATATAAGCATGGTTGCTGTCAGTGACGTTATGAAGATGCCAGGCAAGTCCATCAACTACAGCGAATCGTCGTAGCAACTTTTTCATATTTCGACAGGAATTAATAACAGCATCATTGCATTCGAATTCAGCAAGCTTTATAATGCAATCTCTAAATCTGGATAAATCTGATTCAGCCGAAACAACTGAGTGCAACAGAGAAAGACGAATCCTAGCATCGAAGAAGGTGGCAAGTGATACATACTGCTTAACGCATTTGACAGCATCATCCAAATCGTCCTCAATAATTCTCAACAAATACGCTATGTCTGAAGTGCAATCACAAAATAGCTGTATCTTTTTTTGATTCGTTATGATTTTTTCAACGAATGCATCGCCGGTTTTGACATCCTTCCAATCTTCTGCGGTGAAAACAGACACATCAACCACATTATCAGGAAGCGATCTGAATATTTTGTGCAATATGTCAGCTGTTTCGAGCAAAACATCATATTCTCTTCCAGTACCGAAGTCAACTGTTACATTTCTCAAATATGTTAGGTAACAGAATAAAACGTGAGAAAATAATCGCCCGGTGCACTCAATGACATCGTGGTCTTTGACTACCGTCGAATCTCTGGACGATGGTAATTTTGATGATGCATTAATTGAAGCTGCTTTGTGAGCTAATAATTTTTCTTTTTCCAAAAGTTCTATATATTGCTCAATTGTCTTTTTCCTGTCAATCTCTGATAATAATGGATCACAGTAGCACCTGCGCACAGACTCAGATAATGCTTTAACAGGGTTAAATTTATCGTGATTAACATGGAACAGAAGAATATCAGCCGCAGTTTTCAGCGTTCTGTAAGTTGGCACATATCCTTTCACAACTTTGAACTTCTTCGATGATATCTGATCTTTAACAGTTGAGTGAAGTTTCAAGAGTATGGACACAATTTGATTACAAAATAAAATCGAACTCAAGTGTTTCAACAGAAGGTTTCGCGTAGTCAACTGATCTATTTTCATATCACTTCCACTTGAATCCGTTTTTTTAATGATGCAGTCTAATGGGCTCATGTGAATATCAATGCAACGATTTCTAAAAGCACTACTCAGGACAATATTCCGATTTCTCTCAGTATTATGAGTCACAAATAATCGAAATTCGGAATGGATACCACTAGTTCTCTTCAGTTTCTCGCAAGTCCCATTTTCAGTCAACGTAATTTCCGGCTCAGTTTCAGCTAGTGGATTCAGACGTTCAAGAACGTCTCCTGGAGCTTGTCCAATGTTATCAAGAAGTACCCAGTGCCCTTCGCGTATGGCTTGCAATAAAGGTCCCTCAATAAAAGTGAAATTGAGATCACTACCCTCTCCTGTGTTTTTTAATATTTCTTGCAGATTCCTGTGTTCATCTATTAATTGATCAACTTTCTTCACAAAGTGGCCTACAGACATACTTTTCTTCGAATTACGAAGAAGCTCGAACAGCGCCGTTGAACACTCCTTAAGTAGTGCGATACTTACGTCATCACTATCTTCATGATCAATTTCAGAAAATGTCCCAAGGTACTCTACCATGTCCTTAATAACATGAATATTTGAGCCAAAATTAAGACAAGTTTCAACATATTTGGACAGAATGTTTCTCAACTTTGAAAGAATTTTTCGTTTCAATATCCTGTTGTTTGATAAAGTCCATGAGCCAATTAGGTCACCAGTGGTTGTATCCTTATTCATCTGATATACTATGAGCTTGCGTTGAGCCATGCGAGCAAGTTCTGATATCAACGATGTTTTACCAGATGAATTTCCACCTTGCAACAAAATGGTCAATCGCGTGCGAACGGCTGCAGCCAATCCAATCAGCCTCTTTGTCATTTCGACAGTGTGATAAAAAGTAGGAGAATTAAAAGAAATATGAGCTCCTTTTTTCAGATAAATGAATCCAATGCGAACAAATTCATTCAATTCCTCATCGCAATCGATGGCAGACGATCCGATATCAACATGAGGAAAATGTGTATCGATGATGCGGCATATTTCGTCTTTATCGTTTTCATTTGAGAAACGATTCCTGTATATCAATTCCAACAGAACACGGATCCCTTCTATTTCAACACCTGATGTCGTGCTGATATCACTCTCATGTGACAGTCTGTGAAATTCTAAATTCGTTTCTGCAGCGCGGATGAATTTGACAATGTCTCTCAAATTGAATTCTGGATTATTCCAGCGTTGGCCAATTTGTCCTTTATCAACCTTATCAGAGACTTCACGATGAAACTTTAGCAATTTGTTTGCTATTTCTGGACTCGGTATCCAAGATGGACGTTTCCCTTCCATATTGATGCGAGATACCATCAAAAACTTTACAATACGAGCCAATTCTGCATGGGAGAATTCGGTTAAATTTATCACTACGAAGTGATTGAGAACCGTTTGAGGTAATTTATTTCTCCCTCCGCCTATGCTTTCCGGATTTTTCGTGGCAAAAATAGAAAAATTCTTTATATCTACGACTTCATTGATAGCATTTATCAAAATTTTTGAGTGTCCAGAAAATATTGGCATGAGTTTCTCTAGGAGAGCAGGATGTGCCAAATTTAATTCATCTAATAAAATCCAAGTGTGCTCTTTACTTTCAAGAGCATCCAAGAATCCCCCTTTATTGAATTCTAATCTGCGCTTTCCAGAAACATTTCTTGGCATAAAACTTCCAAATAAATCTTCATAGCATGTATTGGCACTGAAATTTATCCGAAGGAATTTAAAACCCAGAGCATCAGCAAGTCCTTCTACAAGTTTAGTTTTTCCAACTCCTGGTGGACCATTTAGGAGCAGATTCATTCGACACGGAGCAGTGGCAAACACACGACATATATTTTTGTATGTTGTAGCCGATATGTGGAAATTTTTGATTGGTTTTATCGTTGTTACATCAGGGGGAAGACTGCATCTGAGAATCGTTCCGGAGAGACAAGCATGGGTCTCAGTGCTGCCTTTCTTTAAAGTAATAAAATGGTCATCTACTTCCATCCCATCTATAACTGGACGTATTTTGTTCAAATCAACTCCAAGAACACTAGCGACAATCCTTGCTTTTTTCTCTAGTCTCGATGAGTTATTTTTCTCGCTGAATTTAATTTGATCAGTCCAAAGAAATAAAATAGCGACAGCTACAACTTCATACACCGAGTTATCATCTACATCTGCGCAGTGGAACGTAATGAATTTATTTAAATTTATTATTTCCCTCGAAGATATAATCAGGTATCGTTGAAAATATTCAATAAGTTGAGACATTTTCGCTCGTAGTGAGTTAATTATTTCCTTATGTTGTGTGGGAAATGGATTGAGTAGAATGACTAAATCTTCATTGGAATATGGTTCGATATATATTTCCGTCATTCGAGAACGAATAGCGGGGCTAAAACGTATTCTTCTCAGACTTTCTTTCAATGATGTATGTGCCGTTCCAAATATTTGCATTCCCTTTGAAATACTTAGCATGGTATCCGATCTTTGAGACTTGGATTTATCTGTGGTATTATCTTTATCAACAAGAGTCATATCTTCGAAAACTGAGAAAAAGGGCTCCGTCTCTAACAAGCTGTTCAAACGTTCGGTAACCGCTGTTGATGTGAGGTTGATATTTTCTAATAATAATACTTTCTTCTCTTTTACTGCCTTAGTACATGGTCCGTCTTGAAAAATGAATATCATGTCAGTCGTGTTATCTTTCAGAGACTTCTTAAAACGACTGAGCACCCATTTGAACTTTTTGAAAGTTGTATACAGTGGGAGATAGTCCACATCAGTAGCCCCATCGAGTCGTTCTAAGAGCTGTTGCATTGCGTCCTTTGAATCATTGAAAACTTGGATATCGAAGTCAGAATTAGCATTTGGAGGAGGATTTATTTTCTGATCTACCGGATCAATGTGCTGAGACGATACCAGGTCATCAACTTTATCATTACAACTTTCATCTCTAGAACTTTCACTTTCTGTATCACGAATAACAGAATGATCACTTTCAGATTCTGACTGTGGCAGCGTATCATCGACTCTATCATTACAACTTTCATCTCTAGAACTTTCACTTTCTGTATCACGAATAACAGAATGATCACTTTCAGATTCTGACTGTGGCAGCGTATCATCGACTCTGTCATTACAACTTTCATCTCTAGAACTTTCACTTTCTGTATCACGAATAACAGAATGATCACTTTTAGATTCTGACTGTGGCAGCGTATAATATGCATCCGTAGTAGCGCATTCATCAAATTCCCCGTTTGAACTGGTGCCTACTGCCATCCATGACTCAGAATTTGAATCTGAAATATCCGAGTGGGACCCCTCCTCACCAGATGAAGACACAATTACGCTACTTGATAATGATGCTGTTTCTTGAAATGATTCTGTATCATAGTTAGCACTATCGCTCAATGACTGGACTGAATCTTCCTTTTTATCAATTGGAATAGAGGAGTTACGAAATTTGATAACTTCTTCCTCCATTTTGTCCAAGACTGATTTCAACTCATTTTCCACATATGTCTCAATTATTCCTCCTGTCATATCTCCCCATCGATTTTTCCTGCTTAGTTTTGTCGCAGCGGCTCGAAAATGGCAAGACAAGACGCCCAACAAGCAAGCTGTCTCAACCGCAGTATACGGCCTCATATGTCCAATTAAGTCTCCTGAGTCCATATCGCTATCACATAGTACAGGCATCAAATCCAGTTTCCTGTCGTATAAACGGCTCCACGTATCCACAAGAAGTGATTTGTAACTCGTAGGGCCTATTAAAAGAATGGGTTCACGGCATTCGGAAGCGATGCAAATATTCCATAAACATTCGAGAAATCTTCTTGGAGATCGCTCTAGCATCGGCCATAAGTCTTCATCTGCGCTACAGAACGGCGGCAATGTCTGTTCGGAATGGTTCAAATCAAACAATTGTTTACTGTTTCGACACACATTGATGTGAGGTCGTAAATCGCATTCCTCATCTTTTAGAAGACGACTTTCACTAAAGGACTCCCGTAGAGCAGACAGCAACTTGCTGACATTAGTAACTCTAGGGTAGAACATTTGAAATCCCAATACTCCCCATTCCGTGTCAGGAAATGTCGCCTTCCTTCGAACCCATCTAACAACCTCTCGCATAGTAATTTTTATATCATCTCCCATTAAATGCTTTTCATTGATGCACGTGCACGCTTTGGCAATCTGGTTAGCTTGTGCTCTCACATCATTCATCAAATTGGGTTTATCATCTAACTCGGGAAAGTGTCGATTTCTGATGATAAATGCAAGTTCATCATGAGTAAATTCGAGGAAAAATATCTTCGAGAACCGAGAACGTAATGTCATAGGCAGTTCTTTTCGACCTGCATAAGTCGATCCATTCTGAGTGGCAAAGAAATGAAAATTCTGATGTGCTGGTATTACCAAGTCAGTGTTAGGAATCCTCAGCGATCGATGACCTTCAAGTAATGGATAGAGCATATTCATAATAGCAGGTTCGGCCAAGTCAAATTCGTCAGCTAAAAAGAATTTCCCTTCTTTCATAGCTCGCACAAGAGGACCATCAAAGAATTTACCGTCAGGCATTACTGAGCCAAGATAATCATTGATGGAAGTACTCTCCGTGTTATTGACACGCTCAAGACTTAAATTCATACATTTCGCTAGATGCATGATTAATCGTGTTTTACCTGTAGCAGCAGGACCTTCGAGCAAAACAGGCAGGTTACACAAAATTGCAGTTGATACTAATTCCCTGTTTTTGAATAACAATGCAGTCTTCCTATCATCAACTATGAAAGAATCATCAGTTTCATTATTCTTCATTTTTTCGTAAATCCTTTTACTTAACTTTTTATCTTTGAAATATAAATTCCACTTCATTTCCGCGGCAGAACTAGTGTCATCTTTTTTTCTGTTGAAGGCGTCCATCAAATGCAAGTCCATAACAACTTGAAGAGCGGTAGCACAGTCAAGCTCAGCGATTTCTGAAAATGATGCGGAATATGCCCCGTCAACAATGCGGTGCAAATGGCGCAGAGAAACTGTATTCTCAGACATTTTGCGCATTTCCATAAATGTCGATACAACAATTTCTTCATAATCTCTTAAATTTGAGTCGCCAGCCACAGCTCTGTAGACTTTGCGAGCAGTAGCATCAGATTGTTTTAAGGGATCTTCCACGTGAATTATTGAAAACCGATTGTATAATGCAGGACTCAACTCTGAATTCGTACACATATTCGCGCCTGCTAGTCGTTCAATGTTTGTCCCCCGGGGTCGGTTGGAAGGCGGAGTCATAGTTGCAATAATTCTAAAATCTCGGTGAGGTTCTATCATCATAGGTGCCTCCTTCGCATTTTCAGTCACAGTCCAGGAAGCGGGTACTTCCAGTACAGAGTTAAGACGCTCTAACACCGTGCTCTGAGCTTCTGAAAGATTCTCCATTACTAACCATAGCCCTTCCTTCATTGCTTTAGTTACGCATCCCTCCATCCAATCAAAGCTTTTACCGTTGGGAACGAGACTTCCCACAAGTGCCTCAGGTTCTGTTTCAGGTGTGATATGAAGATATATAAGACGCTTTTGCAAAACATTTCCCAACGTTCGAACTGTTTCTGATTTACCACAACCAGTGGGTCCTGATAGCAATACAGGTCGTTTCAATGATATTGCTTTCATCATAAGCTCCCAAGTTTGCTTCATGGCTGGAGTCACTGCCGCCACATTCGTAAAACCAGAGTACTTGAACTTCAAAGATTGATCAGTATCGAAGTATACAGTCAAAAGTCGATGAAATTCAGTAGATATGTCGTCTCGCACTTTTTTCTGTCGAGATATACTCATACATTGTGTATATAGCAATGAATACAATCTTGCATTCTTGTCCGTATTTCCCCGATTGGATTTTACTGTGTTAATCAGGCCAAGTAAGAAGTCTGGTCCTAATGATGGTATCGATTCTGATAAGTCTCTAAGCAAGCGCTTCGATATGAAAGAATACATTCCTAAACAGAAATTTTCCATGTTATCATTAACGTTAATGCCGAGGATGCTGATAGGAACTTTCATTTTTTCACTCCCAATCCTTACTGTTTCATTCTCTAGATCAACGGATATCTCGACCTCTTCGCCACTCAAATCAGACTTAGTATGTAAACAAGAACAAATAACTTCCGATATCTTCCTTCTGCTTTCAGGCAGGCGAAAACGGCTGCCGTATGTAAACCATGCATTTCTTGCAACGAAATTGATATCAACGTCTTCCCACCGCTGTATGGATTTAAGATTGGGAGTAATACTGGAGGCCCAACTGAGAGCATCCCTCAAACTTATCTGAGCATAGGCTGTATCTCTTTCGTTGAAATCAGATGCATGAATTGCATGTTCAACTTTATTTTGAATCTCTATTATACGTCTGGCAGCAATTGCAGCAACCTTCTTTTCACATCCTTTTCTCTTTAAGGTCTCATGGACAATTTCCTTCAGTTCCGACTCAGGAAGCGCTTTCATCACAACTGGTAAATATCGAGATAGCATAGTTGAGGATTGCTCTTCACGCCTACCTTTATATAATCCAACACATGGATTCTGAGTGCAGAATAAGCGGAAATCTTTATGGCGCTCGTATTTCACTGAGCGACTTTCCTCATCGTATCCTTCAGCGGACTGAGTTGGAAGAAATAGCTCATTCATGTCGATCGCATTCTCGATGCTACTGAGAACGTTTTCAGGAGCAAGATTCATTTCATCCATTAATAACCAAGCTCCAGTTCTGTATGCTGAAGTGAATGGACCTTCCTTAAAAGTAACTGTTGTTTTTCCGTCACAAGTGGTGGGTATACTTGAGCCGAAGAGATTGTCAATTGTTGTGTTAGTTGACATATTAAAACGAATGACTGGATGTTGTAGACGTCGTGCAGCTTCCAATACAATTGCTGTTTTTCCAATTCCAGTTGGTCCTTCGAGAATAACATTCGTCGGATTGTTCACCGCCTTCAAAATCAGCTGTAAATTTGATTTCATAGTGTGTGTCTCGATCAAGCTTTCATTCAACTGTTCTACTTCACTCATCTTATCCCCATCTTGAGTGATATTAAGGTTATTCTCAAAAACTTTGCTCCTGCTACTCTTCAGAGATTTTATCTCAAACTCAATGGATTCCTGATCGACAATGGCTGTCTTGACAGATTTTTCAATAAGAAATTTATTATAAGAACCAAGAACATCCAAATTTGAGTGAGCTTCATTAGCATAACTTTTCCGTTCCTGAATGGAATCATTATTGAGCAACCTTTGTCGATCACGGGAAAGTGGATCATATTCCTTATTGCAAATAATGGAAATCAATCGATTTTGAGCTTTTCTATCCAGAGCTTTAACTTGACAGGCTGCCTTGATGCAGGATTCTCGTATGATAAATATTTCATGATTAAAACCACGTACAATTTCATAGAAGTGATCGGCAAAAAAATCATAAATATATGATTTGCAACCATCATTTCTGATGACGAAGTTGCAAAAGAAATTGAAAACTTCTCCGATGTTTCTGCCGTTGTTACTTGCGTCACTAGTAAATATCACACGGAAAAGCTCCTCGAGAATCTGAAGTACCACCGCTTCCATGTCGCTATCAATCAATATTTGCAGTACGTCAATTATGATCTGAGGTCTACTGATAGGGTAGCGGAAAATTATTGTTGAAAATAACTCCTGATATTCATTAAAATGCTTCTTCATTGTATAACTGCTCGATCGCACTAACGTTTCGATCCATAATTCAGATGCTAAAATGAGAAATTCGTTTGGCTGATCTGATATTTGCGTACTCAAGACCGTGAAGGCGTGGCGTTGAACTTGGAATATGATATTATCTGCTTTCTGATGAGTTTTCATTATCTCTTGATATTCAGCTTGCTGAAAAAATGATGTTAGTAATATAACAACGATCTCCGGAACGCTTGAGGTTAATTTTATCTTTGAGCTTTCATTTGACAAAAGCTGAAGCAAATAATTCATCTGGTCAATATCCATATGGATATCAGGTAAGTTTGAAACTGTTTCTTTCAGTTGACTTTCCATCCTTTCGCGAGCAGTATCTGGAATGCAAGCCCTTTCAAGGAGACGTAGCAGCCAAAAAATGCATTTCATTTGCAAACGACTACTTTTCTGCCTCATTGCAGATGCAGCGATAAGAATATCATTCAGTGGAGCACAGCCTACCTCAAGCGATGGATCAACTAGCTCTGTCATGGAATTCATCAGAAACTTAAGCCAAAAATCTTCAACAACTCCTTCAAACATAGCAATTGGTGAAAAAACTTTCCAAAATTGATCTACAAACTCGTGTGGCTGCATTTCGTTCCTTCGATTCAATAAATATAGAAGTATTTTTTCGCTATCCAAGTTGTTGATGGCTTTCAAATACTTCGGCGTAATTTCTGCCATGATGTTGCTAATGCTCCAATTATGCATTTTACAGAGAGCTGTTGAGGGAAACAGATCCGCATCATCTGAAAGGAATTCTTTTAAAACTTTCTTTGCGAGTTCAGTACTTTTTTGGTAACCTTCAACCAGAATTTCCGTAATATCTTGCGAGAAATATGGGTATGATCGCCCATTGTCATCATAAGCATGCTTCTTAATGTGATCAACAAAAGTAAGCCACAAGCCCTCATTTGAGTTATTGACAGCCATATCATGCGAATACAACAATAGTTTTATGAAACCGGTCATTCCGGCAGATCGTGGTTTAGTTTCCTGCATTTGATCCTTGTAATCATTAAGTATCATAGTCTCTTGAAACCCATCTGTCCAAACTACTATTACTTCTGTGCAACTGCGGAATGATCCCAGTTCTCGGATAGCGTGAAGTGGGAAGAAGGTGCTTCCAAACGTGTTCTGACAAATTCTACTGTTCATGTCCTTATCTTTGGGAATGACAGATTTGATCCGCGGTTGCCAAACGTGCGGCATCAAAAAAGGAACACAATGTTCGGTGCATTCCTGTTGAAAATGGGTGCAGAATATATTCAAGAAGTATTGAAAACAGATTTTCCGTATAATGCGCTGACTTTCTTTACCGTTGGATAGGGAAACTTCTAACTTCTTGAGAACATAAATCATCCCAGATATCCCGCTCTTGGAAAAATGTGCTGCCGTCTTCCTTTCCAAATCCTTTCTGTTATTTTGTAATGGAAGTTTTGATGTAATCATAAGGACTTTCGGGGAGCCGAGACGCACTATACAGTCATTCAATTCAACAGCACTTAGAATGCGTCTTTCATCATTGCCTGGAAGTGAATCATGAAACTGGAATATGGCATAAATCATCCAAATGAAATTCCATAAAATTTGTTCGTTTAGCTCGACTATCACTGACCAACCGGACAATAAGGCAACGCATAGGAATTTCTTGAGGCTGTCATGATGGCTACTATTCTTGATTTGTATCTTCTTTGTTTCAATCGCGAGTTTCAATTTGTCTAGACAATCGAGAACTTTCTTTTCATCAACTTCCTTTGGTGAAACATGTTCATTCCCTTTGATAATAGTGTGGCGCAATTTGTTGACAATTGAATTGAAAGTGGCAATTTCTGAAAAGGAGATGAAAAGAAACAATTATATTCTATTAATTCCAAAATATTGATGCTAATTACATTAGGTCAATAGTGTGACTTGTTTAGGAACAATAAATCTATAGCATGATGTGGATTAATGCAGAAGCAACATTCTGAGAAGGATTCAAGAAAATAAAATACATTCAGTTGATGAAATACTCACCCGATAGTTAAGATCATCAGTTTTCCTACAGCTACATTTACTATTATGTACGTTTTAATGCTCTTATATTTTCGGAAGTCGGTGTTTCCAGTGAAGTATACAAGCTTCCCACGCGAACAAGGGCAGTAAAAGTAGCTCGCATTAATCAACTGTGGTCACGAATTCTCCGTTAGAAAAACTCGAACAGGGTGCCTGCGCACTGGATAATTTCCGTACTCACTCAAGGCTCTAATTCGCCCACAAATTAAAGGCGTAGTTCGCTCAATTTCAGAAGCGAATTTTGTCATTGAAGCATTAACATCTACGACGATTTCCTGTCACTTTCCCACTTATCTGCCCGCTAGTTTGTCTGCAAATTTTTTTTGTGAATTTCAATTGATTGAGATTTGAGATTCAAAATCAACAAATTGAGAATTTCAAATATTTGGAAAAATTAAATTTCTAAAAATAGCTCTACATCGCGCTTTATTCAGAATTGGAAACTAATATTTCAGATTGAGTGTTTTCTAAGGCATAGTAAACATATATCCAAAAATGAGCAAAATTTGAGACTAAGTACCACGTGCCATTGGTTGAATCATCGTGGAATGACCCAATTATATATCATGTTTGCTTATAACTTTATTCTTTATTCAGGCTTGAGTGTCGAACAAATGAACGTGTCGAAGAAAACGACCATCCCCATATAGATCCTAATATAATAGCCAGCCTGTTCATTACCGATAGGTTATTTATTAATTGAGAACAAGACAAGACAAGACAAGAAACTCTATTTGTCCGCAATGTCGACGGGCGAATTACAAATTAGATGCACACGTACATTCTACGTCGACAAAACTTAATGAACGAGCAGTCAAGTCGCTTAGTCTTAGCATTTGGAGGCCTCAAAACACAAGAGTTTCTATGGGTGGAGGCACGCATAACAAACATAGGTCGGAGAGGATGATTCTCAAACTTGTGAATTGCTTCAAATAAATCACTACATAGCTTTTCAGAACGACTTAAAATCATCATCATGGACAGGAGAGCTAAAAATGATACTAAAAGCACGTTTTTCAACATTGCAAAACAAATCGTGTAAATACTGTGAGGCATTGCAAAAACAGGAGCATGCATATAAGAGAGAGAGAGAGAGATCAAATTTATTTCCGAAACGACAATGAGCGTTTGTGATTACAATATAAAAGGTCATTCATACAAAATAATCAAATGTGTCTAGAATTATACAATTTGCTGCCAGAGATGATAAAGGATTTTTTACGTAGTGTCGTTCGAATTTTTGGAATGTACAGGGATTCCTTTTGTCGTGAGGTTCTCAAACCGCTTTGAAATCTGGTTGGGGGAAGAAGATGGTAGAGAGGATGGTATGGGGACAGGATTTTCAGGAAATGTTTCTTGTACAGACTGTTGAGATGATCAATAATAGGCGGCGATGAAATAAACCGAATAGCTTCAGCGTAGCTCTTTTCAGGAAAGATAGTCCTTAGTGATGTGCGCTCAACACGTTCGATGACAGATTTTGGGTCATTGGTAATAAATGGGAACCATGCTGGTGCAGCATATTCGAAAATGTGGCTTCGATATAGACGGAGAAGTCCAGTATGGTTTCCACCGAAACGTCGCAGGGTCCGCAACCAAAAGATACGTTGACATGCCGTTCGCTTACAGCTCATGATGTGTTCTCGGAATGTAAGCCGAGCATCCGTAGTCACTCCAAGAAGTTTGAAAGAATGCACCTGCCCGACTGGCGAACCATCGATAAGGATTGGCGAAGATTTTTCATAGGCTTTTTTCGAGCTTACTATCAGTTCAACTGTTTTGCTGGAGCTAATCTGCATATTATTTGAGTCACACCAATGTTGCAAATGATCAATGGAGCCTTGAGCCCTGACTTTCATATCATTAGTGTTTTTGCAAGAAGAGGCGATCGAAATGGTGATATCGTCAGCGTAGATGTCATGGTCTTCTGAGAGGTTCAGATCACTAATGTATGTCAGCCACAACCACGGCCCAAGTACAGAGCCTTGGGGAACACCGCCAGTAATGTCATAGCAGTTTGATAAGACTGAATTGAGACGGACGGATTGCGCTCTACCATTCAGGAAGCTTTGTGTAAGATTAATGAGACTGGGGTCGATGTGTTGGTCTACTTGCTTTTGTAGGAGAAGCGCCGGCCGAAGCTTGTCGAAAGCTTTTGTCATATCGACCATCACTGCTCGAATGTATGGGAATCCCTGGTCTAGCGATAGCGTCCATTTGTCAAAGATTGAAATAAGAGCATTGGTTGTACTGCCATCGTTGATGTAAGCATGTTGGTTAGGTAGCTCTTGTTAATTCTTGTATTGTTTGCAGATTATTCTTTCGCAGATCTTTGATATTGTGTCAAGGAGAGTGATAGGACGATAATGTTGAGGCATAGATGAAGATCTCAACTTCGGAATCGGACGTACTATGGCTGATTTCCATACCTCTGGAAAGTGGAGGTCACTGAATATCTGATTGATGATGCAAGCTATCGGTTCCAAGATTTGCTCTCTTCCGTGTTTCAGCAACCAGTTCGGGACGCCAGAAGGTCCTGCTGCGGTGTGATCCTTGATTGAACCTAGAAGCTCGAGAATCACTTTATCTTCAGGAGGAGGGAAGAAAGTACCTGAAGGAAGGAATATTTCAGGTTCGTCTGTAGCTTTCATATTAGTAATTGACGTAAAAAAATTGCAAAGTTTATTGGAAGCTGCTGCGTTACTGAGCCATTCACTGTCGAGAAGCAGAGAAGTCGGAGTTGCAGTAGAAGCGGGGTGCCAGTTGGTGAGAAACTTGACATTAGACCACCATTGCTTAGGGCTAAGTTCTTGGTTAAGCTTATCATTGACAAACATTTGCTTCTTAGTAGCGATACGAAGATTGATTATTCTGTTAAAGAAAGCGACTTTCTCAATTTTGTTTTGACGATAGGCTTTTGTTTTGGCCCGGCGCCATTTGCATACCGTGCGGTCTATCCATGGTGGATTTCGACGATGCTTAACGTGGATATGAGTTGAAGAAAAGTTTATCACTTCGATTAAGATTTCATTGAAAATTTTGATTTTTTCGTTGAGATCAGGTTCCGCTATGACACCAGACCATTCCACATCGTTTAATTTGTTCAGGTCTTCGGGAACGTTTGTGCGAAGTTTCGACGTGGTTGACGGACGTCGTCTGTGAGTCTGAGCGTTTCTCATCAAACCAATACAAGCATGGTCACCATTTGCAATAGGGCTTAACTTCTTTACGGACCAGGTGTCAAGGGAAAAGTTCGTGAAGACATGGTCCAAGTACGCGTTGTCTCTGGTTGGAAAGTTAACGATCTGAGACAGCCCGAATGTGTCTGAGAGTTCTGAGCAGTCCATGGAGTTAAAGTCACCGAGGATGATAATTTGCGCGGATGGGGAAGCGTTCAAAGATATTGCCACTTCTTCGTAGAAGTAGTCTTGAGTGAGTGAGACATTGGCGTTCGGTGGATGATAGACAACAGATAGGATTATGTCTGGAGAAGAAACGTAAGATAACGCAATTGTAAGTATCGATATCGTGTTTGTTGCGAGTTCACTCAACACTGTGAAATTCATGTCAGATAATACGTAGAAGCAGCATCCACCACCGAGGCGATCCCGACGATCACTTCTTACCACACTATAGCCAGGAATGGAAATAGCTGTGTCGTCAATGTCATCAGTGAACCAGGTTTCTGTTACCGCATTGATGTCGGCTCGATTTACTAATGCACAAGCGTGAAGTTCAGCTGTCTTGTAGCGTAGGGAACGAACATTACAGTAGGTAATATTAGGTGGATAATTTGCACGTGGTTCCGCTTTCCTTTGATGACTGGAGATGGTAGCCGGAATTAAGGATATAAGGTTATTCAGGTTACAGCCTGACTGACATTGGGTAGATGACGAACGATGTTTAGATATCCTTACAGGAATAGGTCTTGGGATAATGTCACAGTTTGTGCATGTACGGGAAACGCTGACCGGGTCCGATAATTTACGAATATTTTGGTTTGGAGACTCATCATCTGAACGGGACCTGGAAATTCCGAAATACCAAATCGCGCGCCTAACTCGTCGCGATGGTTTCCATGTTACACTTTCCCTGCACTTCAGAAGGTCACTGCGACTGTATGTGCGATGATGTGATGTCATCAGTTCATGAGCCACTTTCCTTTCTGCGTCAGGTGTACAAGAGATAGGAACGACAGGAGATCCCAAGTCATTAACAGTCTTTGCCATTGTTGCCATTGCGAGTAGTTGGGGAAGATATCCTGATGGTATCAGATTGATCGACTCGCGCAAACGTATTCAACACTATGAGTCACAGACATAGGATGCAGTCGGCACAGGGAAGCAGATGGATGACGTCATGCACGTTGGAGGAAGAGCGGACAAGCAACAAGTGTGGCCGATTGTTGAATTTTTCGAACATTCGAGGATATAAGGTAATTTTGAGGACTTTACGAAGACACTTTGGGATACTTTAAACGTAGAAGATGATAAATGACACAACGATGATTAAAAATTGCTCGGAAATGGCGGAGCATACGGGGGCATACGGTTGTACGTTCACGAGTCCGGCTAGGTACAGGTTTCCGACCCCCTTCCGGACTACCTGCTTGGTGGCGCTTGCAGGTCGTGCCCCCTGGATACTACATGAATTGCCAGTAGTAACTAAACAACCAAGTTATCCCACGCTTTTACATCATCGATAACGGGACGGAGAAGGACACTCCTGTAAACCGGGGCAGATCAGGCTCACTGCGGTCTTTTGAGGCCTATTGGTCTTTGGGTTCCAAATCCCTAACACAAGTTGGTTGGCGTCAGGAAGGGCATCCGGCCGCAAAACATTGCTCCAAATTAAACATCAATGAATAGTCCGTTGCAAAGAATTACAAATAATGCTAGGGGTACAAACAAGCGATGCGCCTCACCTTCGTCCGAGTGATGCGACAAGTGGACAAGGACTACCGCGGAACTATCAGCGGCCGCGGCTAAAGAAGCAAGCTGAAAATAAACACAAGTAGAGAATAGCGACATGGAATGTCGGGAGCATGACAGGAAGGAGTTACGAGATATCTGAAGCATTACTTCGCCGGAACGTTGACGTTACTTGCTTGCAGGAGACAAAGTGGAAGGGAAATAAGGCTAGAGAGATAGGTCATGGGTACAAACTCTTCTATAGTGGTGGAGAGACGGCGAGAAACGGAGTGGGTCTGGTGATCCACCAGGAATGGTGATCTACTGACTAAAGTGACTGACGTTAGAAGGATCAACGACAGGATCATGTGGGTGAAGATTGTGGATGAAACTTCCCAGAAAGTGTGGACAATCATCTCAGTGTACGCCCCTCAGGTGGGCACAAGTATTGGTGAAAAGAAGGCCTTTCTCGAAACCCTCGAGGACACGTTCTTGGATTTGGACCGTGATACCATCATCCTAGCAGGAGATATGAACTGCCATGTGGGGAAACAAAGCGGCGGTCATAGTTCCCATGGTAACCATGACTTTGGCATCCCAAACGCAGATGGTGAAAGTTTCCTGCAGCAATCAGATGCGATGCATCTGAGGATTGCGAATAACCGTTTCCGGAAGCGTGAGTCTCAGCTCATAACGTACAACAGTGGAGGAAGGATCACACAAGTCGACTACATTGCCATCAGTGCAAATGAAATAAAACATGTGCGCGACTGTAAAGCCTTACCTTTTGAGTGTGCAGCTACTCATCACAGATTGGTGGTTATGGACCTGAACCAACAAAGAAGCCAAAGATGGTTTTAGAAAAGGTGAAATGGTGGAAGCTGAAAGAAGAAAATGTGGCGAAGGTTTTTCGCGAGAAGCTCGTCGACAAGGATTGGGAATCATGGGAAAAATTGAGCAACGATTTGTACGAAGCTGGGAAAGTAACTTGTGGCACCACGCGTGGAGGGACTTACAGAGAAAAGGAATCTTGTTGGTGGAATGCAGATGTCAAAAGTGCTTTAAAGGCAAAGAGGGAAGCTTTCAAGAGATGGAGAAATGACGATACGGATGCAAACAGAGCGGTGTACAGGGAAGCAAAGAAGGCAGCCAGGAAAACTGTGGCATCAGCGAAGGCTGAAAGCCTAGCCGACGTATACGATAAGCTTGGAAGCCGAGAGGGAGAGAAATTGGTGTATAAGATCGCGAGAAGCCGGGACAAAATGACAAAGGACAACATCGAAGGATACTATGTGAGAGACGATCGAGGAAATTTGTGCATTGAGCCTGACAGTAACCGGCAACGATGGCGCGAGTACTTCGAAAAACTTCTCACCGAAGAGAGACCTCACGCCAACTGCGGTATGGCACCCCGAAACGATGTGGCAGTCCCCCAAATCACTCCTGCGGAAGTGGAACATCAGCTATCGAAGATGGCCAATAACAAGTCTGTTGGGAGAGACGACTTGCCTACCGAAGCTTTGCGCGCTGCTAAGAAAACAGATGAGATCGCCAATGTGTTTAATTCAATCTTAGCCTCCGCCAAGATACCGGAAAGATGGAGAGAGGGTACACTGGTCCAGATTTACAAGAAAAAGGGGGATCACAGAGAATGCAGCAATTACAGAGGTACAAATCTATTGTGGCATGGTCTTAAGTTGCTGGAACGAATCATCTGCGACAGATTAAGACTATTGACAGAAACCAGTTCGGATTTATGCCGAGTGTCTCAACCACTGAACCTACTTTCACCCTCCGAATGAGGTTAGAGGATGCCCTCATGGAACAGAAAGACTTTAGAGCGGTGTTCGTCGACCTGGAGAAGGCGTATGACACAGTACCGAGGGAGTACATCCACCATATTCTCAGGAAAAGAAGTGTGCCTGAAACATACGTCCAGTTGATACAAGACATGTATAGTGACAGCAAGATAGCAGTAAGATCAAAGCACGGTGATACTGACCGCTTCAACGTCTCGGTAGGCCTATAAAGGCTCTGCTCTAAGCCCCTACCTCTTTATCTTGCTGTTAGATGAGATATCAAAGTCGATCAGAGGGAATGGAGAAAATGACACACTGGAACTACTGTTTGCCGACGATCTGGTCATATCAGGAGACACAAAAGAGAAGGTCTAAGCGCGCCTGGAAAAATGGCGAGAAGCTCTCGAATCTCATGGTTTGCGACTCAGCAGAACTAAGACGGTGTACCTCAGCACGAAAGAAAGTGAGCGCATCCATCTGCAAGGCACCGCAATCCCGACGGTTGATGCTTTTAAATACCTCGGTACTGTCTTGGATGACAAAGGCACATCAGGGAGGGACATGAAGGCGAAAACACAAGCAGGTTGGCAGAACTGGAGAGCTATGTCTGGTGTCCTGTGCGACAAAAAGATGCCTCTACGACTCAAGGGCAAGGTTTTCCACACAGTGGTCCGACCCGCAATGCTGTACCATGCTGAGCTCTGGGCCCCGAAGAAAGCTGACCTTATTGCGATGGAAGTGTCAGAGATGAGGATGCTGAGGTGGTCAATGGGGAAGACAAAGAAGGATAGAATAAGAAACGATAAGATCCGTCGTATGCTCAAAGTACCCCAATAAGCAAAGTAATTGAGACTCGCCGATGGAGATGGTTCGGACATCTGCTCGGAAGACCAGAGGATAACATCTGCAAAACAGCATGGAAACAAGAACCTGTCGACAGAAGAAAGGGAAGACCGAGAACAAGTTGGAGAACTGTGATAAAGAGTGGAATGAAGGTCAGATCGATAAACGAAGACATGGCCTCCGACCGAGCCATGTGGAAGCAACGGACTGAGGGGCCACCCCGTGCTACCCGATCATCCGGCAGGCCGAAACTGGATCGAGCCCGGCCAAGGTCAGCAAGGTGAGCAAATGGCGGAGCAGAAAAACGTTGCAGCAAGATGGGTGGAACGCGCAGGACAACAGACGCCAGACGACCGCCGCCTAGCAGCGGTAGGAAAAAAACCTGAAGAGAACTGGTAGAATAAGAGTACTGAACGAATCAAAGCTTTATACACAGAAAACATGATGTCTTGCTCGCATCCTAATCGCTTCAAATTTCTGAAAACAAAAATTCTCTTACTGGCTTTTTTACCATGAATTCTATGTGATCACTCCATCCAAGATTCTGAGAAAATGTCATTCTAAGAAGCTTTACGGACTCTGTTGTGTTAACAGCAATACCAGATGGTGTATAAGCATCAGCAAATTGGAAACCTCTCTTTGTTATCAAATTCGTTACAGAACACTTGGAAAAATTCAACTTCAAACCAACATTATTCGACCATGAAATGACATTGTAAAGCTCAACTTGAAGCTGATCATCGTGAACGTCTCTTAAAAAGTGAAGCATAGTCACATCGTCAGCATACTTGATTACACGAATGTTAACATATGCCGGTTTCAAAGATGACATCACAACACAAAATAAAAGCGGCCCAATAATGCTGCCCTGTGAAACACCACTAGAGGTAGGAAACCAAGAAGAATTACATGTCACGCTAGGAGTAACTTTACTGTGAGCCTATCAGAAAGGTAACTCATCAGCCAAGTGATGGTCTGAGAAGGTAAGCCCGCTGAATACAAGAGGAAATAATATTATCATAAGGCAAAAGATCAAAGGCTTTACTGTAATCCAATGCTAGGAGTCCAACAGCTCCTGAACGAACATCGAGAAACCTGTACAGTTCATGAGATAGAAGCGTCAGAGCACATGTGGCACCTGAGCCAATACGAGGCAAATATGCAAACTGAGAAGGGTCCAAGTCACTAATAAAAGGAAGAATCCAATACCGAGCTACAAGCTTCGAGACAATCGGGAGAAGAGAAATAGGACGATAATCGGAAGGCTTAGAGGGATTGGGTGTCTTCGGAACAGGAGAAATTAAAGCTTCCTTAAAAGAAAGTGGCATGTAGCCCTCACTCAAACTACGATTGAAAATATGAGTGACTGCAGGAGCAAAATGGCAGCTGAGGTCCCAGAAAATCCAAGATGGCAAGCCATCCGGGTCGGGAGACTTCCTCTTCAGCTTACAAATGAGCTTCTCAACCTCGAAAACAGTTAAAGAAATGGGCACATCAGGAAGACTATTTAGGAGGAAAATTAGAGGATTCGGACCTAGCCAGCCAGTTCGAGTCCATCACCTCTTCTTCATACACTTGAGAGAAATAGTCATCAAATTCCTTCGCGGAAATGAACCCAGAAGAAGGCGACCGGAAGAATATCTGCTAATTTTCTTCAAAGACTGCCAGAATCTATAAGTGCTCTGAGAAGAAGACATCTCATGAAGCAGACGTTGCTTACACTTGCGGTTTTCAAAAGCAACTTCATCCCTCAAGCGGTGAAATCTTTCCATGTTCTTGCTTCTGTCTCTGTCATTCATCAACAGTCTCAGAGACGGATCAGAGCTCCGAATACGTATGGTTCTAAACGGAAAGGCAATATCATATCGATACTTGAGAGTAGACAGGAAAATAGAGGCAGAATCATCTAAACTAGACTCAGACTCAACCATGGCAGTCCAGTCAGTGGAAGTCACTTTCTCCTGAAACTACGCGGCACCTCCTTGAGTGACCTTGCGTACAGAAGTTTTGGTGTAAGAAGACTTGACATCCAAAGACGGCTTCCATAGGACGATAGAGTGATCAGAATGACCAACAGGTGGAAGAACTTTGGCTTTAGTAGCAGTCGCTTTAGTAGTAACCCACAATGCTCGTAATTATCAGCTTTAGAGTTGGAGCCAACAAGTGACTTACAGTAACAGACAACTATTTTGAATAATTTTAACTTGAATATATAGCCTATACTTTCCAGAATTTGTTTTAGCCATACAGTCATAGACCTACATAGGCCAATAATGACAACGTATGCGTAGATATGCATGTAGATGGTGTATTGTCAGGTAGCTTATTGTTTTCGTGATATAAAAATCTGATCATTAGTAAGCATCTGGTTAGCTACGTATGTTATGACTTATGAGCGGTACAAAAGCTATAGCTTACGCACGCTATACAAAAAGAACTTTCTACCTGAATTCAATCCTTATTCCCTGCATTAGAATCATGTTGATAAATAAATTCATTTGCAATAAAAGCAAGACTGCCCAGATTTGTTTTAGAATGAAAACTTCATTTTGAGGGTCAAACATGTTTCAAGCAAAATTGCTCATTCGATAAAGTTCACTATTGAACATTCTGTCAATAATTCCATTGATTTTCTTGACTTAACCATGACTTTGAAAAATAAGAAAATTACCAGTGTTTGGAAAATGAAGCAAACGAATACTGGATTATACACACCTGCCATTTCTTACTGTCCTTACAAATACAAAATGTCTGTTATGAGAAGCTTGATTTGCAGAGCTCTCAAACTTTGTAGTGATCCTAATGATGTCAAGCAATTTATTGAGAAATTGAAAAATATTTTCCCTCTGAATGGCTATACTGAAAGAGAATTTGATAACATTTACCAAAACGTAGAAGAATGTATTAGAAATCCACCATCTAGCGTATTCAAGGAAAAACTGAAATTTTTTTAGTGACAAATTGCAATTCTTCTTTTTGTAACGAATTCCTTACCGGCATCAAACAAATTAATCTTCGTCTGAAAACCTCCCGTATTTTTCCAATATTTAACACTTTAAAGACTATGTACGGCATGACAGTGTAGGTTATTCCATTATCATTACTCTTATATTCGTCTACTTGCATGCTTAAATCTCGGCCTTGTTTTTTATTTAGGAAAGAATGTACAATACGTTCTACCATACATTTTGGATAGCCACTACTTTCAAATATGTCATAGAACTTATGAATGTCATTATGAAAAGCTCTCCAACAACTGGATACTTTAAAAGCTCGATGTAACATACCTGTTATAAGACCCACTTTCCACTGTTTAGGACAGATGGATTTGTAGTTTAATAGAAGTCCCGTGTAGGTAGGTTTACGATATATGGAGGTTTCGAAACTGGGATCAGTTTTAATGAAAACATCAAGGAATGCTATCTGGCTGTTACCAATCTCGGTTGTGAATTTTAGATTAGGGTGCTGCCTATTTAAAAAAACTATGAATTCATTAATTTTATTTATTGAATCAAATACACACATACAGTCATCTACGTATCGTGAATAGTATAAAGGAGAATGGGATTCGTTCATCCATGTTTAGTCTAGAGTTGCCATGAATAAATTAGCCAAAGTTGGTGCAAGGGGAGAGCCCATTGAAACACCATCTACCGGCACATACATATATTACCATACATAAAGCTACCACAAGTGGCAAATTCACACAATCTTTTGAAGACAGCTTTACTATAAACAGGTCTATTTATATTGCTATTGTATACTAAGTCAGCTGCTATGTCTATTACTTCTTTTACAGGAATATTGGTAAAGACAGATTCTACATCAAAGCTTACCAAAACATTATTTTTATTAAACAACTGCTGCTTATCATTGATGTCAACAATGAACTGAGATGTGGAATTTAACATGTATCGAGTATTTATGTGTGGTTTTATAATGCTATCGAAGTATCTCGCTAACTTATACTGTAGTTATGAGATCCAATAGTACTTACAATCGGTCTCGCAGGTGCATTACTTTTATGTACCTTTATCGTTCCGTACATTTTAGCTATTTTACATTATGTTTAACATATTTGTTCAAATACCTGTAAAGTCGACCTTCATCCATGACAGTTGGATGTTTTTTGATATTATCCGTAGCTGGAAGTTTTTTAAATTTAGATTCATCACTAAGAATAGCTTTCATTTTACTACAATCGGAGTGTCTACTACATCAGGAATTTTCAAATCCAGGAGATATCCAGGGTATCCAGGAGATATTATTACAAAAATCAAGGAGCCTATCGAAATTTTTATGATTGTCATAAAATGACTATCTCGTGTTATCGCCATTTTATCAGTGACGTTACCTACTACGTATTTCATATTTCTCTTTTTTCTGTTTCTTTTGTGTCTAATAGAACGCCTAATTCCAAAGAATTAATAATAGCCGTAAAATCGTTTTGTCTCACTAAGGCCTAAAAATATCTGCTGCTATATGTTTCAACACTACATTGCTATATTTTTCAATCACTCAGTTATAAAACGAATTACGCCTTTATCTGGTTTTCAAGTGGTCACAAACTAGTCTTCAAGTTTTTGAGCACCGTAACTCGATCGTAAAGTTCACACTGTTTCTCTCTAGTGATCGAATATTGAGTTTCAACATTGTTCAATTCACAATCCAGTTCAGCAACACGCTTGCCTTTAACTTGCTGATCTTCATTCCTTTTTTGTTCGAGTGCCATTACACGTTGCCGGCATAAATACTTAAGCGATTCAATCAAAGAAGCAGTTAGCGAAACATGCAGAACCCCTCCATAATACTGAATGGCGTTATGGACCACACGTTTCGCCAAGATAGAACTCTCATGAAGATTCTCTATTAGCATATCTTTGCTTATGTTGAAAACACCTTCTACTGCCGCTTGACCATGGAATCAGACCAAAACCTTCCTCACTGCTGCCTACAGGTGTTAAGAACTTTCTTTGTTTCGCAGAAGACTGCAGTAGAGGTCGTCCAATCGAAGTTTGTCAATGTCAGATTTCTAAAGAAAACATTAAGCAGTTAAATTTTGGTATTGATGCATGCAGTACCAGTGAAATTTACCTGTAGTTCCTTTTTCGTTAGATCTGATTGAATGAAGTTGGAATATTCCTGCTTTGCCCAATCAGCCAGAGATACAGAAATGCAGTTGGAATCGATCATTCTGTTCAATAAAATGTCAAAACGCATTTCGGAAAGCGTTGAAGACTTGGTTAAAATGACAAGCGGAGAGTGATGCAGCGTCTTTAACAAGATCGTGTTTCAGCGGACTCCTCTCAAGTATTTTATAAGGCGATAAGGCAATAGCGAGGGGCTTGATCGAACTCCAACATTCTGCGTAGATGAGAATTCTTTGGGATGCAGCGTTTGGTTCCGAATTCCAGATCCACTTGCGATATTTCCTTCAGATTTGCATCGTTATTCAGATCACGTATCAGAATTTTGGAAGCGTCTGTCCCCACCTCCGGCATGACCGATGCCTTAACGAATCTTTTCAATGTACATTATCTGTGACAAGCCCCATGAGAAAACCGTGTAAAAATGGAATCGTAGGCTTGTCGTGTTGAAACCGCCATAGAAATGGCTCAAACTGAGACGCTACGGAGCTGAAAAAATACAGCTTCGCTGCAGGAAATGGGTCATTGATTGCGTCAACGACTGTTGAGAATGATGCTACATGGGGTTGAGGTTTCACATCGACGCAATATTTCTCAATGTTCGGTAGAATCTCTATTGATATGTTACATACATCTTTGTTTTGTACCTAACTGCATTTGCAAAAAGACTTAGGAAATGCGGTTGAACCTGTAATATGTGTGGCCAATAATCAGCCCTGCGTGCAGGAGAATCTTTGAAAAGGTAGTACATGCTTTGCAGTACAGTTGACAAATCCTAAGTACTTTTTTCAATCCATACTGCAATGCTCCACTCACGAATGACATGTAACGAGCATGTACCTGTTTGGAGCAATTCCTTCCCATATTTGTGCTGAAATTTTTCAGAAAATCTTCGTTGAAATGATTGACTGCCATGCTGATTTGCAACAATCTATTGAAGACATCAACAAATGAGCCACTAATTTTATCCAATGCTTTTTTGACACTTTCAAATATGTTTTCAGCTTTCGAGTGAGTGAGAAATACTGACGTTACATAATCACTAACTACAACACCAGTGCTCGTTGAAATATCTAATCCACAGATCTTGACGTCCCTTTGGAACAATTTTGTTTAATGCCTCATCGAAAGATATGCTAAACTCCTTGGACGTATGTACTCTGGCTAGTATCTCTTTCTGAAAATGTGGAGACAGTCCGAAAGTCACAACGTAGTCTAACTTATCTTTGGCCATTTGGATGTTGTCAACAACAGGGTGGTTCTTGAACATCGCTTGAAATATAGATTGTTGATCATTACATGATCGCTGTGAACGGTGCTTCTTTACCATATCCAAGGCCCAAATTATTTCCGCTTTGATATACTTCATTTTTTCATAGCTGCCGTAATAGGAGCCGTTCACGTTTCCGGGTTAATTGTAGAAATTTTACTTGTGTGCATCGATGAAGATGCATCAGCATTCATTGAAGATGATGTAGTTGAAGTCAAGGATGTGGAAACGTCGACACTACGACGAACAAGATTCACTAACTGATAGTCATTGAATGCAACTACAAAATAGGAGTCACTAATCTGTTTGCGAAGTCTGAGACACCCACCGAGTTCGAAAATTCATGCATACGAAAAAACCTTAAATTAACACAGGTAACCTGAAACACAAAGAAAACACACACGAACATTATTTTACGCTATCAAATGAAATCGAAAAGCACAAACGAAGATGAAGTCACCGAAAAGCATAATTACATTTTGTTTACATTACTGTAAACGTTAAAACTGTAGCTCAGGACGTTTTTCACAACTTTTAATTTCGACGAAATCAGGATTTATCCAGGATATCCAGGCCTTGTAGACACCCTGTACAATAATCATCCGTGTTAAGAATCACAATACCATTACCTTTGTCGAAAGAACATATCTTTATTTTTTGACAAATTCTTAAGAGTTTCATGAAGACGTTTATTGTTTACTTCATTGGAAACATTATTGCCATTTACTTCAAAATTAGTAACAGCAGTAATAAGTTCGCGTTTAAGATTTTGAGACACAGAAAAATTGGAATTATTTTTACACATACGTGAAATGGTTTTTTCAATCTGATATTTTAAATTACAGTCATTGACTTCAAAATTAGTAACAACTTTCCTAACAAAGCGACTTTTAGAATTATATATAGAACTAAGCCGTGGTTGACAAAGTTGGCTGAAGCTATCCATATTCGCGAGATTAATGACGAAATATTGATGAATGTAGGTGATGGTATTGATGTATTGATGAATATTCAACTTGTGACGCAGTTAGAACTTTGGTGAATCCATGCACTACAAATGTACCGACGACCTATGAACTGATGGAATGTAGTTTCACTTTCCTTCTTTTGCAAATAAGCTCCATTTTATTGCAATCTGTTTACTTTATTTTATTTTAATGTTTCTCCTGTCACTGATGATGAGAAATTTTGCTTGAAACATGTTTGACCCCCAAAATGAATAGTTTTCAATCTAAAATAAATTAATCTCATTAAATTGGATGCGATCTCATTTTATCAATGTACATGTATGCTAAAAATTGCAAAAAAACTTTTGACTGGAGAAGTAGGTCGTATTACAATTAATTGATCATGGGCTATTCAAATGGAATGTGATATTTGAAAGTTTAACATATTATGAAATTATCATAATGTTAAGAATGCTATTGTCTGTAACCCATTAATTCTACCAGCAATCGCAATCATTGACTCGAAGATCAAATATATTAGTAGAGACAACATGTTAATCTGAAAACTCATCTACATGTATGTGTATATGTATCGAAGTAGATTGTGGTTAATTATGCGTAGATTGAACCAGCATAATGAAAAAAATGAAGCGGGCCGACACAACAGAAAGCGTTGAGATGGTGGACTTCTGATTCGGTGGTTGGATGGGAGTGGGACCAGAGTTGGTGCAGGAATATGGGGCAACGGTGGAGGGGAATCGGATGACGATGACTTTTAAAGCGCTGATGTAGATATAGATGAAATTGTTCTCTAATGCCGATTTTAGTTTTGATTAAATTCATTGTCGTAGCACTAAATTCATTGTCGATAAGCTCAATCGTTGCACCGGCCATATAATCTGAACATATTCTGTACAAACGCTGATAAATGCTAATGATAAGTATTGACATAGTGTTGAAAATGCTAACTCCTACAACCTTTTAATTCGCATTAAAATTTACTATGCTAAAAGTTAAACTGAAAAAAATAACGTGTAATCAATATGAAAGCGTTCTTCGGTAGTCATTGCACCGGAATAATTTTCACATGTTATGGCACACCCGGAAAGTTCCTTTCTTCATGTAATTCATTATTTGTGTAAACACAGTTTATCGACGGCAGCCCGTTAAAACAATGTTCATGCTTCTAGTAATCTAGAGCATTTAGATTAATTCCAAGAAAATTTTTTTTGATAAGTGAAGCCTGAAATAACAACTTCAGGACATTGCCCAACGGCAGTCAAGATTTCGTGTCTGTACTCGAGCAGGAAGTGTTTCTAAATGTAAGAAGAAGTTAGAAAATACGTGGCCATGTTTTATGGCTAACTGTATATTCGAAAAATTATGCCCAATATTGACTGTTTCTAGGTTACATGTCATCTGGAAAAACCGATGAAATAAACTTCGAACAGTTTCTTATCATACACTGGGGGAATTCTTTTGTATTCATCCAAAAATAATAAACTTAGATGAACTTCGCGAAGTTTTTGGTTTTTTAATTTCCTCCGATGCAAAAAATGAACTTCGGAGTTTTGCCAACCCTAGGCCACTGTTGAACAAAAATTATCAATCAAGATATAATTAGTCAAATCCTTTGCTCACTTACCTTCATCCATTTCTATTCACAGCTGCGTGTAAAATGTAGAGAAATTGAATCTGCAAAAAACATTGTGAAAGACTTAGCCAGAGGAAATGAAAGCAAAATTTTGGTCATCATTGATTAATTTGCAGAATTTTCACCCTGCAGCAAAAAAAATAATTAAAGAGTGAAGTTACGGTTGCAAAATGAAAATAAATTGGCAAATGCGATCAGGCCTGAGTAAAATTAAGGAAGGGAAACAACAGATCTTCTAGGTTCAAGCTCGTCTCACTCACAAACCTGTTCGCACGACTTTTGAAATTATCACGATTGTATTAGTAAGGGAAACAAGGAAGCTGATCCCAAAGTTCTGTCGTGCAAGGAAAAAGGATCTTCAAGCGACTCACTGTGCATTTGCGTTCTAATCTCACATGTAAGCACGTGAGTGCTTTATCTCTGTGTGCTTCTGCCTAGGTTTGGATACACAACAATTTACTGCAGAGCTGCTTCTACCGAAATAATATCTGTGGAAGAGTTTCCACCATTTCACATTGCTGTTGCCAACAAAGTACTTATGCTTATCAAAGATTAGTATTATGCTATAATTATCAACATGAAAATAGAATTATGGTGGAAACCTCACCAAAATAAAAGATTGTTTTGTGTTCTCCCAATTACGTGATATCCCGCCACATATAGAATTAAAGAAAATTGGTAGTGTCTCATCTTGTGGCTCTGCACGTTGCAAAACGCGTAAAGTGATTTCAAATAAAACTTCAATAATAGCGCCAGTCACAGGTCTTTCCTGTGACATCAAAGCGGCTGAAACTGCGTGCAACACTACAAATGTTGTATAATAGCTTGACTTTGAAAATTGCCCTTTCATTTATATTGGGGAAACAGGAGGATCTCTTCGTAAAAGACTAGAGGACACCGCTTTGACATACGGCAAAACGATGACAGCAAAGTTGTGCCGTTGCATTGCATGGAATACGGTCATCAAGAAAACAACATTTCTGTTTCCATATTAGAACAAAACAATGAAACTGAACAACAAAGAAGAATAAAAGAAATGAAATTTGTGAGTCAACTGACGACCGATTATCCTCATGATCTAAATATGTAGCATTACAAGGATCTCCTATTTTTGACCCAAAGTCTCCTATTTCTGTGACTCATATACCATCTAATTGGGACTATATGTTAAACCATGATAGTGTCGCCTTCCGGGTTGTATTATAGACTTTTTGATAATCTCAGGTATGCATTCTTGCGATTTGCGGGATTTACTTTTATATAAAGTATACCAGATTATTACTTAGTTGTAAAATCGTATTTCAGAATCTCTTCTATGTTTGATAAAATTTGTTCCCACGGAAAATCTTGGTAGAGAGGGATTCTATCGCAGAAATCTATGGTTCTAATAATCTGGCATACTTTATAACCGATAGAGGATAGCTATACGATTCTCTGATATAGCTCGTGAAATTATTTGATATATCCCTTGGGGTAAAGCCGTTTTTTTCAATGAATACATGTACAGTAACCTACTGTCTACAAGGAGTTACACGGTGAGAATCTCCGAGCCGATGGTGAGGAGATTTCTGTGTAACTCCGAGTAGACAGCTAGGTTACTGATATGTAACCCACGAGAAGACATGAAATATGCCTATGCCCAATCTAAGATACAATACCATCGATCTATGCTGCGTTCTATAGATCCAGGGACATCTATGATTAATATAAGATATCTGAGGGACGTTCATAGATGTCCCTGATAGATCCTTTTTGTGACAAATGAGAGCAATGAGAAATGACAATGATTTTTATGACAAATGACGCCTTGAGAAAAACACACTTCTTTTCTGGGCCAAAAATTGGTGGGTCACTCATCCGCTGTTCCACAAATAAATGTTTCTGAATTAATTCCACAGGATAACCATTGGCCATAAGTCTTGATTTAAGGAATGAGAGATCATCCTGCAACGCATCCGAAGAGCAAATGCGCTGAGCCCTTGTTGCCAAATTTCGTATAACGTTTACTTTACAAAGGGCACAAAACTGTGGAAATTCATCTGTAGACCGGATGCTGTGGGTTTACTGTACTTTGAGGTCTTCAGTAGGCCATTCCGTCTTTTGATCCGTCTTTCTCCATCTCGTAGGTGAATTGCAGATTACTTGCACTATTGAAACACTCTACCAATTGGGAAATGTCGCAATGATTGTTCAAAAGGACGAATGTATCGTCGACATAACGAAGATATAAAAGACACTCGCAGCCAATTGTACTTATCAATTGCATCTCGATATGTCCCATATAAATCTCTGCAAAAAACGGGCCTAAACAACTGCCCATCGCCACTCCATCAGTTTGTCGGTAGAACATATCATTGAAAAGGAACTGCACATTGACGGTACAAATCTCCAATAGGCGTCGTAAAATATCTTGAGGAATCTTGCACGGTATCTCCAAGCGTTGTATTGTGGAAACAATATTTCAATAATAAACAATGGTTTCAGTAACGGGCACGTTTGTAAAAAGCGACTGCACGTCAAGTGACAGCATCTTCATAGTATTTGTGTTGCAGCACTTGATTCTATCAACGAAAGAAAAACTCTTTCACACAAAACTGGGAGTAAACGTCTTTCACAGATGACAGTATACCAGTCAGCCACTTTGCTGTACGATGAGTAGGTGATCCACTCATGTCAAGTATTGGACGTAATGATACAGAGTCTTTGTGAGTCTTAGGGAGACCGTATATCCGTGGAACGTTGGTCCCAGACGAAAGTAAATACGACTTACAATCTCCAGGAATAATTCCTTTCTTTACCAAAGTAGTCAACAATGCACTGAGGTCTTTGGTTACACGATCAGTATCATCTTTTTGCTTTAAATCAACACTAAATTTGCTGCTGTCACTGAGGAGGATATTGTCCATTTTCTCCAAATAACTTGTACGATCTAACAAGACAACTCCATTTCCCTTGTCAGGTCGTGATATCACAATACTTGCATTTTTCTTGAGATTGTGTAAAGCTTCAATCTCTTCATTTTTCATGACGCTCTTATCGATGGGAGATCGCCAATAATTCTTGGATATGGTAACCAGTCCAGCTTTTATAGTTGCAGTGTCAATATTCCCACTTGTAACAACTCCATCCAACTGCTGATAAAGATTTTCAACAGAAGAGTCCATGAGTATGTTATTCACTTTCTTTGGAGGTATACAGAAATCCAGCCCTTTGCAAAGACTCCGCTTCTCAATATCAGAGAGTGAATGAGAGGACAAATTAGTGATGATTTTCGCCTCAGGAAGAGCTTTTGACTGCATATCTGTGCGGTTTAACAACCATTGGTAACGATTGTCTTCTTTCTTGATACATTTTGCCAAAATGGATTTTGTAAATTTCCAGTAGCGGCAAAACCAATAAAAACTCAAAGTTTTCTCCACCATCGGCGACAGAGCTTCAATGTTTTGCTTGTAATTGATAATCCTGTTGCCAATGTCAGTCAACTCTACTTGAACAAATTTCTCACAAACATCGGTAGATGGTTGCAATCGGTTTCTGCATATCTTATCGGTAATATATCGCGGCGTCATTCCATTGTCCAAGCACTGTGTCAGAAACTGCTCAGCACGTTTTGTCTTCACCAATCTACACCGTAAGGTCTCCCATCTCCCTCCCAAGTGATATACCATTTCAATTGTGTGTGTGGAAGCACGTACATTGGAAGGACTGGTCGGCGTTTGTCAAAGAGGATAGCTGAGCACGTTCCGCGATGGCTGCAACACCCACTCAAATGCCCGCCAAGATCGACAAGGATACCAGAGAGTGCAATCACAAGACATCTCCAAGTGTGCAGCTGTGACTCTATATTCGCGGCCAGTCTCTTCAAGGTACTTTTTACATCCACGAACGCTTCATTATTACGTACGCTCGAGGCTATGTGTATCCTTCGGTTTAAGCCTGACTTGTGTAGGCAAAAAGAATTTGTAGATAGTCTTTATTTACCTCAATTGGTAACTTTGTAACTTGTCCTGTTTTTGTTTTTGTTTCCTATACTTTTCCTAAGTTTACGGATTACTTTATTTACTTCAGCAGTACTATTATCCTATCGTCAATCTTATTAGGGTATTTCACTTATGACGCGGATTCATTTCATTGTCTGTCACTTGTGAAATTTGTTCAACGATGTCAAATTTTCCGAGCTATGTCACATTCCAGTTTTCATGTATGCCTCTGAAGAGAATGAACGAAAGATCTCGGCAAATAATGCTCATTTTCATTTATAAATTTTATATCCTTGATTGATTTACATCAATTGATTTCACATATCTTACTTGCTTGAAGTTGCATGATACATTGCTGCCGGCTGTCGGCAGGCAGCAATGTGCATTACCCGGCCGTCATTTTTCAATATTTATAGTATAGAAGTTACTGCCACGATCATAGACATCTACATTATAGAAGAATGTTCTGCTACAAGAAGTCTATTGATAGATGTAGACACAAAAATTAACAATACCATAGAAAGTCTTCTACTTCTATGGATGTATAAGTAGACAATGGAAATCTCATATGGTATTCCTACATTGCTACTGAACCTAAAATCTATGACATCAAGAATCCAAGATTTTGATCTGTAAAAGACTCAATAGATATTTTTCCAAAAGATAATTTTCTACATAGCCCATGCAGCTCAGAACATAAAAGTCTATGTACCGCATGAGATATCTACGAGTGCAAATTGTGAACCATAGGAAACACCTCAATGCCATTTTCACCGGAAATGCGAAGACAATGAGGCTTTTTTCCTTCAACTGATTTATTTACATTGAATACATACGGTAACAAAATACTACCATCGCTTAAAACACGTCCTAAAAAGTATAATAAAAAATCTCAAGTGAAAGTCAAAAAGATCAAAAAAGTATCTTCTTGCCTCAGCGTTGACCACCATGACAGGGACCGCTGATGTGATGTTGGCTGGTTGTCCTCGCCTTCAGTGGTATCCCCTGAGGCACATCTCCATGGCCTGCACTAAAGCGAAGCTGATGCGTGTTCTTATGAATGCGACTTCATAAGACTGCATGTTACTGCATAGGTGGTTTTCTTTGTCAAAGAATGGAGATGGGCTAATCTTTTCATCGCCTTTCTCGCTGCGGGCCCACACCCACCAGATGAGGAAAAAACCATTGGGAGAAAGCTGGCATGCTCCACTTCTCGCACCCTTTCTTCATATTGCCGACGCTTTTCCTTTTCGTGAAGGGCATGTGCACTTCCCTGGGTGTTGAGACGCTATGTGGAGAGAAATATCTGATATCCATGAATGCCTTATGGAAACGATTGCCGTAAAAGCCACTCGCGCAGGCGTCCAAACGTGCTTCATTCCCTATTGTAGTACTTCGATATTCGAACGTTTCTCTCGTGATTGGTTGTAGAAGAGGTTCAGTAGCCACATTGTGTGTTACTTTACACAAAAGATTTGCGCACAAATCACGGAGAGCATTGTGTCATAAGTTGATGAAGCCACCGACATGGCATGAGAGAGCATGAGCAGGACTGAATGCTTTTCCGCAAACGCATCGTGTTGGTAATCGTGATGGCTGCCATCGATATCTTAACCATAGCGCATCCCTGAAAGTAGTTTTGTCGAACGAATAACACGTAACCACGATGACGCACCGCTTTCGCGAGATATAGTTCTGAGATATATTGATATACAGTGACAAATAAGTTACTATATACTTAATGTTTAAGTCTGCTGACAAGACATCTTAAGTACGAGCCAGGATATCATTCACTTATCTTTATTCTGTGAATATCTGTTTGATTACCCACAGAGAAATTAATTATCAAAACAACCATTCCTTTCAGATCGATATCTCTTTCCATTTCATAAAAATGTCATAATTCTAACACAAGCATTATCGTGAATGTTCAAACTGCGCTCCAGCTGCCTCAATACACTGACTGTACCGAGAGAGGACACTTCCACATATCCTCTGACACAAGTCCCTATCATCATGAATTTGACAGAATGCTTCACGATCGTGATGATGCATGTAAATAGAACTTTTTGACGGCACAACGCGATTGCACAACATATGGGCTTATATTGTTGCGAGATAAATCAACCACATGCCACATTCAAGTTATTATCAATCGGTGGGGAGCTTTGGATATGGGGAGTCTCTTTGGATGATAGGCAGAATTTTTCCTCTTGTTGCTTCCGTCACTATTACGTGGAGTGTGATCAACCAACTACAAAATATCGCTAGACATACTGCCTGTTTTTTCCCCTGCAACCTGTCCATTGTTTACAAATTCTATCATAATCCGTCAAACATTATTTTGATTGGGTTAAAATACATTATTAACCTTCTCCAATGTTGATCAGAATTTTGTGAAAATGTTGACAGAGCGTTATGTTGACAGCCATTCACTGTTCCAAAATATATCAAATCCCAAAAATTATGTCTTTAAAAAGAGCTTCAGATTCGGTATAACCACACCGTCGATGAATTGACCTTCCCCTTCAAATGCGAGATGCTGGAATATGGTACTTCGCATATCATTTTAAATATAGAATAGAATAGAATAGAAGAATAGAATAATGTATATATTTACCAAATGAAAATCAAAAATTTCAAGCGTCAAGATCAGATACAGGTCATGAAGGAACAGCAGAAATGAGATCAGTCAATTCATTGATTACCAACGTTGACATAATAACAAAACAATTTTGTCTCAAAGATGTTCGACAAAATTGAACTTTTAGTCTTTTAGAGTCATAACACGGTACAATGGAGTACAAAGGGTGGTTATCAGCTTGACATTTGTAAAACAATGATCGGAAGGCCGCCAAACATTCTTCATGAAAAGTTGACGATAAGTTTCTACAATTACATTGGAATGGGCATATCAATTTACGAGCTCGCTTAAATAGGCGATCGATGAAATTTAAAGATTCAGTGTCCAATATGCCGAATAAGCATGTACAATACATCAGAACACTTTGAATAACACCCTTGAATACAAACCATAGATCGTCATGATTTAATATGTTACGTAGGATCTTCAACATGTACAACCTTTTTGAACAAATCTTAAAAATATTTCGAAAATGATCAACCCAAGTAAGACTATCATTCCAGACGATTGTAAGTACTGAGTAAGTAGGCTAACAAAGAGCCTTGAGCTGCACCACTAGTGACTTTCAAAGGATAACTCAGAACACTGCCCAACTTAACAGCAGCCGATTTCAGAGCGATCTAGAATTCCAGTAACAGCATTGCGCATGTTTATCAGGCAACATGTAGTATCAGAGCCTTTTTTATATGCAAATTGAAAATTAGGACAATCTTCCTGAAAGCGTTCTCTCATGTGATTCAGGACGTGGGAATCTAAAAACTTTGCTGGTGTACATAACAAACTGATCGGACGTAGTTGGTCAATAGAAGCAGGCGTAGATTTCGGAACCGGTGAAACAATACATTTTTTGAAAACTGACGGCACTTTACGTTGGGCGATTGAACAATTGATTAAATGACATAGTGGCTCTGATATAAAAGGAGATGCAATCTTATAAAATATGTTAGGTATGCCATCAGAGTCAGTGACTTTAGTAGCTGACAAGCTTTCTAAGAAATTGAATGCATCCTGAGGATCTGACAGAGGACACCAGTCATCATCGTCTAGTTCTAACAAAAAAATCATTGCGTGTAAATGAATTTGCAAAAGTCTCATTTACAGCATTTGCAGCAGCTGCAACACTTTGAAAATTTGATATGATACTTGACGATGGATCATTGACTGAATTCCCTTTAATTTCATTCACAACATTCCATACTTTATTTCTTGATTTCATAGAAGACTGCACCCATTTATTCTTGCAATTGATTATTTCCAGTTTACACTTTTCCTTGTAATAGTTGTAGAGCTGAAAATTCCTTTCACGGAAGGCAAGTCATCTCTTTTTGATCATGTCTTTTAGATACGGAGTCATCCATGGTTTGTCTCGTGAAGTGATGGTAACAACATGGCATGGAATACCAGATAACCATTCAAAAAACTTAGAGTAAAATAGTTCTGTTTTCTTGTCGATATCTTCTTCAAAGTAAACATCATGAAATGAACATTCATCAAGTTTAGACAAAAAGTCAAAAATATATCGATTTCTTCTATCAAAAACTAGGTGATCCTTCTTCAAACCAGGCAATGAATCATTACAGGATGAACGTAGCAAAACTTGACAATGTGATCCACGTCGATTAAGGGATAATGGTGGTCCTATCTCAGCATTTGGATAATTCACATCAATTGAACTACTGACCAAAATTTTATCAAGGATAGCCTCTCCCCTTGTATAGGAAGCACAACCTTGTCACATAAATCATATGAATCTTTAAGAGAAGAACAATCAAATTTGTTAAAGTCACCAGCCAAAATCACTTTGAAATCAGGAGAAGCCTTAGTAAAGTCGTCAACCGCATCCATTAAACAGTCTGATATATGCAATAACTGCGTGGAGTTGAGATGTGGAGGATTATAAACAGCGATTACAAGAAAGTTCATGTTGTTGTATGTCAGTTTCAAGAATACCGACTCACAATGATTAACATGAAAAGACAAACGTTTAACATTCAAGCGCGAATTTATCCATGTTGTCACACCGCCACCCTTCTGTCCTGCACGGTCACACCTGAAGAAATGGAATCCGGAGATTTTGAAAAAACAGTCATCGTGAGAATCACTAAGCCAAGATTCCGTAACAATCACAATAGATGGATTCTTGGCAGCGCAAGAAAGTCTCAACTCGTCCATTTTACCAGGAGTAGCTATTGATCTAGCATTTAATAGGAGTACAGATGGGCACAAAGGACGTCATGAAGAGCGACAGACAATGTTACCACCTCGAATGATCACATCCTCGCCGTTTTCGCGCCTTCTTTTTAGTTCGAACCTCAAGATCGTTCTTTATGTAAACTCGGTGGAACTCATTTTCTTCTGATAATTTATTGAAGTTCGGAGATGACTTTAAAAGTAGATGTTTACTTTCAGTAGAGTTGAGTACAAGCTTTATAGGTATTGGTCGAGTGTGTGCTTTCTGAGTTCTAAACTCCTTTTTTCCAATGCGAAAAGATCTAACTACAGAAACTTTCTCTTTCAAGTTCAACGAATACAACAAACTATCGATTTTCGCCTTATCGTGATCGCGATGCTGTTCGGAGTCTGTGGTGTCTTTTTCATCAACACTGAATACAATAACATTATTCTTCAGAGCTTCACGACGATTTAACTCGTCAATTACGTTATTCTCAATCGTACATTCCATATTCGCTGCGAGCTTAGTCAATTCACTATTAAACTTTGATTCCATATATTCGATCGTTTGTTTTGTCTCTGACATCATTTCATTTCAAATTTTAGATACTGCTTCAGAAACAGCCGCTTTTATAGTTTCAGCATCAACTGTTTGGCAGTTCGCCCTTACGAAAGCGTCCTTCAGAACATTTAGCAGTTGCGTCTTTGTGAGCTTCGACAAGGAACTTGATGACATTTGTCGTGCAGTGTCAAAATTCATTGAATCAGTCATTGATTGACTCGTCATTATGATGCAGAATGATGCGGTAGTTCCAAATGATATAACGCATAGTAGGAACAGGCTTGCAAAATGAAGGCTATTTAGATAAATGCGTATTCAATTAGGCGACCATTTGCTTTTGTTCATCTTCCATGAGATAAATAAAATCTTCCATTTTTTTGTTTACCGACCGATTATTGAAATGATGCAGCTTGCAAACTGACATCCTCATCAAACTTCTACAAAAAATGCTTTCTATCTCTAAAAATTTGAATCTCGATAATCATGTAAAATTTACCATAGCATGGTGACCTGACATGCTTCACAATAGAAAAATGTTAATTAAAAATTTGTGAAATATCAAGATACTGACTTCAAGATGTCCGTGTTTAGAAGCAATTATGAGAGATATCCGTGTACAGAGGCAAATATGGAAATTATTAACCTCTTATGAAATATATCTATAGCATGCATTATAAAAAACCATGTATGATTTATTTCGGTCATATATAACTTATTAACTTCAGGCCTAGCGGCCTTCGGTTGATGTTCTATAATGACCTCAAAATCATCCATTATCTATTACGTAACTTATTTGCCACTCTGATATTATGAGGTCATTCTGCCTCCTATACAATATCTCGACCTCCTTGTGCGAAGATGGACGGTGGAATGCACCTACCTCAATGGCATTACATAGCACATTAGACGGCCCTGTTCCATAGTTATTATTCTTTCAAAGAAACACAAAAGGATACATTTCTTTAATTTCATACTTATACTATAAAAATGTGAACATAATTGGAAGCAGTGAAAATAACTGATGGAATTTGGAATTAAACTTTCACAAAAAAATGACAGGTGAATTATCAGCTGACAAGCCTACTTACTCAGTGACAATGTAGGAATACCATATGAAATTTCAAGGTAAGTAATGTACAAATCGGAGGCCGCGTTACATGTGATATTTGCATTGTCTACTTATGGCTCATTCCACGACGGTTCACTCAATGACATGTGGCACTAAGTCTCAGATTTTACTCATTTTTGGATATATGTTTACTATGCCATAGAAAACACCAAATCAGAAATATTAGCTTCCAATTCTGAATATAGCGGGATGTAGAGCTATTTTAAGAAATTTATTTTTTTCCAAATTTTTGAATTCTCAAAATTTGAATTTTTACGCAGCTGAAACTCTTTTCTGTATGTTCGTTACTCAGCCACACTTTGCATGCAGCATTAGTTTGGTAAAAAGGAATTCGTGCATGAATTTCAACGGGTAATTGGCATGTAGAGCGGAGCTACATGGCTCCAAAGATGGTGAAAAAAAGGGGGCCGCGAAAAAACACAAAAAATTTAAACTAATCTCACAACTTTCTGCATTCTTGTTACCTGTAATAACCATGATAATTGTGTTGCTGTATATCAGTGTGGTTCACATCTGTGATCTTAAGCGGTAACCAGAATACAGAGAGCTACACCAGGCGTTCAAAAATCGTGTTTTTCAAAAAAATGCCGATAATGGCTGTTTTCAAGCTGGGCTAGCTTTCTTCTGCATGCCAGTTTTGACTCCAAATTGATACTGAAACTCAGAAACATGCTCAATTACTTGTAGAAGAAATTTGATCAGGCAACCGATAGTTAAAGTGGTATAAATTGGCCAATTTTGATTTTGCACATTTTTTCAATATATGATGTCAGTAGTATCGAGAAGAAGCATTTATAGTGCAATAGTACTTGAAAACGTTATGTTGGTGTGCGGTAAGAAAGTATTCCCCTTGATAGATATTATATATGAAACTTTGATATATTGCAATAGAGCCAAGTATGACTTTCGAAGTTGGAGTTTTGTTGAACTTGATGTACTTTATCAATCGACATTGTACTTTTGAATAGTAAAGTTTCTGCGAAATGCTCAGAATCGATTTGTCTTACTGTTTTCTGAAGTAATCAATTACCTTCAGTCATTTCAATTATTCTAATGGTGAGATATTATTCGCAACGAACCGGAGCAACGGAAACCATTAATTTCATGTTGTGATATTGTAAATAGCTTTTGACTGACACAGAATCGCAGAATGTTTTCTGAGCGAAACCCACGAACCATTAATATTAATCTCGTAGACCCTAATGGATCACCTAATACAGTGCGTTCATAAAGTCACTGTGCACCTCTTCTAAACTATGATTTGCCAAACAAAACAGTCGTAATCTTAATTGCAGATATCTAACACATGCACAGAGCCACTGACTTGTTTGAGAAGCGCAATTTAGTAGCTTGTGACATTCCACATGATTTAGAAGTTGAATTGAACTTCGCATCTGTCAGCAACTAACTCGCTTACTTGCATTTCGAAGCTAAACATGGTGCTGTCAATGCGAGGGAGAAACTTCTTGGTCGAATATGTTCACCGCGCCAATGGGGAATATACTAATGAAGTGAAGGAGTTTTTAAAAAGACTTTCTGCATCTGATTTGTCTCATCGAAATGCTGATTGGACTCCAATCAGTGAGTTTAGAGAAGCTGGCTCGGTGCATGATCCATCACACTCAGATCGATCATTAATCTTAACTGATAAAAAGGTTATTCCTGAAAATTTTACTTCTGAAGCAATGACTTTATAGCCCAAACAAGTCGATGTATCGCTTATCCCAGGAAGTGGGTCGATTCTCGGGGCCGCTCATCCTGCTGTAAGAAAGAGCATAGGCCTATATCCGTACCGCATCTCTGGCCAACATGAAGTGAATGATACCGATCATGACAAGCGTCTTCAGTAATGCTTTTGGTTCAAGGAAAATGTAACTGAAAATAATGTGCTCAAGTTCAAGTTTTATATTTACTCACTCGATAAGACTTTCTTTTCTAATGAAGCTTGGTTTCATCTATCAAGGCATGTCAGTAGCCAAAGTTCCCGAATATGATATAGTGAAAAGTCACACGAATTTGTTAAGAAGCCATTACATTCTCGTATGTCAAGAATACGAATGCTTGGGCCGATATTCAACTACTATTGCAAAAATTGTTTGACAAAATTATTGCTTCGCTCGTTGACGAATTAAGTGACGATGAAAGTTTGACTGCTTATTTCCAGTAAGATGGAGCAACTGTGCATAGCACCAATTCCTCAGTTCGATATTTGAGTGGAATATTCCAAACAAGATCCCCGACTTGTTCCAGTCCGAGATCCACGGACTTGAATGTCTTGCACGTTTACTGATGAGTAGCGGTGAAGCAGGAGGTTTACCGAAACAAGTCACAAAATCTACAGGAGTTAAGAGGAAGCAACTGACAGCAAATTGACGCTATCAGACACGAGGAAATTCACCGGTTATTTGAGAATATGAATCGTCGAATTGATATTTGTATTCGTGAACAAGGTTTTCAACAGTTTCTGTAAGATGCAAATAGATATTTTGTGATCACGTAGAAGTCGATGGTTTTTCAAGAAACTTCATTATTTATAATGCCGCGGCCATCTTTTTCCAAGCGGCAAAATACTGCGCCTGCATTGATTTATTAGGTGCACAGTGACTTTATGAACGCACTGTATTGTCGACAGAATTTCGAACTTCATTTTCTTGATCCTTTCCTGGTAGCATCAACATTTTTCCAGGTATCACTGCTGCCTTACTACTGATTGGTAAGCATGATCAGTCAATGATCTCATATGTAGGCTACCCTTCTGTATTTTCAAATGGCACTGACAGTCTCTCACCTGCGTTTCACTCATCATATCCGAGATCGTTATGTACTTAGCAAGCCGCTATTATTAAATCACACCTGAATAAAATAGTTCATACTTTTCATGTGCAAATGCAGGCTTGTTTAGGTAAGATCCATAGATTTTGCACGACGACGACTGACTGACTGAATTTCATGTAATTTTACATTTATAATTGAACTAATAAATTATTTCAAGTATTCACTTCCGTAAATTGAATTTAAAAAATGAATAATTCCCAATGAGTAGAAGCAGACGTGCACAAATATTTTAGGAATCAATATCCCATGTGAATCATCGATTACGTTTGCAGTGTCCCGATTCTGAATTTTTGCAGAATTCGCGCCTCGGCAATTTTTTCGCGCCTACCACAAAATTCTCATAAGTCAAGTTATCCGCTTGAATTAAGTGTATCATGCAATAGCACGCTTGTTACCATAAACCATCGGTGTTATATTATGTTGATATATTGATCAATGCTTCGTTCAATTTATGAACATATCATCATCATTTTATGATCGCTTCATTTTCATGTGATACAATTCACCTAATTATACAAAGTATGTATTCATGTTATTAACAAGTATCAAGAAAAACCAAATATATCCGGTCAATCTTGTATATTATTGAAAATTCTAGCAGATCAGTTCAGTTTGGGGATTTTGTAGGAACACCTTGGTTCATCGGTTACTTTTCGTTTCATAAGTTCTCGAAAAACTTTGTCAGTGGCCCTCTGCTTCCGCTCATCCACCCTCTTTTCAATCAGGTGCTTCCTGTAATTTTAGCATTTTCTTTTTCTGGTCCATCAAAACTTCAATTTTAGCTTGCTTAAATTCACTTTCTTTCAGACGCTTATTCGACCTTTTTGCCTCTTCGAGTGACGGATACATATCCTTCATATTTTGCAGTTTCTTTTCTTTCTCCAACCTCAGTTGCTCTGCTTTGAGCCGCTCGCTGTACGCAGCGTGGGCGTTGTAAAAATGTTCCATCAAACTACTAGAGATGGGCAAGGTCTAGTGTTCCAATTCATCGCGCGTAGGCACGACTTGCTAACAACTAAAGTCCTAACAGTTTCTTTTCTGAGGTTCGATCTTCTTCGTAATTATGTCAGGCAGCATGCTAAACTGCCACTCTACATCTGCATTTGCGGGTAGAATGATAATCATCGCTCGTGCCAATTTCACCAATGTGGGGAAGCTCCTCTCAGAATCCGTGAGAGGCGAACTTTGTCGGAGTCGAGCCTCAACTTCCAATGAAGTTCTTTCTTCAGGACTGATGACACTCGGCAACAGATCAGCAGCAGCATTGACCCAATGCTCAAAGTCAGGACTCGCTTGGTCTTGTGGCGCTAGAAGTCATTCCCGAATGGCAAGTAGTCCAAAAGTTTAGCGGTGCCTTTCTCGAAGAAAGCGTGCACCTGTTTCGGAACGGTTGACTGATCACTAGCTGAAAGAGCATTAAACGATTTCTGGACATCTGATCCAAATGAGATGTTGTAGAGACCTAACCAAAGTTCATCCTTTACATCGATCTTGTGTGCAGGTTTCGATAGTCTGGTCGGCTTGACAAATCGTAGAGGCCATTTCTCGATAAGAATTATCATGGAGGTACTTTTGCTAAAATTATGTGCTTTGACAACAACAATAAAATCGCCAATATAGTCAATTATAAATTTAAGACCAAATCATATAATGTTATGTTTACAATGAAAAGCTTCAGATTCGCGCCTCGATCTCGTAGTTCTCGCGCATTCGCACCTAAAATACCCATTTTCGCGCCAAGCGCGAATTCGCGCCATAATCGGGACACTGCGTTTGATATGAACAATTGCTGTTGTTGATCCCTTTGATTCATAAATCACTCATACGATCGAATGTAAGCAAATTATTCCTGTTCATAAAAAAATAAAACCAGATCAATTTTTAAGCCTTTCATAAAACTGCACGCTATACAAAGGTAACTCAGGATTATAGGTTTCATAAAAAGAAAACAAGCTAAAGCGGGATTCTACCCAGCCTTACAAAAGTAATGCAAAATGTAACGCTTTTTCATATATTTGGCAATAAAAAGGCACGAGCACAATTCATTGTTGTCCAAGTAACAATTTCATTATATTCTTGTCCATCAAGACCATGTGTTTGGGTTACATATGACCACATTAATATGATCATTACGTGATCAATTTAGAATGCTATTGAAAATCCTCAGAACGGAATGGAGTGTCTTCTCATGATCAATATTTTCACAATATCATGATGATAGAATATCAATAGACCTGTTGTTTTCAATTTGAGGTTTTCCTATTGATTGGTGTAATCAAAAATGCATTTCCTGTATGAAGGATCTGCCGATGCTATACTAGTAAATCATCTGTTATTGAAAGAGATTCTGCATATTTCATACAACCAAATCATTTTCCACAACAATAGAATTGTCTTGCATATCTTTTCTACACTACATTTTTCAACATCAACTTTGAAAGAGTGTTCTTTACAAATGCATTAGGGCTCTTCTCCGGTTCGTTGCGAATAATATCTCACCATTAGAATAATTGAAATGACTGAAGGTAATTGATTACTTCAGAAAACAGTAAGACAAATCGATTCTGAGCATTTCGCAGAAACTTTACTATTCAAAAGTACAATGTCGATTGATAAAGTACATCAAGTTCAACAAAACTCCAACTTCGAAAGTCATACTTGGCTCTATTGCAATATATCAAAGTTTCATATATAATATCTATCAAGGGGAATACTTTCTTACCGCACACCAACATAACGTTTTCAAGTACTATTGCACTATAAATGCTTCTTCTCGATACTACTGACATCATATATTGAAAAAATGTGCAAAATCAAAATTGGCCAATTTATACCACTTTAACTATCGGTTGCCTGATCAAATTTCTTCTACAAGTAATTGAGCATGTTTCTGAGTTTCAGTATCAATTTGGAGTCAAAACTGGCATGCAGAAGAAAGCTAGCCCAGCTTGAAAACAGCCATTATCGGCATTTTTTTGAAAAACACGATTTTTGAACGCCTGGTGTAGCTCTCTGTATTCTGGTTACCGCTTAAGATCACAGATGTGAACCACACTGATATACAGCAACACAATTATCATGGTTATTACAGGTAACAAGAATGCAGAAAGTTGTGAGATTAGTTTAAATTTTTTGTGTTTTTTCGCGGCCCCCTTTTTTTCACCATCTTTGGAGCCATGTAGCTCCGCTCTACATGCCAATTACCCGTTGAAATTCATGAACGAATTCCTTTTTACCAAACTAATGCTGCATGCAAAGTTTGGCTGAGTAACGAACATACGGAAAAAAGTTTCAGCTGCGTAAAAATTCAAATTTTGAGAATTCAAAAAGTTGGAAAAAAATAAATTTCTTAAAATAGCTCTACATCCCGCTATATTCAGAATTGGAAGCTAATATTTCTGATTTGGTGTTTTCTATGGCATAGTAAACATATATCCAAAAATGAGTAAAATCTGAGACTTAGTGCCACAAAATTTTCCAAAAATTGGGTGAATGGTCGTGGAAGACCCTTATGCATCTATGCATAGACTTCATGTGAAATATAACATTCATCTGCAATTTAGAAGTCTATGCATCAGGCACATCTGTGATTTTTCGCCTGAAGATGATCACTGAGTAGTAATTGAAATTAATTATAAAATAAATACGATAACATCAAATTATTCTTGAGCCTTCCCTATCAACAAAACATCTATGAATGATTTATGATATCTAAGTAACGCTCAACTCTATAATCAGCACTGAACTGAAAATCGGTGACTTTGACAAGTAATAGGTTTCATGGATGACGGTGGTGAGCATTTGGATAAAAATATGAAGTTGAAAAAATCACTTCATTATTGTGAAATGCATCATAATCCAGCAGAATTGATTGCTTCACACTATCAGACAGAAAAGTTGTTGAGTTAAGATTTTTAAACCATTGAAGAAGAGAGCAAAAAGCAACAAAACTCATTTAAGAATATTAACTGTTGACATCACTGACTGAAGTTGAACATCTAGTATCAACTGCTATTGGTGGGAAATCATATTCAAAACTCCAACAATTGCTTGTTTTAAATGATTGTGGTTTCAATTATTCAGTCATGCATAATGTAAGGATGATGCTGGACGACAATCAAGCTATGCGCTTATGATTGGTGACTTTCCATCACTTTAGGAGTAAGACTTTAGCGCATAGCTTGATTGTCATGGGAATTGATTTTGAATTCCAATTCCCATCCCATTCCCACAGAATTCATAATTCCCACGGGATTTTACAATAATTACCATTAGAATTCCCATAATTTATTATTTTTCAAAAATATTAATATGGTCCTCTTCTTTGAGACTTAAATGTCTATTTGGACCTAATACTGTAAGTACTTGGGCCTAGTAATCGCAGTGGTTAAGTGTATCTTTGCTAGTTATCATAGGCTATTTGTAGGGTTAGGTCAAGTATTCCCACGGCAGGCCTGGTCCTACTATAGTCAGCAAATGTATGGATGAAGACTAAAATTGATCACGAAATCCGCATTAGGAGCTTCGGTGAATGAAGACATTCGCATATCGAATCGACAAAAATGTTCTTGAATCTTCGTTCGATGAAAGTTGAAGATGTCAAAGCCAGGATCAAATTATACATGTCATGAAGCTTTCTCGCTCTTGAATATATTCCAGTAGTCCAGTTTTAGATCAGATGCTCGTACTTGGAAAATCGATAAGAACAGAAAGTCACAACTTATCTGAAATTTAACCCTGATGGTAGGATTGCAAAAATTAGCTTTTTAAAACTGATCAAATATTTTTTAGACCACAGGAATTTAATCTCCGCAAAAATTAGATCTTTTGATGTATGAATTATCACTGTATGCTGACATTTTTTGAGTCGACACTCTATACCTACTACATACTTACGCTATGCCTTCTTGTATCTGACAAATTAAAGTGGGACGATCAAATTCTCATTCCTACTTTTACAAAAACGCGCCTCTCAACGGTTCTACGTCATACGTGTATTAAAAGCTGCTTTGCATGTCAACCACCTAAAAATTGTCTACCATGCCCTTATAACTTCTTTGTTCATGTATGCGTTTACTGTGTATGTCCGCCTATCATCGAAATTAATGTCAAAGTTGAAGCTTTTTTAAAAGAGAGCACAGCGAATCACATGTGGTTCATCATCCGACTGTCAACGTTTTCTCCCACAGTTGAGTTAAAAATTAAAACTGTCGCTCGCAATTTTCTGTTGCAATGTGAGAACGACTTTCTACATACTCCTCATTGCGTCATTCACATTGTCTTGTATAATAATAAATTTGACGTCGGAACCAGATATGCGTTCACATGAAGCATCGTCAATCTTGTCTTTTTCTGATATCTAGCTCTCAAGTGAATATGCTTCTTTGTATCTATGTCAGTATTTCGATGCCTTTTTTGTAATTTTTTAAAATTATATTTCTGTAAATTGAACGATATCCATTTTCATTCAATAAACACTTACTTACTTACATTACTTAACATGTCTCGATAGCCATCCCAAATTACGTACTTGTATTTCAAAACACCTTAGAGATTAAATTCCCTCAATTACGATATCAACAAGCTTGAATTCAAAGAGCTCAGGAAAGAAATATAATCTGCTCGGAATATCTGCGACGACTTTCAACAGCAAGTCAACCTCCTACGACAACAACAACAGGAAACAGGGGCAAAAATGGTCACGATAAATTGCAATCGGAAGAAAATTCAAAACTAGAAAATTCACCTAAACGTTTCTGGCCATTCTCTTCAAGGATGTACACACGTACATGGCAATGAACTTACCGTGCCAGATGGAATGATGTCAAGCCAATTCACATACGTCATGCACGTGTCTGCATGTGATTTACAAAGATCTATAATCGAGCGGTGTCTAACACTACTCATTAATATTTAAGCAATAAGATCATTCAATATTAAAAGACAAAAGTTAATAAGCTATCGAAAACTTAGAAAATATAGAAATAAATACAATAAAGACAACAAAAATAAGACAATGGAAGCTAAAAGTCAAGGCACAAAGAAATAAAATAATCCTTCCAGGTGCACAGTACCCTATAAGCTTTTCTCTCTAGATGACCAAAGCCTCTAATATCTGAAGTTCTCTCCCGTTT
>CAJQUW010006464.1:2500-298057 GCA_907163375.1 Prostheceraeus crozeri | reverse complement strand
AAAAGTTCGGAAGAAAGTTCCCAGTAAGCTTCCTCAACATGATCATTTTTGTAGCTCATCTAATCTCCTATTCTTTTTCTTTCAGAGTTTTTGCAGAAGTGAGAGGAGTGTCGGTGGACGGAGAACGACCCATGGGCTCTTTTAAGGGCCAACCTTCTAATGCAGCTAAAGCGGTCCCAAGCCCGCCACATATCCTCGGATATGGAATGCAGAGGGGAAGAAAAATAATGAATGGAATGAAATGGGAGGACACTCACGCGCCACACGCAACATAACACACTTCTCTCTTCCGTAGTCTAACAAGCTCTTTACACATGGATCGCAGTCGATTGCTATCCCTGTATCAGAAGTGTAAGCTATCTTAATTTTATTTGACACTATTTCATCTATCATCATCATCCATATGAAATGTTTTAAGATTTACAAGTTAGACTAAGCGTGCTACTATTTCCCAATGAAAATGTATACATGGTTAAATCATCCACTTAACCCCATCCGTAGTCTAACAAGCTCTTTACACATGGATCGCAGTCGATTGCTATCCCTGTATCAGAAGTGTAAGCTATCTTAATTTTATTTGACACTATTTCATCTATCATCATCGTCCATATGAAATGTTTTAAGATTTACAAGTTAGACTAAGCGTGCTACTATTTCCCAATGAAAATGTATACATGGTTAAATCATCCACTTAACCCCATCCGTAGTCTAACAAGCTCTTTACACATGGATCGCAGTCGATTGCTATCCCTGTATCAGAAGTGTAAGCTATCTTAATTTTATTTGACACTATTTCATCTACCATTATCACCCATATGAAATGTTATAAGATTTGCAAGTTAGACTAAGCGTGCTACTATTTCCAAATGAAAAAGTATACATGGTTAAATTATTCACTAAAGCCCCATTCAAGTAAGTCAGTATGAAAGCAAAGATAATACGAAATAAACATTTATTATGGCATGTATTTTAAAAGGTCTTCATCGTCAATATCGTCCCAGAGTCTGACTTCACATAGATCACAAAAACAGTTGAGCTGCTTTAAACGTTCTTCTGCAGCGTCCCTCACGTTGTCAATGTACGCCCACTCCGCCACGGTTCGCGGTTGGGAGTTAGGGGTGTACCACTCCCATATTTGATGCAACTGCGACTTGCTGGTCATCTCCATCACATCGTCAGTATCGTACTGGAGATACTTCCACCTCACGCCTGTTAAGTCGGGACACTCCTTCTCACATACACTCTCCTCTTCCTCGTCCGCTGGTAATGATAACTTTCGTATATTGTCCAGTCGGTACACCTTCTCCACCTTCGCCTTTCTTGGTGCATTTGGTGTAACGAGCGCCTTTGGTGTTGAGCATGGAGAGGAGAACTCCAATGCGGTATTTGGTGTTGTTGGAGGGCTTGTCATGTTGACTGTGAATAATGACTTTGAAATGTTTTCTAATTCTTAAGTATACACAAGCAGCCAATCAGAATGAACATCCAATGAATGAAGAGAATGAAAGTATATAAGCAAAGTGATATCCGTATCATTTCACTCTGTCTTTGAGACGCATAATTGAACTGTTCTCTGACGAATTCTGTATTTGAGGCGTACAAGTGAACTGCTCTTTAGTGAATTTCAAATTTGAGTGAAGTCTCTATCTTGTTGAAGTATCAAGCTTAAACATTATTCGTTCAAATGGTATAGTTGAAAATTTCCGCTCTCATCTCCCTCAAACGTGTAGCTTATAGCATCTTCCTCAATTTCAGGCATCAACTTCATCACCAACGCCCTCCCTTCTCGAGGAAAGTTTAGAGTTGTTGAGTCAAGGTAGGTTGTAACAATACACTGAGACTTGAACAGAGATGAAAGAATGAGTTTCTCTTTCAGGTGGATACCAGTTCCATCTCGTGCGAGTCCATCTCAACAATTGTGTCGCGGGAATGCGACGATCGGCAATGGTGCTGACTGTGGTCACATTCTTCACGAGGAAGCGTTGATCTCATCGACACTTCAAGCGAGGTGTTTGTAGACCTAAGCCTGGCTTCAATCTCCGTATTGTAGGGATGATTCTGTTAACGATGTCTCCTTTTCTTGCGATTTATGCATTCAGTCTTTCGAGACACGTTTTGAACTATCTTCGCACAGACTTCAACATACACACACGAACGATACCTACACCAACGGTACCTCCTCTATCCGACTCACTGAGGTCCATAAATAATTTAGTGAGGAACTACCAGATGGACTCCTCAGAAACCATTGCTAACTTTGAGGAATGGTTTCATCAAAATTCATCATTGATAGAAGCGCTCTTCAACAATTTAGACAATTTTAGAATGAAGGCGCTCATCTATCTTAAAATAAAATATGTAATAATCGACCACCATAAACTGGACAAAAATAATAGAGAGGTTGGGAAGTTTCGACATAACCCTCCTCTTCCTGACGGAGAAACCGAAGTTAGTTAGACTGGTGGAAGTCTTGGATAAATTTTCATATCCAAGGGTTAACATTAAATATAATATGTAAATTTAACGAGCGTGATAGTGGGGCGCCTCGTGGTTTGATTGGTATTGATGACCCGTGACTAGCCCCTCAAAATCCGCGCCACCACCCCCCCCCCCCCCCCCCCCCCCCCCCCCACCCCCCCCCCCCCCCCCCCCCCCCCGCCCCCCCATCGCCCCCCCCATCCCCCCCAACCACCCCCTCTTACCCCCCCCCTCCCCCCCCCCCCCCCCCACCCCCCCCGAGTTATTAGCGCGAAATCATAGTGGTCGAGGCTCCTTTTAAAACTTCCGAAAAATTTAAGAAATAAAGCAGCACAGTCATTTCTGTAGATTGGCGAATACGCCAATGGTATTTAAGTATGCCGTCCTCTCCATTCTCCACTATAATGAGGTTTGTGCAGAATAGTCGATCGCAAGAGCTAGCGGAGCCGCGCGCGAGTGAGCGAGAATGCGCATTAAACTTCGGATTGACTGTAATTGTTGATCGATTATTGAAAATTAAAGATATAGAAAAAATTTGAAAAATTGAACAAAACCATCAAAATTAGTTCTCCATGTTGAGGGAAAAAGGATGGAAGGGTGTGCGCTACAACTCGCGAGAACGTGAGGAAGTGTTAGGCGATGTAACGGGGGAGCGCAATTAAACCCTGTTTTTAGTAAAACAGGATGATAGTGAGGAATGGCCACTACTGTTTGTATTCCCAAAATCCTCTAGCGCTTATTATGGGGCGGAGGGAGGGGTGGAGGTGAGGGGCGGCGCACCACTTAGAAAACTCTTGTAAGAGAGTTATCTTATATAGCTGCGACAGATGTTATAGTCGCCACTCTTTTAGGAGGAAAACTAAATTTGAAAACTCATATACGGAAAGGTGTAATGCGAGGTAAAACTGCCAAAATGGTACGCGCATGCCCAAAGATAAGGAGTTTTCATATAGAGAGAATGGTGATGAACTAAGTCCTCCATTCGTGTCATCTATGTGCTGGAGACATCGAATGTTATTATCCGGATGATAACATCCATCGACCAGACAGCCATTTCCTGCTAATATGAAGTATGGGCTCTGATCAACTTTTAGGGGTAGGCAAAAAAATAAAAATGCGCGTCCCTTCCCCGTTAAATATCTCCGTTCTTTTGGCTAAAGGTGAGGAATTGTCTATTTATTACCAATTCCTACAATTCCTCGAACAGGCTGTAAAATTTCAACAAAAACATGAATTTTTTTGCTATTTTTTTTTTTTGTCTTTTTTGATCGCTGCGGTGGGGGCCTGCTGCCGCGTGGCGGTCTTACATCAAGGCTGAATTTATGTTGGCGCGGGTGTGAGTGTTGTTGGTCTCCTGCGGCACACTGGTGCGCGCAACAATCTATCGCAGATCATATGCATATGACAGCATGGATGATCAAGCACTATCACCCACCATTGAAGTTGAGCCCGCCCTCCCTGCCCCCCCCCCACCCCCACCCCCCCCCCCCCCCCCCCCCCCCCCCAACGTTTGACACTCAAACCCCAAATGTATGGAAACCCACATTTGACGATGTGATAAGAATTAAGAAAGTTGCGCGCGACCATGATCACATCACTGCTAAATTTAGAAACGCCTCTCTGTGCAAAATTCAAAATGTTTAAATTTTTCGCTGAGGATAGAAGCCCCCGGCGTAACATTAACCCGTACCATTTTCCCAATTTCAAGGGCTACGTCTAGCCATATGATAATAAAAGGAGGTTTTAGGTCAAATGAAAAGAGTGGAAGCTTGATTGTATTAGCGCAAACGAGAGAGAGTTTATTGGCCATGACAGCAAAAGTGCCTGTCGATAAAACTTAAAGAAAATAAGGACCGGTCTATTTTGATATAAAATTTTTAGATTCCTACCAATTTATGTACTGCATCAACTGGCCTCTCTCGTGCAAAAATCTAAAAGTCTCTTCAACTCTAACCACAAAATCTTAAGAAACAAATACCAAAATCTAACCGATGAAGTCATCACACGGAAAGGAGTCTGTTTCCTATGGCATATTTTTGATGCGAGTAGTAATTGTCTCCCTCCACCTTACCCCGACTATCCCCTTCCGATCCCCCCCCGGGCGGGGGCGCGGGAGTACTTCTCTTCCGCCCATAGATAAATTTAAAATGATTTGGATGGTGCAGAAATGTAAGACCGAAGATTATGATCATGCACAAGAAGCATGGATAAAATTTGACTGCCATACATTTGGCGAATATATGATTGCCTACCTTAAGTTAGATGTATTTTTGCTGGCTGAATGTAATTACAGGAGGTTTCGGACGAGTGGCATTAGAAGGAAGGATAAGTTAGATCCCTTCCACTATGTCGTTCTACCTGCCATGTCATTTAAGTCTGCTTTTAAAATGACTGGTGAGACCATTCATCTCTTACAAGATCCAGAGATGTATAATTTATTTGAGCGAGGAATTCGCGGTGGTCTCACATTTGTAAATAAACATAGGTTAAATCTGAACAGTTGGTAATGATCATACCCATCTTGAAGGATTATGACCAAAAATAATTTGTATGGTAGTTCATTATCCAAACGCTACCTCACTCTGAGTTTAGTGGTTAGATGATAGTGATATTCAAACATTTCTCAACCCTTCTAACATACTAGCAATTCCAGAGGAAGGTGATTGGGGATATTATTTTGAGATAGATCTAATCTATCCAAATAATATTAAACATAAAAACCGTAGTAGATTTTCCACTCGCACCCGAATCAGGGATTTGAAGTGAGCAAAAGATATGTTTTCCGACTTTATGAAACAATTTCTAAAGATTAGAATTTGTGGACAACCGATATAATGCCTTTGCCTGCAAATTTTGCTCACTCAATATGATAAAGAAAATATCTAGTCCAATTTAGAATCTTAAATATTTTATTTAGGACGATGGGATGCCCATGATTTTAAAAAGAGTTCACCGGCATTATTAAATTTAGACAGAAAGCCTCCTCAAGCCTTATATGATAGCAACAGCCAGAAACGTGCACGAGCCAAAATAACTTTGAAAAAGATTTTTATAAATATAAGAACAACAGTCTATTTGGTAAGACGATGGAGGATGTTAGAAAGCGCGTAAACTACAAACTAGTTAATGATGATCAAAAGTATCACAAATTGACCTCATCACATCTATTCATCGATAGAGACATTATCGATGAGGACCTTATAGGTGTTAAAATGATAAAATCTGAAGTTGAGTTGTGCAATACCAATCCTATTTTAGGTCAAGATGATGCTAGATTAACTCCAAGCTTGAATTGTATCAAATCTTCTATAAAATACTAAAACCGTGGGCCTCTCGGTAAAAGAGGGTTCGTGGTTGGGGAGGTGTGTTACAGATAGTGTCTTTTTAGGTATTACCACTCAAAAAGATTTAAATTTCAATGAAGTAGGAAAATCTTTAGAAAGATATTTTGATACATCAAATTATCCTGCTGATCATCCACTCTACTCCATCAAAAATAAGGCAAAACTTGGCTGCTTTAAGGATGAGACAGCAGGGAAGGAAATAGATGAAATGATTCTCCTCCGTCCAAAAATGTATTCTATGAAATTAAAGGATAGCGACGATAGTATTAAGCGTGCTAAAGGCATATCAAGATCATTGGTCTCTAACATGAAACATAAGAATTTCAGGAAAGCCTATAGAAATAAAAATATAACGTTTGTCAATATGACAATCTTAAAATCTAAGTCGCATGAGATCAAAACTCATACTTTTAGGAAACGGGCGCTTTCAGCATGGGAGGATAAGAGGTGCTGGTTAGAACACAACATATCTCTTCCACATGGACATCCTGACACAAACATACCACCACCCAAAAGAATTAAACTCACACTACCACATTCAGGAGACGTCTTAGCATAATCATCCTTAACTTAGTATTTTGATGTTGATTTCTGTAGATAAACATTGTTGTTTTATGTATCGCATGAGATTGTTTTTTCCTTGTGAATATGTGTCCACATCTGTACATTCCCCATGTGATGACTTTTCCACTGAAAGACATTTTTCCTATCCCTGTATATTTCCACCCTTCACGAAGTAAAAAGACTTTTTGTATATAACAATGTTTATTGAAGTGCGCTCATGTATATATTTTCAGTGGATGTTGTATAAAGTCTATTCCTTCACATTCATGTACATATTTCAATAAACATATCACAATGACTTCACTTTGTTTTCCGAAACACTAACGTTATGAGGGATTTAGTATCTTTCACATGGATGCACTCTTGTAAACCATTGGTAATTTTGATAGCAATAGAGGGTATAGTTTGTTTGACGACGGGATGATAGAAAATAGATTCAAACATCTTCTCGACTATTCCATATGAAGCGTCTTTATCATGAATGAAATCACGTAAAATGTATTCTTTTTTCTCACCAACAGAAATAGGTAGAATCAAATCACTTTGAATGTAAAGGTGCTGTTCATGTTTATCAAGTGTCATTGGTGTTTCTATACCAATCGTATGCGCAGCAGCAAACACAGTTTGTAGCATTGAAAAACCAAAGAGTTTTTTCAAATTTTTACTCAATTGACATTGAATGTCATCACCCAGTTTCAGAACAACGCGTTGATTTTCAATTGAAAACGAAATGTGGTGTGTCTTTACATCATATTTACTTTTCATCACATGCTTCAACTTCTGTTGTATATAAGGATTTACTACATGAATGAAGCTTTCAACTGTATGATATAGACGCGGCATTATATTGATAGCAACTTTAGATTCTTCATAAGACTGGTAAATTTTCTTGATGCGATCGCCATAGATGTCCACCCACCATTCATCATTAACTGAATCAGCTTTAGTGTGATATTCATGAGAACCATACACCAGGGCGAGGGGGCGGGGGGGACCCTGCAGAGGCGCGAGGGCTCAAGACGGGTGGATAGTGTAAGGGAAAAGGGGATCAGAGGACGAAACGGATATAGCGGGGGTGCGACGTATATTGGTAGGGAGGCGTGATCACATGGCGCGTAAGAGGGGCGTAGGAACACGACGAGTGAGACTAGATGACGGGACATTCAATTAGACATTGGATTTCTTACTCTTCAGACATATTGTTTTGGGCCGCGAACACAGTCTACTCTTCTTTGTCCCCATAATTTTTCTCTTGGGAAGCAACAACAACACATTTTATTTACCGTACAAACTAAAGACAACTTCCCTCTAACCCTCTAGCACGATTGATACAGGCACTACAATTCTCACATAAGTGAACACTAATAAGGTCGACAACAACGCGACACGCGAGTTCAGAGGCGCAACAAACACTTACATGCGTCACCTCTCTGTGACACTCTGTGCGACTAAACATACTTCATCAAAAATCGATCATTCTCTTAAACACATCTATATTACTCAAACATTCATAGTGCTATGAGTAGATACGTTATCTCGACTTTGAACACTAAAACAACTCTCTATATATCGCAGCATACCATTTGTCCTGGAGCATCTTTGACCATTAGAATCTGAGGAAATCCATGAAACTCACAGTACCTGAGACCAGATGCGGACATCACTAGAGAGCGATCTCACTTATCGCATACTATCCATCGAACAGTACGTGTAAGACAACTCACCTTTTTCAGAGCTAGAACAGTGAATGGAAATAGGGGAGCCGGAGAAGATTACAGAAACTCGAGTCTCTGGCGTTCACTTTTTAGCGCCGATAGAAGTAAACACTCTGATAACAGTCTTATGCGAGACACATAAGCTTGATCATGTCATATTATCTTACAGATATATTATCTATCTGAGCTCGAGATATGAGACGACACACAAAACAACAGCACACTCCACTGATCTTATTCTGCGATATATTATATCGTTAAAGAGAGATGTATTCTCTTCGGATCTACAAAGTTTGCTCCAACATATAGAGAGTGTGCGACGTCTACAAAGAACACTCGGTAGTAGTGATAATTTCTACTTTTACACATACTGTCTATACCATTCAATAGTTAGCTCCGACTTTCCATTCTGAGAGTCGATAAATATTGATACATTGAGAGTGAGCTACAGTAAATATGTGCGTCTTTATGACACATGGGGCGTGTAGTCGATATTCCATACACTAGATAGGTGGGCGGTATACAGTGAGTGACATGTTCGGGCGGAGAGGGGAGAGTGGCGGATGGTCATCGAGTGGGGGGGGCACGCGACTCTCTCCTATTGGCGACGCGGCATCTCAGAATTGTATTGCTATCATTGACAGAGATCTAACACCGACAATAAGAACAACGGCCATCCAAGTGGAAACATATCTACATAAAGGAGGATGTTCTGAACAGCCATTGTTCTCACATATCTCTAGAACGACTATTGTTAGTTGGGTGGTCACGTAGTCGACAAATCACACACATATCTGATATGAGAGACGACTAGGACATGGTGATATAGACACTTATCGAGTGGTCTACTATATATACTGTGGTGCGTATCAGTAAGTCTCTCTATCTCATCTACACAAAGTACTATGTCTACAGGAGGGGCTAGTACTTTAGTTCTATAGGTTTTGAACTTGTTATCTCAGTAGTCGGCTGTGGACTGAGAGATAATTTGGAGAAAACTTTGGTGGATAGACATGTGGTGTATCTTTACTCTTGTTTTTGAGTACAGGTCTCTTTGGGATTTTTTTAGGTCTTGAGTGTATATAGGTGGTGGGCTATGTGTGGGGTATTCTGTTGGAGTGATGATACTCTCACGATGACAGGGTTTATGCGAGAGAGGATTTGAGCAATATTTCAGATACACTGACGGCGCGATCATCTAGACGAAGAGAGCACGTGTAGAACTTGATAGACAACACAATCAGTTCACTTGCTTTGTGCGTGTTTTGATTTATCTGAGATAATTGAGATTGAATATGAGGCAGATTAGAATGTGACACTACATATCACACGTATCGTGCATATTTTGATTAGGGATATGGATAGTTTTCATAACGTGCGAGTGCGAGCTCTATATGGACATTCAGTAAACCAGAGATGACATATTGGATTATAGGGGAAGGTATAATGATAAAAAAATTAATAGTTAAAATTGTTTGGTTGTTTTGATTGGTCCATTTCAGCAGATGAATGTTATATGGATGCGTTGACAACGACACGTCACTTTAGACTTGATGAGAGCTAGGTGTGAGAGCGCGTTGACACAGTCACATTTCTTAGATGTGTGTTCGGTCTTTAGTGACATAGTATTATATAGATAGGTTACAATGACTTAGGGGAGGGGAGTGGTGATAAATAGAGGTTATAATAGTTCAAGAATATGAGGAGGATGTGATTGGTGTGAAGTTGAGGACATTTGTGTGGACACGACGAGTTAGAATGGATGGGGGGGTATGATGATTGAATAAGAGGAGGGAGTGATAAAGGGTAGGATATCAAAAAGGGGACAGTTCTCTTGATGACTGGTTAAAATGTATATGAAGTGCGGGGTGGAGGATGTGGGTGGATGTGTAATATGGTTTATTTTTTATGTAGTAAGGTTAGCGTGATGTGGATTTATGTGTAATTTGTAATTTGATTTTTGTTGTTATTATGGGAAGGATATGTGGTAGGGGGGAATTGGGAGATATATTATGGATTTTCATTGAATAAGTTTTGGTATGATTGGTGTTATGGGGGGGAAGGAGTTTGGGGGGGTGGTTTGGGGAATTATTGTTTTTGTTATTGTAGGGATGGTTAGAGGAATTGGATTGTGGTGGTGGGTATGATAGAGGTATGTTTTTGAAGTAATAAAATGATTAAGATTTGGTATGGGATGGGGTGTGGATGTTTGAAGATCGGAGTGATGAAATATGATAAGCAGAGGTTGATTATGGGCGATATGACGTCATTACTAAATCGGCATTAATTGAAAATATTAATACGATAGGACGCTTTGGTTACAGTACCACTTTTAAAGATATTTTGGTCAAAACCCAAAATGTCCATTAGAGTTTTATCCATAATTAGTTCAATACCTTTTCCACTTATAGTGAGAGACAAAGTACCTTCTTTTTCAGAAAATGAAATATGTTGCTCATTAATCACTTCATTTAAATAATCTACAACCAATTTAACCGAAGTAATAATGCGAGGCATCAACACTCTTGTTTCATGTAAGAAACCACCAAAAGGCTCTACACACTTTCTGTATAAAGATACGGCCCATTCTGTATCAAATTGATTTGGCCTTTCACATGGTAAATGTTGCATATCAGATTTTCCATGAACAGCTGCAGAACGATGTCGTAAGAACTGATGAAATCTTTTGAACAAACTAATACTAGATCATCATCATTTAATTTGCTTATTGCAATATGATTAGATGATTTGATATAAGTCAATGTTGCCACTTGTTTACCATCAACTCGAAGGAGATAATTAAATTTCTTCAATAATGTTTCAGGAGTCATGTTTGTCTTTCTTGGCTTAATCACAATCTTCTTCACCAACGTCTTCTCATTTCTTGGAATAAGATCTACATAATAAGCTTCCTCTCGATATATTAACTGTTTATGACCACTTATGTGGTAATTAACGTTAAAATTATCATAGCTTGTTAAGGCGCTAGCGAGGTAGCCTAAATCATTTCTTAAACTTGGACTTAAACCAACAATCCAATCTTTCTCAACTACATGATGTACATAATTATAATCATCATTGTGCGGAGTAAATTGGACAATATGTTTACACGCTTTATTCAAGAAATCATATATAAACTTTTTACATGATAAGAGATCTTTCTTTGACCACTGTGGAATGTATACTCGGCACCCCTTTTCACATTGATAAGCAGCTGTACGCCTCATATTAATAGTCATCACCTCATGATCAAAAGTATAGACACAGTTGCTATAAACAAGTTGAGTGACACCCACTTCCCAATTCCCATTTAGCTGTTGTGCATGATCAATGGGAGTAGAAAAGAGTGCGGCTCGATTACTAGTAAATCTCTTTGTAGCCGCATTGCTAAGCAAAATATGATAAAACGACATTTTTATATTGCTAATCTGCAACTTTGCATAACATCATGAAGACTTGGATTTTGGACTCTCTACAATATATCAGAGTTGATCGTGATGGAAACGTACATTTCAAAAATTCTCATGGTCATACATCAAGAGGTATTACATTAACATGGCGACAATTTGTCAACCTCAATGATATCATGAGGGATTTGGAATATTTTGAAACATTAAGATTCATCTCCTTGGGTGATCAAGTTTGGCTTCAACATTACAGAAATGAAATTCAAATCTACCATTCTCATTCCGCAAACTGTTTCTCATTTCGCAAATACAATTGGGAGAAGTATAGAAGATACATACATCGCTCCATCATGACATTTATTCGTCGTGAGTTCATCGCCCTACTATGCAAATCTTAATCAGATATGATTACCACGCACCATGAGTTGGAAATTAGATTCCCTACAACGTATTGAAACGGATCATGATCGAAACGTCTATTTCAAAGATTCAACTGGAAATGTGAGAAGAGAGTTTGCTTTATCTTATCGTCATTTTCAATCTCTACATCATATCATGAAGGACTTGAAATACTTCTATATGAAAAGACATTCACGTATTGGAAATCGCATCTGGCTGCGCGTCAACAATCGGCGAATTCAACTCTATCATTCCCAACTTCATACTAACTTCACATTTCATCAAGGTAGTTGGGAAAAGTATAAAAGGAAGGTACATCGCTCAATTTACTCATTCTTTCATCATGAAGCGCCATCGCTACACCATCGTCAACATTCTCCGTCGCTTCAGACTCTACACCAAAATCGATCTCACAACATTACGCCAACAGCTTCCAAACAGCAAGTATTACCCGGGCCGTCCTCAAATGTTAGTGGTGAAGATGAACAATTCACGGAATCTTCAACTCTTCCCAAATGGGACTGTACAGATTCTCGGTGCCCTTTCTCATTCATCGGCGCAGTCAATGCGCTTAGAGCTACAAAGACTACTACGTCGGATATGGAAGAGGGAGAGGTGTGTGATGTCGAATCTGACTGTGGACAATATGGTGATCTCTACTCAATTGAGTGACAGTCTATCATTTTTGAAGATTCGTACCAGCAGTTACAGTTTGTGTTATGAACCCGAACTTTTTCCTGCAGCTCTCATTAGTTGTTGGTTGCCTGTGCATGTGGCAATCTTTCATAATAGTAAAGTGATCATTACTGGACTAAAATCTCATGAACAAGCAAATATGATCCTAGACTATCTCATTGAGTATGTACGTACCCAGCGGATTGTAAAATAAAAAACAATTTTTTCCAACATGATGTTTTTATTTCAAATCATGATAGAACTTACAAATCATTTTTTCATTAGAGGATGGATTACATGAAAAGTTTTGAATAATAGATGCAAATCGAGATACATGTAAACGTTTTAAGATGAAGTACAGTACAAAAGCACCACACGTTGATGAAAGTGGATGTTGTAGTATGCGTTCATTTCGCTGATATTGACGCGTATGTTTTCTCAACCACTGCTGTGTTGGTATATTTGAAGGTTGAGCAAGAGAGTCAAATAGTTCACCACGTCGGTCTTCTCCAATAAAGATCGCTTTCCAATGCTCACCGCCTAAATTCTGTGAATGAGTGTTTAGCACAATAAAGATGGGATAGTGATTTACTGCAGGTGGTAAGGTATCGAGTGAATAGACATTATCGAAAGCTTTCAACGTCGCTTCGTCTGCATTACGCTGCACTTTAGTCTTAATATCGTCAGCAGTCAACCAACTCATTAACGATTATACTGAAGAATCACGTCACGATACTTTGTAATTTCAATATTTGAATCGAAGACTGCATAAATTAATACATTGATCGTCTCAGGTAGTGTTCTTTTGAACGTCAAATCCAAACGAATATTATGAGGCACGTTCGCTTGACGATAGGGTGCACTAATATCGCTGTCAGCAGTTAAATCAAATGCATAAATAGTATATCCACTCTTAAACTCTTTCATAGTAAGTCCGTTGGTGTCATCCGTATTGTAAAAGCCAAAGACATCCATAAAATCAACATAACTGCGCATAAATTGATCTGAAGCAAAATCTGGTTTGTAGGGTGGACCAGGATGACTCACACCATTTACACGTAAAGCAATTTCACTTAACTGATTGTGTTTAAAATTGAAAGGATTCTTCTTTATATTACCATTAAATGCATCATTTTCAACCATTGCCACCATGAGGAGCTTCGGTGCTTCCGATGGAAAGAGGCCATCTTTCATGAAACTCTTTTGATCTTTCGGAATTGTAAAGGTGAGAAGCTTTGTATGCTGAATGGGGTAAATGGCATTTTGGCGGTTAAGGCCTTCAGCATGCCCTCTAATGACACTTGGATTCGGTACTACTCGACGAATGTAAAGTGCAATATCTTCCACATGAATTCTAAAATTGTCAACTTTAGCAAATGCATTCAGCGCAAATTCAGGCTTATTCAATGTCAGCTTGAGTCGCATGCTGGTATTACACAGTAAAAACTTTGACTGTCTAAAGAAGTCTAAATTCAGCGGACCATATAGCTGACATACTCTACTATCTTTAATCATAGCAGATCGCTTTACAAAGCCACTGTTTGTTTCAACATCAAATTTTCCTGCTTCATCTCTGTACCATCCCATGGCTTCCATATGACTTTTTTGTGCTGCTGGATGAAACTGTGATACATGATTGAAATATGATTTATAGGGATAATCGCTTTGACCACCTTCCACTTGCTGCTCTCCAATCGTTAGAGAAACATCACGAAGTAATGTAGTCAATGGTAAATTGTTCAGTCCAACTTTATGTGCATCGTCAATAGCAGTTCCATCTGCTTGCTGAATTCTAAACCTCAAATCAAGCATCGCATAACTCAAATCTATGTAGTCATCACTACCACCAGGAATAACAAATTCAATGGGGCCAGCATTCTCAGCTGTTCGAGGATGATAATCTACAATACTTGAACTAAGAATATCTGTCTGTATGGCTTGTTGATCGAACAAACAAAAACCGGAAGTTTTACACTCCATGATTAGAAGTTATAGCAGCGTCGTCGTTTAGCGCCTGATGAATGATTAGAGCCTCTGCGACGTTTGCGTGAATGCCTTTTGACTGAAGATCGCACCTTACCAGCTCCGCGATGTTTCCTCCTTCCTTTATTCATTCGTTTAGGTGATTTCTTTCCTTGAGTAACACCAGCAATGGTCTGCTTCAATGTTTTTAAACCGCGTTCCTTCCCACGATTCAACAAACTGCTCTTGAAACTTCTACCTCTGGAAAGATCACTAGCAACATCACCAGCAAAGCCAACGGCATTACTTAAAACATTTCGTTTTAAAGATCTACCGACATTGGATATGAGAGGTGCTACAACAGATTTCAGTGCACCAAGTATGCTACCTCCACGTTGGCGGCGAGCACCGATGTAAATTTGTCCTCCGCCACTTACATAGGAGGGTCGTGAATAAAATGAGGCAGTTGGATTCATAGCTCAAACCCTAAACATTGTTAGTTACAACTTTGCATGAATCACTGTCGATCACTTAGATGAAAGATGTCGGCACGACGCATCCAAGAGTTCATACTTGAAGGATAACCAGCCCATTTAACAAGACACCATTCTTCACCTTGCCGTTTTTTACATCGAATGATTTTCTCTACCAAATATGTTTCACTTTCAGTGACTACCTCAATCTCATCGCGGTAAAAGCTACCCTCAATTTCTTCATTATCGTAATCTTTCAACTTGTAGGTGGTCGGAGAGTCTTTTTGATTAATCCTTGATACTGTAAATACCTCCTCTGTCCAATTCGGAAGGTACCCTTTAGCAAAAACACTTTTCACTTTTGAGATACGAACTTTATCGCCAATTTTCACATCACTTTTCACATGAGTGCGTTTACGTTGGAATGATTCGCGCACTTTATCTACATTGTCAGCATTTACATCTACTGGTCTGAGTCCAATAGAACGATGGATAGAGTGATTGTAGGCATGGAGTGTATCTTGTAGAACCTTTGTCCAATTTTGTGTCAAGTTGGCAGTAAAATGTCGCCACAAGCGATTTTTTAATGTGCGATTAAAACGTTCAACGAGTGCAGCTTTATAAGCGCTCTTTACACTAAACAACTCAATGTCATGCCTCTCAAATAATCTTGTCACATGCTGATTTTCAAACTCTTTTCCTTGATCACTCTGAATTCTTTTTGGAATGCGACCTTCTCGAAAAATTGTTTGGAATGCTTTTGCTACTCCTTTCCCTTCTTTAGTTTTTAAAGGTTGAGCCCACGCATAACGCGAGAAAATATCAATGACGGTTAAAATAAAATTATTGCCCGAGTTATGTTTTGAAATGGAGGCAACATCGCACAAATCTGCTTGCCACTGTTCATCGATGTCATGAACAATATAATGGCGGGTGCGGTACTTCTTTTTCGCTTGTTTGTGGAGTGTATAGGTAGCCTGACCCTTTAACCATCGTTTCACTTGTGATTGTGGAAGACCACTCGCTTTTGATAATTTCTTGATAGATGCAAATCCTGCCGGATGTTTTACATCATAATAGATTGACTTCAAACGTTCAGTCGATGACGGCTGACTCTTTTTCCTCCTTCTCATCTTTTTTCTTTCTTGCCTTTCTACATTTACAACAACTGCAGCATTTAGCTTTAGCGGTTTTGCGATCGTGTTCACATTGCTTAGGGGTTTCATTATGAGAGCTGGCGCAGCAAGTGCAAGTGACAACGACATTCACCTCTGGCGGCTCATTACATGGCAAGCAACACATCTGCTTCATATTAATAGTCTGAGAACATGTATTTCCTAGGAGGAGCTGTTTTACGTTTTCCTTTTACCAGTTTTAGTGGCGATGTAGATCTACGTCGAGTTCTTCCTCTTGTTTGCTTAGTGAGTGTGGGAGGGGATGTAGCAGGTGACGTCTTAAACCAATTTGTTGGCATTTTCATCGCCTGAAGCATTGGAGTAGTAGCCACTGTTGAATCAAGTTCTTTCAATGTCTCATTATTTAAAGCAAATTTTGGCACATTATGCTTTTTCAATAGTTTAAGAAAGTATGACCAACCAGGTGGAACATAGCCCTGACGGCGCTTTCTACGTGTCGCATACTGAATCAAGTCTTCATAACGTGAAGCATCAATCACTTTATTTTCATCTGTAATGATTTCTCCTCTATCATTTACATTGAGATGGGGTTCAATACTGTTGAAAAGAGATATGGCATGTGCGCGAGATGCTAAAGGTGTAGCAGTCGATACAGAGTCACGCATCTTATTCTTCAAGTTTTTCAATTGCTCAACAGTTTCCGATTGTAATAATACAGCACGATGTGGATCTTTGATGTGAACATTTTGCTGATAATCTATTTCTTTCCTATACATTTGATTTGCAAGAGGTTGCTTTACTTGCTGCATGGCAGTCAATTGTACATATTCATCCTGAGGAATAACAATCATGCGAGAATAAGAACTCATAGTTTGTAGATAATCATGGGAGTTTTCAAAATATCACTTCGAAATCTAAATTCTTCCGGACACTCTTGCGTAAAGTCAATGAATAAGTAACCGTATGGTTTTTCAGTAGCTGCTTGAAAAATTTCAATTAAGGCTTTTGATCCTCTGGGTGCAACTTGTCGCGCTAAAATTTCAAATTGACTTTTATCTCGCGGATTCTTGAAAATAGCATAATAGTGTGTATTCAGGTTTCGTGTACGAGCTTCTTTTCCATCAGGAAACAAATTTTGTGTAATATAGATGATAAAACACCTTTTATGGTGTGCTGCGCGAGTGAACATATCTGTAACATCTTTTGAATTCTTACTTTCTTTTAATAAATCATCCAATACAACAACATCATTAGACTGAAGTTTATCCACTGGAATAATTCCTTCATGTCGAATAAAGTTGCGACTTTGCAATTCCTGAAACAGCGACGGTTGATAAATACCATAACACCAAATCACTCGATTGATAGGTTCCTTAAACAACTCCCTTCTTTTATCCAATAAATTCAGCGTGAAAACAGTTTTACCTGCATGAGATGGACCTGATACAGTCAGAACTTTATCACATTGAAGTCTGAAATCCATTTTATTACTTTGAGACTCAACATTTGCATAATTAACGCTTAGAGCCAAAGATATTTCCCAATAGGTTGCCCACGGCAGGAGCTATCATTGGAAGTATTGCTGAAAGGAAACCGCCCTTTTGTGTTAGAGTTTTCCTCTTTCTTTGAAGGGCGACTTTAGGATTGGAGATGAAACGCAATTTCGTAGCATATCGCTTAAGTAACTTTCGTTGTTTTGGTGCTAATTTCTTCGTCCTCAACTTCCTCACATGAGAAATAATTTCACAAATGAATTTATCGTTAGCATGTCGTATAGCATTGTATCGCTGATTTGCTTTCATTCGTCGGAGAGCTTGAATGGCTGAAGAAAACTTTTGACTTTTACGTTTCGTCATTTTACGTTTCGCCATTTTCCGTGTTAGTCTTTGCTAAAACCTATCTTTACCACATTTGCATAGGTACTAACTATTGCGACATAAGTGACACTCGAAATGAGCAATGTCACAGTGGTTACATTGGCAAAGTTGAATGCAATTACGTATGAAACAGCGTTGACAAAAAGCATGCTTACATCTCTTGAAGATGCGCTTTTCATTTCCATCCTTTCGCTTACATACATCACAACACATAGTTTCACCGTTACTGATGTCTATAGCAAGTCTTTTTGAAGATATGAATTTGCTAGCCTTTTCTAAATAATAGACGCATGTACAGAAGGAATATACTTCGAGAGTGAGCAGACATAGCTCGAAAACCAGTTGTGCTACAATCAAGTACCACTGCATTTTCAATTTTTCTTTATGGAAAGTTGAATGTGAATATCTGAAATCGCTTCAATCACTAGACTGCTACCATGATGGTTAAATGCGTTAAGACGTTCAGCAATTTTTATCATATGTCTCTTAAAAAATTCTTCGGGGTGATCTACCACTTCCATTGAATAAGAAGCAAAATGGAAAGAGCGACTTTCCACCTCTTCCTTTCCAAAATGACTAAACTTAATTTTCGCAACTAATCGCGCCATGACAATGCTATCAGAGAATGTATTCATTAACTCTAGAAATAGAGTGCTAGCATCATCTACCACTGCTTCGATGTCGGTCTCATCTTTATGAAAATTTATCACATAATCTTGAACAGCTCCTTTTAAACTTTGCCTATGAAAACGTAATGTTCCGCAGTCGTTTGAGAAAGACATGATCGCCCTTTAACTAACCCATCCATTGCATGAAAACAACAACTCTTCTCATAGTAACATTTATTGAATAACGGTAACAAGCATGCATTATAAATCAATGGTTTGAAAGAGATAAAATAGATACAGCTGATAACTATCATACAGCGAGCAATGATAACCATACAGGACTTTGGCAGTGTTGAGGTAAGGAGGAAAGAAGCATTGGTTATGAACGTAGCTACTACAACGAACAGACAAAATAGGAACACACAAATCCTTAAAACGTTTCGTGACTTCATGATAATGTTGATTCACTCTACTATCCCAAGGCGGGAGCAAAATATCATCAATGATTAGATTGGGAAATACTTTCCTCTCCTTACCAGGATTATTACAAAAGATGCGTATAACATTGAAAGCAGCTAACCATCGTTTAAAGTCAATAAGAAGAGCACTCTCACAAGAAAAGCCATAGTCTTGCAAATATTTCAGATTAAGTCCATGAATGTGTTTTCTCGCCCATTGATCAACATTGGGATCACAGTTGGCATGTTGATGATAGACACTAACAATCTGATATGTCCAATTGTTCATAGCAATAGCACTGAGCTCCTGTACAGGTTCACCCTCACAATCCATAAAAATGATGATAGAAGCCTAAAACGGAAATTTACACATCTAAGGAAGCGTTCTATAACATATTACAAAATGAAGAATTACATCGATGCTTTTCACGACAAAATACACAAATGATATGATGGCAACGAAGAAGTAAAATGTATCTAATAAGACCACGTCTACGACACTCAAAGCACATAAGCGAATTGTCATAGGGTAGAGTTAGGAAAGGACTAGTAATTCTCCTTCTTTGATTTGCGTTTTGATGTAGCATTCTTCTCCGACTTGCGCTTCGTACCACTGCTGTTAAGGATTTGATCAATTATGTCGTCCACGTTGGGTGGTTTCGGAATATATAAAATGGATTCCATATGCATGGAGAGAGAGGCTATTTTATTATCCTTGTGTCGACCATAATATAGCCCATTCACTTTGAAAAGGATATCCCAAGTACCTTCTCCGAGCTCATCACATCTGATGGGTATTGAATGATCTCCATCCTTCTTATAGTAAGTACACCAATGTGATACCGGTAGGCAAATGTGATTACCATCCCAAATCTTTCTATAGGGAGTATCCTTGTCATCTCTCGCCTTCCACTCTTGAGCAAGAGGAGTAGGAATGTCCATATTTAATGTCACGTACTCCTCAATAATATCAAGTTGGTGGCGAATGTACGGACTCACGGGGATCAGTATGTAGTCCCCATACTGATTGTGCATTATCTTGACATCCGTGGAAGGGAGCATTCCCGTTTGGAGTACTACGCTATGATCATCATAACGCAAGGCTTGTTTAAATTTACGCTGTAGCGGTGTAGGATTATGTACCTTGGATGTTTCTTCCACTGGCCTCAGTTGTAGATGATCTGACCGTAGCGAACCTTGTAACGTTTGACCGCCATTTTGTCCTACTAGTGCAGCAGATGGAGTAGATGCCTGAAAATGAAAAAAGATTGTATTAAGTTTACGTTCAAGGGAGGAGAGGGAGGGAAGTAGCGACTTACCATTTTAGTTGGGTAATAGAACAGGGAACTAGAGAGAGAGAAAATGTGCGTCCGTCACTCGTGTGATTCAACGATGGAATGATTCTCACTGTGGAAGGCTCGCTATTTATAAAGAAATGCTTGATTCTCATTGGATGATGATCCTCATTGGACAATAACATCAAGCTGATTCCAAATCTGGTCTCTGTTTTCCAATCCGATGCTTCGTTTTGAAGCTAGAGTCCAAAACGTCCCAAATTCTAACTCTGTCGTTTTTCGCCAATGTCCCAAAATCTTAAATGGCGTCTCACATCTAAACGAAGACAGATAGGAACAAGCCGATTGTTTCACTGAATTTGTCTCACTCTTAGCTTTCAAACGAGCTATCGCACGACAAAATCCGTCCACTGGAAGCCAAAATCGAAGCAAGCTGTCCAGAGGGGGGGGGGGACGTCAGTGAAAATTTTTTCTCTCCGATTTCGCTGGAAACATCCTTCCTAACCCAAAATTTCACGTAGATTCCGAATCTGGCCTCCGTTTTCTCATCCGATGCTTCGTTTGGGCGCTACACACCAAAACATCCCAAATTCTAACTCTGTCGTTTTTTCGAAAAATGTTGAAAATTTTTTCTCGCCGATTGACTTGAAACTCACTATACAGATAAAGAATTTCACGCTGATTCCAAATCTGAAATCCGTTTTCCAATCCGATGCTTCGTTTTGAAGCTACAGCCCAAAACGTCCCAAATTCTAACTCTGTCGTTTTTCACCAATGTCCCAAAATCTTAAATGGCGTCTCACATCTAAACGAAGACAGATAGGAACAAGCCGATTGTTTCACTGAATTTGTCTCACTCTTAGCTTTCAAACGAGCTATCGCACGACAAAATCCGTCCACTAGAAGCCAAAATCGAAGCAAGCTGTGTAGGGGGGGGGGGACGTCAGCCGAAAATTTTTTCTCTCCGATTTCGCTGGAAACATCCTTCCTAACCCAAAATTTCACGTAGATTCCGAATCTGGACTCCGTTTTCTCATCCAACCACTCCTTCCACTCGAAACAACCCATTTACAACCCAACATTCAGCAGATTGCACCAAAAACATCACACACTATAGCCTCAACACTAATCCTGGCGGTCGCCCAAGTCCACCACGACACTCTATCGTTCCAGAGGGGGGGGGGACTCAGACCCGAAGCACCACGGCGGCCGACCACGACACTCTGCCGTTCCAGAGGGGGGGGGCGCCGGTCGAGTGTTTGTCATTTGCTTACTACTTGTCTCTGCTGTGCTGATATCCCTTTGAAGTGGAAAAAAGCGGATGTTATTTTATTTCCGAAATCAAGCCCTCCAAATCTTGATCGAGTTCGACCTATTTCTTTGTTACCTATACCGGAACGTCTTTTTGAGAAAGAACTGTTGAAAATACCCGGTTTATCGCTATCGAACGAAATTGACACTTATCAGTTTGGTTACCGCAAAAAATCATCCACCACGTGTGCTCTGTTGAATATTGAAAACTTTGTCACGAATAATCTTCATTAACCTGATGTTATTGCGTGCCACATGCTTTCCTTAGACTTGGCCAAGGGCTTTGACAAAGTTTCTTATCGTTTGCTATTACGGAAAATGGTTAGAGACGGACTTAATCCTTATCTTATAACATTTATGAAAAATTGTTTGACATCCAGATGCCAATGTGTTAGATGGAAAGACTCCCATAGCGATTTCCTGCCTGTTACTAGCGGTTTACCGCAAGGATCCTCCATTGGCCCTTCTATGTTCGCATATTTCACTTCTGATCTGTTGATTGAAAATAATTCCGAATTATTACTTACTATGCGGATGACATTGTAATTGTCGGTGTCGTCAAGAAAGGATGTTCACATAGCCCTGTATCATCGGCGTTTGCTGAGATTAGCAATTGGATCATGAATAATCAGATGCAGATTAAAATGGAGAAATGCTCTCAAATGTTTATTCGTTCTTCCAAGAAACTCAACTTAGATAACATTTGCCTGCCTGATGTGCCATTACAGACACAAATTAAGTTTCTCGGAATGACCTTTGAAGAAAACTTCAAGTGGAATATTCATATTCGCGATATCACAAAGCGTGCTTCATCGAGGTTGTCCGTGCTTAGACAATTGAAATCAATTATTGACGACGATGATTTAGTAACAATTTATAATAACTACATCAGGACTATTCTGGAATATGCCGCACCTGTATTTTGCAACGTTTCTGTGAAAAATTCTAATTTACTTGATCGAGTACAATCCAGAGCTCAAGATCATCTGTGGTCAATCAAGTTGCATGTGCAATCAATTCTTACCGTTGGAATACCGTCGACAGATATTGGGAATTCGGTTGTTTCACAGTATGGTTACTGATTCTTCCCATCCACTTCATTATTTGGCTCCAAGTATGAATATGCATTCAAGAACACACCGTATGCCACTTGTGTCATCATCAATGCGCCACAAATCTTTTATAGTTACAATGATACGTCTTTACAATCTTGGCTTTCGTTAACTTTTGTTTTTGTTGATCATTTTATATTTGATGTTATATTTGATTTACATGTTGCCTCACGATTCCCAATATTGAGGCTATGATAAGTATAGACGATTATTACTATTATTATTATTATTATCTTCTTTGATACAAAAGTCAATTACCGTAGGAACGATGCAGATATAAGAAGGATTATTTACATCTCCTGTACATTAATAACTAAATCAACGATAAATTTGGATGAATAAGACATGATTAATGTATGTGATTAACAAAAGCGCATGCAGATGTAATCAGAGTGAATTAATTAGTGATCAGATGCATGGATATGAATTAACGTAAACTGCTATAAGATTTTTGATTCCATAATTAAGTCTTCACTTTTGATTGAAGTCCAATTTGTCATTCATTGAAATAATGGCTAAAATGTGCTTCATTGTCAGTCAGTTGATGAGATTTGAAGATCATGTTAAAAACAATCTAATTAGAGCAATTTTCAAATATCAAGACACTATTTGCACTTGCACAAATGAGCGGGGGCGGTCCTTCCCTACCACAAACCTTATTCCAAACAGGAGATGCATGCATATACATGTATTTCGAGGTCATGCTCGCGAATAATGTGACGATCATAATGTCGGTCGTGGCCATCCCCCAAGTCACATTAAGTTTCACATATTTACTGTATGTGGTATACACGTAAAGCGCGTAGCGATTTGCTATGGATTCAGTCGACCTCTTAAGTTGATAGTGGGTGGTTCGACGTGTGCTGCACTCGCTTCAAGCATGCTTCAAGTCAACGCAGCTGCTGCTATTGCTTCTCACACGTACTTCATTTAAAACAATTTTCATTATTCGCAAATTCAAGATCAAGTCAAATGTGATGCATAAAGCACAAATGTTCATGAACATATTGTGTACATTGGAGCTGCACATTGGAGGTAAAAAATAAAGAACTCTTGGTTCGATGCATTTATAAGTACTGCTTTGAGTATGTTTTATGTATACCAAAATCCGCTGACTGCTGTCTAATGATTGCTACATTAAATTCTGCTGCCTGGTTATCATCGGCGTCCATCGACTACAAGAGACCATTATAGAAATCAAGTTTTTATGTCGAATATTTTCCCATAACCATAAACGTCACATGTGGAAATATGCCTTAAACAACCTGTCTCATCTGCATTCCATTCCCACAGGATTCCCATGGGTTTCCGATTCGCAAGCCTGTGTTAATCATCATCATTATAAAGTTTTCATTTTGATGCATCATTCAAAAAAGGAATTTTTCATTTAAATTTCGTAAATTCTCGGAAAATATAGAAAAATGATGACAACTTTTGCAGATTTCAAATCAGACATTTGACCGAACTTCAGCCCTTCAATATGGTTCATTTTTGTTCCGATTGATAGAATCACTAGCTTCCATATGAAAGCAAACATTCAACTTATTTCCACTGACTTAGCCTTCATCGAAGGATTATTTTCGCCTGGAAATACTTGCATCGTGGTGATTTATTAAGCCACTTATTTACTCACATTTTACAAGATACAAAAGCTTGTTAACTTCCTCTTGACCTTCAGAACGCGACAAAACTTCCTCAGCGAATTTGCATTAATAAATATCAGTGGCGATACTCGATGCCACCTCTTTCTTTCAACAAAATTAAGGAATTAAACATTTCACAAATGGCCTAATATCATTTGTGCAATTCATTTGTCTGTCGATGCTTTCCTTTGTTGCATTTGACAGCAATTACTTATCATTTCGCTGATTTGTGATTTACATTTGGTCACATGGTTAGTTGAGAAACCAAGTACAGAGGAAGGTAATTATTTTACATTGCATTAAGTTGCAGTTGATGGTCATGTACAGGAGGTTGTTCATTATGACAGGGAAAATCCAATATTCTCTCCTTCGATTTATTGACCGGTTTTTTTAAATATAAAATGATGTTTTAAAAACAGCCGCCGCTTCGTGCCGCAGACACTTCTGAAGGGCTTAGATAAAATATAGTTTCGATGCCCTAGGTTAAATATGCCGCAATAAAGCTGAGTTCTTATAAAAGTGTTCAGAAATTTGGGAGCTCGTGTTTTCGGTTGATGCTTGGGCGCAGAGACTTAATCAGGCGAGCTTCGGTCAATCTGCAATCTACGGCGTTCTGGCTAGTGTCGATGATATCAACTGCGTAGTTTGAAATTGTGACGTCATCACAGTTATGAACTTTTTCATTATGTTCGTATAGGACATTCTTATTGTTCTTATTTATTAGGTCTCTCTTGTGTTCTTTGTAGCGTTTCCAGAAAGGTCGGTTAGTCTGGCCAATGTAGAAATCGTTGCAAATCTTGCAGGTCATTTTATAAACTACATACCGGTCAGAACAAGACCGGTTATCGGGTAGCAATGAGCAAATATGGCATTGCATATGTTTATTATTCCTTTTTCTACTATTAACTGCAGTTTTTAAAATAGGGCCTGGTTTGTCTACGAGTTTTATCGGTAAGTCGCATTGTTTTATGAGTTTATTTAATTTGCGATTACACGCATCACTAACAAAGTTCAGTTTGCAGGGGATGTAGCTGTTATCAGCGTGTTTTTTATTTTTATTTTTATTATTCATTTTGGAAAGATCACGGTTGGAAAAACCGTTCTGCTTAAACCTGTCGTTCAGTTTTGACAAAGCTTCATCTGCTTTCTTTTGATCCGAGCATCTGTTGGTGACGCTAGTTTTACTATTTCTTATGTAATTAGTTTTTATGTGGTGTGGTACCCATCTTTGCTTGTTTAGGGATATGCCTGAGTGCATGTTTTTAACATACCAGTTATATTCGATTTCATTATTATTGATCTCTATGCTGACATCGAGGTAGTTCAGGGATTTACTATTGGGCACTTCTACAGTGAATTTGATGTCTTGGGACACGGAGTTGAATACTTCGGTGATTCTATTTATAGTTTCACTATCATTATTATTTATAGGGCCAAGGATGATATCATCGATGCACCGCGCGTAAAACTGGGGAGTTATATTGTAATTTTTCTCAAGGATTTCAAGGGCTTCTTGTTCAATACAGTACATGTATATGATCGCGAATGGTGTTGAGAATCGAGCCCCCATTGGGCAGCCTTTAATTTGGCGGTAGACTATGTTATTGTATTGTATATAATAGTTGTAGCAAACGAATTTTAGACAGTTATGCACGTCATTATAAGCGAGGGAAAAAGTATCGATACTATTCCAGTGGTTTTTGAGAAAGTTCGATACTATCTCAATTCCATGGTTGATTTGGATACTTAGGTATAAGTTGATGACGTCCAGTGAGATAAATGTGCTATCCATTTGGGGTGGAAGTCCATCACCAACAGAAATTATCCTGGAGAAGTCGATGATTACCAAATGGAAAATCGTCCAGCTTTCCCATTTGAACATTCTGACAATTTTCTCTGCTCTGTACAAGTTCCGTCCACAGTTGACACGGGTGACCACGAGTTCGTTTTTGATGCCTTGTTGAATAATGCCAGCAATGAAACTGAGTTGACGCTATCGTCCACGGTCCTGACCTGTTTGGCTAAAGGACCTAATTACAGAGCTTCACCGAACTTACTAAATAAAAATTTTCTCACGAACGTTGAGAAACAGCTAGATAGAGTTAAATATAATTTACGTTGGAATGAAAAACTAAGCAGTAATTCTGCTGAAAACAAATGCATTATTCCTTTTTCTAAAATCACAGTTTCTCTACCACCAAAAATGAGCACTGAAAAGGAAAATAAGCTGCAATTTTTCAAGGATAGGGCCCTCGAAATCATAAAAACAGAGACCAAACTCTTAAAACGGGATGCGCAATTCAAAAACGATACTGAAATGATTCGCAGTGCTAAACACTTTCTGTCTGATAATGCTATCGAAGCCTGCTCCTCTGACAAAACTAACAGATTTGTCGTAGTAAACTCCGCATCTCTATCTGAACGCACAGAAAATATCCTAAAGGATGTAACTAATTATTGTAAGATAGACTCCAACAACGTTACTAAAATTGAGAATCAAGCGAATGCTATCATTCGCAATACATGTAGTCATATTTTTCAAAAATCTGACTTCGAAAAATTATTAGCCTCAGGAAGTCACCCGGCCTCTTTCTATGTTAAAATAAAAGACCACAAAGATAAAGATGAAGAAAATCATTACCCCCTTAGACCCATTGCATCGAGCATTGATACCCCTACCTGCAAAATTGACTGGCTACTCACCAGAATACTAAGTCAGCTAATCCAATTTGTACACACAAATATTAAAAATTCCATCTCCCTGATCGATCAACTGAAAACTTTGAATATTGTTAGTAATCCTAATAGCACATTTATCTCACTGGACGTCATCAACTTATACCCAAGTATCCAAATCAACCATGGAATTGAGATAGTATCGAACTTTCTCAAAAACCACTGGAATAGTATCGATACTTTTTCCCTCGCTTATAATGACGTGCATAACTGTCTAAAATTCGTTTGCTACAACTATTATATACAATACAATAACATAGTCTACCGCCAAATTAAAGGCTGCCCAATGGGGGCTCGATTCTCAACACCATTCGCGATCATATACATGTACTGTATTGAACAAGAAGCCCTTGAAATCCTTGAGAAAAATTACAATATAACTCCCCAGTTTTACGCGCGGTGCATCGATGATATCATCCTTGGCCCTATAAATAATAATGATAGTGAAACTATAAATAGAATCACCGAAGTATTCAACTCCGTGTCCCAAGACATCAAATTCACTGTAGAAGTGCCCAATAGTAAATCCCTGAACTACCTCGATGTCAGCATAGAGATCAATAATAATGAAATCGAATATAACTGGTATGTTAAAAACATGCACTCAGGCATATCCCTAAACAAGCAAAGATGGGTACCACACCACATAAAAACTAATTACATAAGAAATAGTAAAACTAGCGTCACCAACAGATGCTCGGATCAAAAGAAAGCAGATGAAGCTTTGTCAAAACTGAACGACAGGTTTAAACAGAACGGTTTTTCCAACCGTGATCTTTCCAAAATGAATAATAAAAATAAAAATAAAAAACACGCTGATAACAGCTACATCCCCTGCAAACTGAACTTTGTTAGTGATGCGTGTAATCGCAAATTAAATAAACTCATAAAACAATGCGACTTACCGATAAAACTCGTAAACAAACCAGGCCCTATTTTAAAAACTGCAGTTAATAGTAGAAAAAGGAATAATAAACATATGCAATGCCATATTTGCTCATTGCTACCCGATAACCGGTCTTGTTCTGACCGGTATGTAGTTTATAAAATGACCTGCAAGATTTGCAACGATTTCTACATTGGCCAGACTAACCGACCTTTCTGGAAACGCTACAATGAACACAAGAGAGACCTAATAAATAAGAACAATAAGAATGTCCTATACGAACATAATGAAAAAGTTCATAACTGTGATGACGTCACAATTTCAAACTACGCAGTTGATATCATCGACACTAGCCAGAACGCCGTAGATTGCAGATTGACCGAAGCTCGCCTGATTAAGTCTCTGCGCCCAAGCATCAACCGAAAACACGAGCTCCCAAATTTCTGAACACTTTTATAAGAACTCAGCTTTATTGCGGCATATTTAACCTAGGGCATCGAAACTATATTTTATCTAAGCCCTTCAGAATTGTCTGCGGCACGAAGCGCCGGCTGTTTTTAAAACATCATTTTATATTTAAAAAAAACCGGTCAATAAATCGAAGGAGAGAATATTGGATTTTCCCTGTCATAATAAATTGCATTATTTTAATTGCATTACGTTGCATACGTTTACAAGCATCACAATTGCACTTGTGTGTGCATTGTTTAGAAAAGTTAATGCAATTACATATATTACTGACATATATTATAAACGAAACTTGCAGTGATTTTGTGATTCAACTATTACAAAATCGATGCCATTACAAGACGACGATGCGTAATTACTCTTCGTCGGAGATAGCCTCTTCCCACACAATGAAGTCAGCGATGTTCGCAAAAGTGAAAAATTGTGCGTCGTCTAATATGCGTCATAACGTGTGAGAGTTGGGCCAACTATTTGCGAAAATTCTTACATTGTAAGTTAGTTGATAGTTAGTCCATCAGACAGCGTTCTTGATTTGTCGCATATGTGTGAATATGTATTTTTTCATAATAAATTGCGAATCTGGAATGCAGCTGAGGAAGTTAGTGGTTCCAGCTCGATAAAAGTATGCGAAGACTTTTTTCACTCATTTGATTATGCAAAATACACAAGTATGAAATTTATCATCGAATGTCAACAACTATGATCACTCAATTTTAGAAAGATGCTATCCAACACGACTAAAACATGGAACCATTACATCTCATTAAAAAAAACGACCAATCATCCCACGATTTTAATGCTATCTGGATTCTATGATGTCGAAAGTCTTCGAAAGCATCAAATTGTTTTATTGAATACATTACGACTGCATCTCAATCAAAGTGGTCACAAATTTATTATCCTTCGAAGCTTGCAATGTCTTTGTGCTAGTTTTTATTGTATTCTATTGGTTAGCATGACACAACAACGGCAGATTCCTTCTAGAAACATGCGTTTACTTTCGTTTTGAATAATTTCACCACTTCAAATAGTTTTTAAAAAGATCATTCAAGTAGCCGCAAATCACACTTTGATTTCTAGAATTTGATTGCGGTAACATGCAGTTTTTACTTAACTTTTTATTACATCAATTTGTAATCCTGCAATTTGCAAGGCTTATACATTTGTCATCACTTCGGGGGAACCACTGTCATTAATGTCTTGGTCTCAACTCACTAGGCAATGTTTTTGAAAATGAAAACTTGACATTTATCCCAACTTTGTTCACGGAAATTGCATTTAAAAAGAAATTTTCCGTTCTCAATCAATATTGAAATTATGGGTTTATTGAGGATCAGTAACATGCTTAAATATCATCGTAGTAATGTCTAAACAATGACTTTCTGGTTTATGGCAATCTACGCTAATGGATTCTCTTCGTTATTAAAGTGCTCGATCAAAACAGTTCTCCACATCAGTCTATAAAACAAAAGTAGCAAGCATAAAAGTTTATTTCATGATGAACTTGGTTTCAGAAAGCTAAATTTTCATAGACGGAACATTACTTGATAAAGTCTACGATGGTTGAAGCTTGTTAGAAGAACTTATTTCTCATTGAAGAACATTATTCTTATTTAGTTGATGCGACTTCAAACGACCTGCAATTGACAATCAATAAATTTAACTGATCTAACAAACTTACTAATTTCTTCTGCTTCGTAATTGAGCTCTGCAACATGAACAGTTTTCATGATCAAGATGATGCAGTTTTACGCACATACGTGTGAATTCCAAAGGCGTACGTTCAGCGCTAAGTCAAAGGAGCTTAATTATCTTTTATTTAAGATGATGCAAGTTGATATTTGTTTTATAAAGTTGTCGCATTTATCATTTACTCAACTTGATTCCTTGCAATTAGTGTCAAACTTTTTGGTTGTCTGCAACTGCAATGAAATTTCTTAAATGAGAGATTTTGAGAGCTTTTTAATGAGTACAGTCGGAAGGTAGGAGAGCTGTCATACTCAGGCTTGCCGTTGAGTATTGGGGTATGGATTGGATTGGGAATCGTTTGGGACTGAACCACCAAAATTATCTCAGCGTACGATTAATCGAAAATCGCGCGATTGTGAATATCTTGAGATTCAGTGATCCGAAGTTTTCAGGTCATCTAACTTGCATTATTTTTGATTTCAATGCCATTTTTCATCAAAAGCTTAATAATTTCCATTAAAATTGAGAGCATGTGACATCTATTTAGACCCAAATAATGACTCTCCTATTTTTATTAGTGAGATACTCTATTTGTAGATGTTTGGGAGAAAGCATAATAAACCAGAATACATTAAAAGTCGCAAACAAGGCATGAAAACTCTTGATAATCTATTAGATTCTACTGCAAATCTGCTATCATAGCAGTACTGCAAGCTCATCATGTGCACGTACTATGAAGTACATTAATATTTGTTTTCCAGTCTTGTTGCTTTTGGTCTTTATCAATCATATTTTATCGAAGATCACTGTAGGAGTGTAGGGATTTGCAGTTTCCTCTATCAGTCTTGAAATAAGCACGATCATGCATCAATTGAAACAGGCCATTAGACTTATAACGTTTGCAAAACATTAACATTTCTTATGGAGAGGTGTCCTCAGACTTTCATTGGCACAAACATTTTTGGCAGCCTTGGACACTGCGTTTCGCCCTACAAGGGCTCGTCAGTAGGGCTAGTAATGGCCATAAACTATCTAGAACTAGCACTCTACCATCTGTATGATCATCAGCCACACGGTAAAGCCAGCTTAAATAGGTCCAATCATAAAGCAGCTAGCTGTGCAATCCTTCAGCTTGCTCAGCCATTCCAGATATTTTAGGCTACTTTGGGCAATTCCGAGCCGTATGACAAGTCTTTGCATGGAGAAAATCGCAGCGAATGCTATTGTCAAGAAAAGTTTGTGCTCAGATAGTTCAAGTCTGAGAACATCATTCCGTTCTATATGCCCAGGCGAACTAATTTCTAGCGGGTTCTGCTCATAGTGTACATGCTAAGTGTAAATCAGGCATTAATGCGCATTGTTCTCAATTCAATGTATTCATTTGATTTGAATGCTGATGTAATATCATAGGTACCTTCTATGCTTGACTGCCTAGGTAACATGTATGATTCGTATAAATCGTGTATCTGGCCTATACGAAAGTGCTTAATGTAATGGTGTAAAATTATGCATTCCTGAGTTGAAGGGAACCCACATACAGATTTCACACGGCAACTCTGTCTAGCTACACAGTGCACATGATCTCAGGCACGCACACCGACGCATTGCATAATGTCAAACGATAACAGAGTGAATAGAAACATTGTTTTTTTACCTCATCAAGCAATTTCATTAGGAAGTCACATTGCAAAAATATCGCGCGATTTATTCCGTCGCCCGATTAATCGAGCGAAATCGATTAATTGCTCCCGCCACTGATATAAAGTAATCATAACTATCTCACTTGTGTATACATGTAAATATTTCAGTAACAAATGCAGCATCAATAATTGCTATCGGGAAATGATGCAATGCAGACAGTACAATATCTGTGGAGGCAGTATAAAAGAGTTGATATAGAGGACGAGTAGCCTACTTTAGGCTACATGTGCACAAATGCTTCGAACTAATATAGATTTTTGCAATGATTTGTTTTCAGGATTTTACATTATTAAAAGGTTTTTATGTTATATATTTGTTTGAAGATTTTATAACAAGATAATTTTGTCATGATATTATCATCATTTCTGCTCTGATAAATCAAGGTGCGGTGATAATTAAGGTTTCCTTAGTCTTGGTATGAACACAACGTTAATGCCATAACACTTATGCAATTAGAAGTAGCATAACTAAAATATTTCAAACAGTACCCGCAGAAAATGAAATACAAAAACACCCAAATATTCTGATGGAGATATTTTTACATACTATTCCCGTGTAAAGTAGACTAACAGGCCAACCTAATACTTAGCGTTAAATAATGGCAATCCGTTGGTGTGCATGTACATGCACATGTCTTCATAGTGTCCAACTGGATTGACGAAATATTAACTCATAGCCTATAGTGGGCAAATAAGCAACGCACAAATATGCACTTGTACTTCAACAATTATCGTCACAAATTTAACTAAGGGCATGTGCTATAGCCTATGTATCATATGGAATAGGAAACATTTACATATCTCCCATCACGTGTCAAAGTTAAAAAATATATATCAACTGTTTTGGAAAATAGGCCTAAACCACTTGTATGTACAAACGCGGGTAATAAGTTTTAAGGCAACCAATATAATCATCGTGGAAGTGTAATTGACAACATCTTCGATATTGGAATTATTAGTGGGATTGCGCTGGACAACCACGCCAACAGGCAGGCCTTGTCAGGTACCTCTAACTTTTTTGCTTAACAATATCATATTCTGTTTTTGTTGATTGTTCAAAAGTTGTTTACATCTTCTGGCGCTAACAAGGCCATTTTCAGGCTTTCAATATCTGTGGTATCTAGACGTCTGCAGAGTCAGATCAAAGTGTTGACCCAGATAAGATGCAAACAAAATTTCCATTCGGCATTGAATAATGTCATGATGACTGATTTGAAGCTTAAGAAAGTGTTTTTGAATGGCAAAGTTTCTGCTCTTATGTCAGAAGGACAGTCCGAAAAGTAGGCGTCCCAAAGACCACCGTCCACAGGTGCAAAACTAAATTTTTCTCCCTTTCCAGGAAGGTTGGATCCGGTCGGAAAAGAAAGACATGTTTTCGAACAGATCGGATGATTATTAGCTTGGCAAGAAACGATCCCTATCTGCCTTCAGCCGAGTTGAGGATTTCACTTCGACAGCCCAGGGTTTCTACCATGGCAGTGAGACTTCGCCTGAAAAGTGAGCACTTAAAAAGCCGAAAGAGGACATCAGGGATCGAATTGACTGCTAACCTCAAGAGTTTGAGGCTGAAGTGGGCAATGCAACATTACCACTGGGATTCTCAATGGAATCAAATTGTTTGGAGCGATGAAGCTTCTGCCTGTCTCGGTCGCGATGGCCGTTTGAGAGTTTTGGATGAATTCAGATGACGCAATTGATGATCATTTGACATTGCCTGTGAATCAAGGAGGTGGAAGATTGTTGATTTGCGCTGCGATATGGATGAATGGCCGAACTGAACTACATATCCAAAGGGATAAACTAGCATCTTTCGAAAATCCTTTAAAACCTGTGATTTAATTTGAAGCACATAAGCAGCTTAAGAGTGATTCCACCCAGAACCGTGCCGATTTGAATGAACCTTAACCCTCTTCCGTCAACCTGGGGTCAAATTGATCCCACGAAACTTCAATAGTAGATCATAATGTCAAATAATGCCTCTCTTATGGCCTGCCTGATAAATAGCTTTCCCTGCAACAAATTTAGCACAAAAAGTTTGCTCTGTATACATTTGATTGAAAAGGAAAGGTACAGTCTGAGGTTTCAGATGATACAACGTACTCGTATTTCGTCAACCTGGGGTCAACTCAACTCTTCATTTCAGTAATTAATTTTATCAGCCATACCCGTGGCAATTAGTGAATATAATCCACGGTTGAAAGTGTCCGTAGATGAAATTTGTCAGTCAATCACACACAGTCTTTTTATAGCTCGATTGGTTTATTGTCCAGTCGGTTAGTGCATGTGTGCATATGAGAGTGCCATTGCAGTAATTTATTTTATCGTTCGACGACCGATAAATAGGGTCTTAGTACGATAATGTTTCCCTTGATGTTTAGCTTAGCAGTACCGTCAAAATCAATTATATGACGGTTGTCTGTGTTCTGCATGAAATTGCATGACAGAGGCAATAGATATCTGGAATAACCGATCTATTGGATTGATTTGTTAGCTGATAGTTGGATATCTTGCCATAGAAGTCACTGCCGTAAGTACTTTTGTGCAAGATAACAGAAGTGTTAGCGTTCGATGCATCATTCATTCCAACGTAGGCCCATAGAGATAGGATTATCAGCAGTTTGCACTGACTGTGTTTGCACAGCTATCGTTGCATGGAGAGGTCAATTGTGATTTGCGTCATATGCTAACAATCGCACCAAAAGAATGTAGCCCGAAAAGAATGAAGCATTCTCGGGGCGCTGAGTAGTAATCCACGCTTGTGTCCGCTGATGGATATAAATCAAATGTCTGATGCACGCGCTTTGTAATTTACAATGGCTCGCAAAATGTACACATCGAAAGACGTAGCGCGACAAATAATGGATCGCGAAAGTGGATCTGATGTTTCTGATATTGAATTGACTGAGGATGAATCAACTGATACCAGTGATGTCAACGATAACGACAATCAAGTGACTGATTCCAATGACGAATCCAATGACTCCTCCGATGACAGCGAAGACTCTGATAACGATCACCCTCCGCCTTTACATCAACGAGTCAACATACCACATCAGCCACGAAGCAAAAAATGGGCGAATATGGAGTACAAATCTGGAAAGGCCGACACAAGCTCGTGCTTCAAATGTACTTCGGCAACAAAGTGGGCTCAGTAGTGCGAGCGTCAGATCAGTTTATGCTATCTTTGATAGTTTCAAGTTATTTTTCACAAATTATATGATACTTCTAATTGTTCGAGAGACAAACCGTAGAGGGCAATCTACAGCACGAAAATGGAATCAAACGCATGAGAACCCATGGTTGGAGTGAGACTGATTCGTCTGAAATAGAAGCTATGATCGGTCTTCTGATTTTGGCAGGTATGTGGCGATTTTCAGGGGAATCTCTAGACGAACTATGGTCAGCGAAAGATGGTAGACCCGTATTCAGGGCCACAATTACGCGTTTCAAAGAGTTGTTGAGGTACTGTCGAGACAATCAGGCAACTAGAGAGCAACGTATTTCACAAGACAAATTGGCGCCTATCCGTGACTTCTGGGTAATGTTTTTGGCCAATCTACAACCCGTTTATAAGCCAGGCAGTGACATAACAGTCGACGAGCAATTGATAGCGACACGAGGGCGGTGCAGTTTCCGGCAGTACTTGCCCTCGAAGCCCGGAAAATACGGCATAAAGGTATTCTGGGCTTGTGATAACAAAACGTCATTTCCTCTGAAAGGTGAAGTCTATCTTGGTAGGCAACCCAATGCACCAGTTGGGTCAAATGTAAAAGATCTTGTGAAACGATTAGTACAGCCCTGGATAAAGACAGGAAGAAATATAACAATGGATAATTATTTTACATCGGTTGATTTAGCTCATGATTTGCTTGTCATGCGCACTACAATTGTTGGAGAGAGAGATGCAAAGCAATCGCAGCAGGCCAGAGTATTCATCTATTTTTGGATTTGATCGTCAACTTACCCTCGTTAGTTATGTTCCAAAGAAAGGAAGGTCCGTCATATTGTTGTCTTCTATGCACCATGATGAGTCTATCGATGAAGACGACAAATATAAACCTGTTATTATCCAACATTACAACAAAACCAAATCTGGCGTAGACAATCTGGATCATTTGGCAAGGCTTTATACTAGTAAACGAAAAATAAAGCGTTGGCCAATGGTATTCTTTTTCAACATGATAAGACTGTGGTACATGAAATTCCCAGATTGGAACAGCAACGGGAATGTTGACTCAAAGAGGGAGATGCTTTTTCTGTCCCCGCTCGATTGACAAAATGGTGAGCACAGTGTTTCCGTTGCAAGCGTTCTTGTTGTAAAAGATCATGGACTACTTTTGTGCAATGAATGTGTCTAAATCAAGCAAATTTGTTTGTGAAATTGCGATGATTCTCTTAAATTCATTATGAAATTTGAATTTTTTGGAAATCTGGTGTTTTTATTTTCACTTCAGAGTGGGAGCATGCGAAAGATAGTAGGCCTACAGCTTGTATTATCAAATATCAATAATTTCTTACTACATCAAATGCATCTAAATTCTTAAAAATATGATTGATTTAATGACTATCGCATCTAAAAGCAATAAAAGCACAAATTTCTACCATGGGTTGAAAATTTTTCCCCCAGGTTGAAAAAATGCGATGTATTTTAAGGTTGACGTCACAGGGTTTTAAGAGAACAATGATGGAGGTTCTGTCCAGTATGATGGAAATCGGGTTCGAGGCTCATAGTAAACAAGTTCCATTGATGAGAATTTCGAATTGTTTGAGGCACACAAGCACCTAAGTAATGTAAAAGTGTCCTGACTCAGGACACATTGCTTATTTACCCTATTCCCGGATGGACTCGCGACCGATGCCATTCGATTCACCGTGGTCGAAAATCATAGTTTTGCAAAATGAAAATTGTAATTAGGAAAATAACTTCGACCCCAATCTTAGGACAAACATGCCTCTAGACCAGTCCACAGTGGGCGGAAATGATGCTAACTATGCATTTTCTGAATCCTCTCACCGAGACGGACCGACCAGCACCACTCGAAGTGTACTAATTTGCCCCACTTACTGTCCAACTTAACTTTCCACGCCTCTCATTGGTTGACGCATTTCATTGGTTTGTACTCTTCGTGGCACAGTGGGTAAGTGCTTGGCTTAGTGATCTTTTGGTATAGAGGTCGTGCCCCGAAAGTGTCATTGGAAGTCGTCAGGAATGGCATCCGGACTAAAAGATCACAACGCTTCAGTTTAAAGTCTAACTATGTCAGCATCGTTCAAGCCCCAGAAAGAGGAGAAGTGACGTTAAACCAACTTTGCTTTTCCTCACCATTCCGAAGAAAACACAATTTCTCGCTCTTGTTGCGCGTTTTCCTGCTGTCTGGATTGTGACTGTGTTCTTATCTGAATGAATTTGTCATTATACACATATTTGGCTTGTTTGAAGGTTTCGCTACACCAGAAGAGCAGATGCAAGTACTTTTGCCATCAGTTCCAACAGATCTTGGTGATTTTGTGCCGGTGCTGTGGTCTTGCTGTCACAGCGCCGAATACTGGAACAGTTTCCGCCTGCATCTTCAAACATCGATGAAGCAATTTTGTAGCATATTGATTACAGCGCTCTCTAGAGAGTAGGCCTTACATGGGATACCGACTCTATTTAGTCAATAAAATAAACGTCCGCTACGCAAATGGAAAAAGTAAATGTATTAAATCATAATCTAGTAAACCCCCTCTCCACCTCAATTACATGCGGCCTAAATTCGGCGACCCAATGACTTCATGAAGTGTCCAACCTCAGTGTCATTGATGCAGGCCCATTCTTCGTGAAGGGTTACTGTCAAATCACGAGCATTGTGCGGTTTACATTCATATCGAAACATCCTTCTGTCAAGTTTGTCTCAAATGTGCTCTATCTGTGACAGATCAGAACTGCATGAAGGCAACTTAAGCCGTCAAAAGAGTTTCCTCAAGATATACGTGGCCTACACGTGCTGAATGATACCGAGCACTATCCTATTGGAATAAGAGTAAGTTGGGATGCTCCTCCATGAACGTTAGGAGTTATCAGAATGCTGATAACAATCAGGTTAGTGTGACAGTTGGTCGATATTTCAGGCCACACCATCACCGATCCTCAACCAAACCGATCAGTCACTATAACCGCAAAACCGACAAGTCTCTTCATGAGTTACTTAGATGCCAATGTAATCCATTCAACGATTCGCGTTCATCAACTTTATTCTAAATACATTCACACAGATTGCATTCAATTGAAAGCATTTCTTGATTTGAAAGCTATCTCGGCGTAAAAAATCAAATTCCTCCGAAAATGAGTTATTACGACTGCAGATGCAGGACAAGGGGACTACCGAGCCGAGAGCTGGCAAGTAGCCTTCCTGTTTCTGAAATTTGACGTTTACCTCTTCCCTGACAGATTTATCAAATCAACAATTGTTTGATCAACAAGAGGAAGACAGACGGAAACTTAGTGATGAGAAGATGCATGAAAGATATTCTAGAATGACTTGAGATATCCGCCCACATCAACATGACCGTTTTACTACGCCGGAATCATTCAAATCTTCGAAGATATAAATGAAGAGGAAAATAATCAATTTGAAATATACTTTGACATTTCAGGATTAAATTGTCCGTTGATGCTTCAGATTAAAATTCTTTTTTTTCAATACATTTAAACATTCAAAAATCAATAAATGGAGGATGCGAAATCTGTGGGTATAGAAATCTGAATCTGTATAGAAATGACATGCACAGCAGGATCTTCTACAAAATTCAAAATCTGTCGGACGTACATTCATTATTTTAATGCGGGATCAAAATTTGCACATGACGCATTCTGCTCTCAAATTCTACCACCCAATCTAGAAGTGATTTAGTTTTGAAGGAATCACATTTAAATATTCAGAGTGTCTTTCAGTTTGAGAAAACTTACTAAATTGATGTTAATCTGCCTGACGCAGCACTCGGTGGATTATCTCAATTTTCAGATCTTGACTTCCCCAGCTATTCATTCGAAATGAAAGTGAATACTCATAATCAAACAGTTTTACTTCCGCTTCAATGTATTGTATTCATATGAAAAATTCAAATAATTCCAACAATAGATTCCAGGAGATGGAGTGTGCAATCTGTTGGTCGTACACAGTGCTCATGAAAAATTCAAATGTCCAAAAATGGCAATGCACTGTAAAAAATGCCAGTGCATCTAGCCACACCACGGCGTGGTATTTTCAACCCATATTGATATTTTGTTTAATGAATATCACATTTAGTCCACAATGTGTGCGTCTGACAGGTTTCATTTAAAGTTAAACAGAGACGGCTAGTTTTTACACGAACACTTGTAAGTTAGCACGAAGACTTGTAGCAACCAAGGATTTATTGTACCTTCTAAATTGTAATTATACCTATGCCTGTAGACAAGAGAGCTTCGTCATTCAATCTTGGAAATTTCATACAATTTACGGGTTAGCCTTACAACATTATATGAAGATATAGCAATTGATGCCCCAAAAATCTCATTTACCAAATTTTGAAATTTAAGGTGTACTAATTGGAAATACTAGCATCTGCACCTCTTTCATCATGAAATGCATCAAAAGTGTAAGGATTCTTCTGCATAAACTGCCGCAATTAAAAGATCCACATACATAATTGTTGCTACTTGGAAACTGCAACTCTTTCTGCAAGTTGGCGCATATTGCGCGTGGTGCACCTCCAGGAAATACTGCATAATTTTCAGAAGTATTTAACAACGACGTTCGACGATGCCTTGAAGAGTCTGCCGGACTTGAGCTCATCCACAAGTCGTGGTTACAAGCCCAGTTGGGAATGTGACTTGGTCGACTTGGCTTGCGTTCTCTTTCGCGGCATGCTGCTGTTTTCATAGCATCATTGTGTGAGAATCTTCATCCAATAATATCTCGCAGGCAACTATTATATACAATTTTGTCAAACAATGTGATGAACTTACTTGACGTAGCTTCGTCTTCGGTTGAATATGATGAAATGATATCTCAGTCAAAATTATCAAAGTCAATTGAAGAGTTAAAAGTTTTAATGAATAGTGTTTCACCAGCACATCAATACATGGCTTCGTGCGATGTCTACCGTTGTCCTCGGTTTACATCTTGATCCAAATGAGATGCAAGTAGTAAGCAAAACTCCACTTCTGGACCGCGCAAGATGGCGGCCATCGCTGCGTCCCCCCCCCCTCTGGCACGGCAGAGTGTCGTGGTCGGCCGCCGTGGTGCTTCGTGTCTGAGTCCCCCCCCCCTCTGGAACGACAGAGGTTGTGGTCTGTCGTGGTGTGCCGGCCAGGTGGGTCCACGTTCACAACATGTTCGCTGACGCCCCCCCCCTCTGCAACGACAGAGTGTGAGACTCGGGTGAGTTGGTCCGACCGCCTGGTTGACGTGGGCGACCGTCTAGGTTGACGTGGGCGACCGCCAGGATTAGTCTTGAGGCTATAGTGTGTGATGTTTTTGGTGCAATCTGCTGAATGTTGGGTTGTAAAATGGGTTGTTTCGAGTGGAAGGAGTGGTCGGATGAGAAAACGGAGGTCAGATTCGGATTCAGCGTGAAATTCTGCATCGGTAGGGTGAGTTTCAAGGCAATCGGTGAGAAAAAATTTTCAACATTTTTCGAAAAACGACAGAGTTAGAATTTGGGACGTTTTGGTGTGTAGCGCCCAAACGAAGCATCGGATGAGAAAACGGAGGCCAGATTCGGAATCTACGTGAAATTTTGGGTTAGGAAGGATGTTTCCAGCGAAATCGGAGAGAAAAAATTTTCGGCTGACGTCCCCCCCCCCTGGACAGCTTGCTTCCAGTGGACGGATTTTGTCGTGCGATAGCTCGTTTGAAAGCTAAGAGTGAGACAAATTCAGTGAAAGAATCGGCTTGTTCCTATCTGTCTTCGTTCAAAAGTTAGAGCGGTTACAAGATTTTAGGTCGGAGCTCGCTCACCTGAAAAAATCCTAAGTGTCAGAGTGACTTTGTATGGGTAAAATTTTGAAAATTTTCCAAAGTGTGGAATTTCGACCTGGGACCGTCACCAAAACATTTTTCATCAAATTTCACTGACCCCCCCCCGACAACAATCTTCTAACTTTGGTTCTAGTGGACGGATTTTGTCTTACAGCTACTCGTTTGAAAGAGGAGAAAAAACTGCTCGACAACATTTTTTGTTGCGAGTCAATCGGACCAGCCGTTCACAAGTTAGAGCGGTTACAAGATTTTAGGTCGGAGCTCGCTCACCTGAAAAATCCTAAGTGTCAGAGTGACTTTGTATGGGTAAAATTTTGAAAATTTTCCAAAGTGTGGAATTTCGACCTGGGACCGTCACCAAAACATTTTTCATCAAATTTCACTGACCCCCCCCCCGACAACAATCTTCTAACTTTGGTTCTAGTGGACGGATTTTGTCTTACAGCTACTCGTTTGAAAGAGGAGAAAAAACTGCTCGACAACATTTTTTGTTGCGAGTCAATCGGACCAGCCGTTCACAAGTTAGAGCGGTTACAAGATTTTAGGTCGGAGCTCGCTCACCTGAAAAATCCTAAGTGTCAGAGTGACTTTGTATGGGTAAAATTTTGAAAATTTTCCAAAGTGTGGAATTTCGACCTGGGACCGTCACCAAAACATTTTTCATCAAATTTCACTGACCCCCCCCGACAACAATCTTCTAACTTTGGTTCTAGTGGACGGATTTTGTCTTACAGCTACTCGTTTGAAAGAGGAGAAAAAACTGCTCGACAACATTTTTTGTTGCGAGTCAATCGGACCAGCCGTTCACAAGTTAGAGCGGTTACAAGATTTTAGGTCGGAGCTCGCTCACCTGAAAAATCCTAAGTGTCAGAGTGACTTTGTATGGGTAAAATTTTGAAAATTTTCCAAAGTGTGGAATTTCGACCTGGGACCGTCACCAAAACATTTTTCATCAAATTTCACTGACCTCCCCCCCCTGGACAGCTAGCTTCTATCTTGGCTTCTAGTGGACGGATTTTCTCGTGCAATAGCTCGTTTGAAAGCTAAGAGTGAGACAAATTCAGTGAAAGAATCGGCTTGTTCCTATCTGTCTTCGTTCAAAAGTTAGAGCGGTTACAAGATTTTAGGTCGGAGCTCGCTCACCTGAAAAAATCCTAAGTGTCAGAGTGACTTTGTATGGGTAAAATTTTGAAAATTTTCCAAAGTGTGGAATTTCGACCTGGGACCGTCACCAAAACATTTTTCATCAAATTTCTCTGAACGAGGGGGGGGGAGGTCAGTGAAATTTGATGAAAAATGTTTTGGTTAAGGTCCCAGGTTGAAATTCGGAAGTTTTAAATTTTTCAAAATTTTCACCACACTGGAGCTCTCACACTTAGGAATTTTTTCACTTGTGGCATGTTACATGGACATGTGCTGGCGGACCAACTTCCCGTGGTCATATGAGAATGGTTCAGGTGTCATATTGTAAAGAATGATGAGACAAATCGTTTGCAACAAACCGGATGTCGCTACGATGAATACTTTCGGAGATAGAGCCATTTTAAGTTTTCTTCCGAGCATATATAAACCCCCGACAACGTAAGTCTGATCACTTCATCGAAAGACGAGGTAAGCGACGGTCGTCGCTCTGAGCTCCCGATATCGGGTGCAAAGGACTCTATCTTTTGAAGTAGGCAAGCTATCTTGCTACTTCAAAGTTTGTATGATAGAGTTTGATAGTGTCTTTACTACTGATAAAATTTTTTAAAAGTAGTATGAGTAGTAAAATGCGGAATTTTTTAAAAATTCTTAATTTTCACTTTTTTCAAAGTTTTAACATATAGACTAAGGTTTTCAAGTATCCTGAGTTCAAATATGCTATCAGATTTGAAATTTAACTAAGTCTAAGGCAGCTTTGAGGGGTTAGATCCCAGCTACTGATCACTACCTTTGACTCGGCGTTCCTGTTACCACTTCGGGGCAGTGACAATGATGTCTTCAGCTGTAAAGAGCGGGTATCGGGGAAGATCTCTCACTTCCCTAGTGATCGGTACAAGGCCTTCGGGCTGTCGACGGGATCGAGTGCCACTCACTACACTCTTTAGGAATATGACTGTACTACATGATTCCAAACTTATACAAATTTCATTATCTTACAGTTCACAATAAAATCTAAGATGGCCAATGACAAAAATCGTAAATATCATATCAAAATGTGCTCTTGTGGGCGAGTTAATCGCAGTGCGGACGCCAAAGCTCATGTGAAGAAGGCGGGCACCGGCCACATGATTGTCTTGAATAGGGTTGCTTGCGTAAAGTGTAGAGTGCTGAAGGGTGATGAGGATGAGGTGCGGTTTTACAGAGTGCATGCTGACTGTAGTGGTGGTTTAGTGACTGATTTGAGATTTACGCAGTTGATTGTGGAAGAGAGGGAGCGAATGTTGGCGAATGTTGCGAATGTTGTTGAGAATGTTGTTGAGAATGTTGTTGAGAATGTTGTTGAGAATGATGAGTTGGCGAGAGCGGTTGCGTCGTTGGAGGGTGAGATTGAGCAGCGGAAGAGAGTGCTTGAGAGTGATGATGAGGATGATGTGGATTTAGATAGGGAGCGTGTGAGGAAGCGTGTGAGGAAGTTGAGCTCTTCGTCATCGGAGGTGTCCAACATCGTCATCACCGACCCCCCGAAGAGCTCATCTTCCCCAAAAGTGAAGAGTGGTGGGATTCGTATGCAGTCGGCGAGGTGGTTGAAGGATGAAGAGAAGAGACATGTTTCGCAGCAGATGGCGCATGAGTTGTTAGTGAATAAGTTTGAGAGTTTGAAGAAAGTGAAGGATGAAGTTGTGAAGGAGTTGGATGAGTTGAAAAAGAAGGATTTGAAGTCGAAGGAGGTGGCGGATGAAAACATTAGAATGAGGCGTTGTGTGACTGATTTGAAGAATAAGACGCGAGAGTTGGAAGAGAAGAATGATGCGTGTGAGAAGAGGGCGAGTGCTGCGGAGAGAAGAATGAGAGATGCAGAGGCGAAGTTTGAGGAGATGATGAAGGAGATGAGTGTGTTGAGAGCGAGGAATGTTGAGTTGGAGAGGACTGTGGCTCGGCGGGGTGATGAGAGGCAGGCGTGTGAGAAGTTGGAGCGCATGAGGGATGAGTGGGAACGTGTGAATGAGGATCGTTTGTTTGAATTTCACATCCCTATTCGGGACAATCATTTGGCCGGCGAAGTACTCGTAAACCAGAATTTAGACGAATCCATCCTATGCTACAATGGTCATCCCACGAAAAAATGCCTCCACGCCAGCTTACGAATGCGCGGCCATCTACACAAATTTTCGATTCGGAAACGCGCGAGACTACCTAAGGATGACTAACTTGGTAAGTGAAAAAGTAAATAAGATAGTATATCCTATTCTAACACATATCATTTTCATTGCAGATCTTTGCCCGCCTTCACCACCCCATCACGTCACTCCCGAGAACGAACCATCGGCTCTCTTAAGGGCCACCTAGGGGCAAGACATGATAGAACCTCCACGCGGTTTGCCCTGGGCAGTCTTCGGACTGGCGAATACTATCATTAAGTTGAATCTGCTATCAGTCAACTTGAACGTTGCGTCGCGTTAGAGGGGTATATAAACCACTGCCTCTCATTTCATTTCATTTCAATCATGCAGACGCCGAACAGTCAAGTCAGCTCTCCTCGCGGACCGCAGTTAAGGCCGCGAAATTTATTTGAGGAGTTCGTCAGGCTAGAGGAGCAAGACAGAGTCCACAACAATCTTGCTCGGATTGGCAATCCGATGACAGCAACTGCTGCCAATCCAACGGAATGGCGCTACATTCCACTCTATACTCACATGCCAGTTAGTGTGGAAGTCGACAGTGCTACCAAAGAGAGAGTCTTTGACTCTCTCAGCAGAATTGGTAGGCTGTAGGATGACGACTCCCGAGAACGAACCATCGGCTCTCTTAAGGGCCACCATGGGGCAAGACATGATAGAACCTCCTCGCGGTTTGCCCTGGGCAGTCTTCGGACTGGCGAATACTATCATTAAGTTGAATCTGCTATCAGTCAACTTGAACATTATGCAGTCGATTGCTATCCCTGAAGCATTCTGATTCGCTGTTGAGCAATTCATTGTTGAAAACCCTATATAAGCCAGAAGATTGTAGCGCTTCTCATTCAATTTGAAGTCACGATGGAAGCGACATCTGCCGACAATATTCCCGTCTTCACTGATGAAGACAACGGTATTCCCGAGTTCGTCATCCTCGACGAGTGGGATGAGGATGAGAAGAAGGGGAAGATCAAGAGGATCGTTTGGACGGATGAGGTGTGGACTCCAAATACCACCCGCATCCGAAAGGTGCCAGATGCACCACCACGGCTTAGGCGGTATAGGGTATACGAGAACCTAACCGTCATACCTATTGACTATTCAAGCCAATAGTCATCTTGTTACTCCCGAGAACGAACCATCGGCTCTCTTAAGGGCCACCATGGGGCAAGACATGATAGAACCTCCTCGCGGTTTGCCCTGGGCAGTCTTCGGACTGGCGAATACTATCATTAAGTTGAATCTGCTATCAGTCAACTTGAACGTTGCAAATGAAGTTCGGTGTAATACTTCCTTTCGACGGGCGTTCCTGTAAAGGGCGGCGGTGAAACCCGTAGCTATGTATACCGCAAGGGACATTCGGCAATGGTCAATCTTGTTAAACCTCTCTGCGTCATGTTTGCAAGTGATTGCCTCTGTCTCAACGTAGCATGCATTCGCGTCAGGGCGACATTTAGCCAACTGTCGAAGGTTGCCTAAAACTTTCCATTGCATACGTTATGAGAACCATGAGTTCTACCTGTCTCTATCAATGAGACGAATTGATGAATGGAATGAAATGGGAGGACACTCACGCGCCACACGCAACATAACACACTTCTCTCTTCCGTAGTCTAACAAGCTCTTTACACATGGATCGCAGTCGATTGCTATCCCTGTATCAGAAGTGTAAGCTATCTTAATTTATTTGACACTATTTTATCTACCATCATCGTCCATATGAAATGTTTTTAGATTTACAAGTTAGACTAAGCGTGCTACTATTTCCAAATGAAAAAGTATACATGGTTAAATCATCCACTTAAGCCCATCCGTAGTCTAACAAGCTCTTTACACATGGATCGCAGTCGATTGCTATCCCTGTATCAGAAGTGTAAGCTATCTTAATTTATTTGACACTATTTTATCTACCATCATCGTCCATATGAAATGTTTTTAGATTTACAAGTTAGACTAAGCGTGCTACTATTTCCAAATGAAAAAGTATACATGGTTAAATCATCCACTTAAGCCCATCCGTAGTCTAACAAGCTCTTTACACATGGATCGCAGTCGATTGCTATCCCTGTATCAGAAGTGTAAGCTATCTTAATTTATTTGACACTATTTCATCTACCATCATCGTCCATATGAAATGTTATAAGATTTACAAGTTAAACTAAGCGTGCTACTATTTCCAAATGAAAAAGTATACATGGTTAAATTATTCACTAAAACCCCATTCAAGTAAGTCAGTATGAAAGCAAAGATAATACGAAATAAACATTTATTATGGCATGTATTTCAAAAGGTCTTCATCGTCAATATCGTCCCAGAGTCTGGCTTCACATAGATTACAAAAACAGTTGAGCTGCTTTAAACGTTCTTCTGCAGCGTCCCTCACTTTCTCAATGTACGCCCACTCCGCCACGGTTCGCGGTTGGGAGTTAGGGGTGTACCACTCCCATATTTGATGCAAGTGCGACTTGCTGGTCATCTCCATCACCCCTTCGGCATCATATTGTAAATATTTCCACCGTATGCCTGTTAGGTCGGGCAACTCCTCTTCATCCTCCTCCGATAATGATAACTTTCGTATATTGTCGAGATTGTATGTCTTCTCCACCTTCGCCTTTCTTGGTGCATTTGGTGTAACGAGCACCTTTGCTGATGTATATGGAGAGGAGAACTCCAATGCGGTATTTGGTGTTGTTGGAGGACTTGTCATGTTGTCTTTGAAATGCTGACTTTGAATAATGATAACTTTAACATTTTTCTAATTCTTAAGTATACACAAGCAGCCAATCAGAATGAACATCCAATGAATGAAGAGGATGAAAGTATATAAGCAAAGTGACATTCAGGTCATTTCATTTAATCTGTGAATCATACAAGTGACGAACGCACGATCTCTCTCTTTGACTATTATTTGAGTGAAGTCTCTATCTTGTAGAAGTATCAACCTTAAACTTGATTTCGTTGAAATGGTAAGTTGAAAATTTCCTCTCATCTCCCTCAAACGTGTGACTAATAGCATCTTCCTCAATTTCAGACATCAACTTCATCACCAACGCCCTCTCTTCTCGAGGAAAGTTTAGAGTTATTGAGTCAAGGTAGGTTGTAACACTACACTGAGGCTTGAACAGAGATGAAAGAATGATTTCTCTTTCAGGTGATGTGAGTTCCAGCTCAGGACTCTCGCGGCAAGGCAACGAGTGGGAATGTGCCGACTGCGGACATATGTTTACAAGGAAGCACAGTCTCCTTCGACACATCAAACAACGTGTGTGTCAACGCAAAGCGGCGTCAATCTCCGGAGGTGAAGTTGATTCTGACGATGACATCTCCTTTCCTTGCGATTTGTGCCCTCTTTCTTTTGATAGTCACTTTCAGCGATCTTCGCACAGACTTCAACACACACATGCAAATGATCACTACACCAACGGTACCTCTACCATCTCCCTCATTAATGTTTCACATAATAATTTAGTACGCGACTACTGCATGGAGTCCAATACTCAAATTGTAGATTTTCCTGAGTGGCTCCTTCAAAATTCTAACATTATCGAAGCGCTCTTCAATAATTTAGACAATTTTAGAATGAAGGCGCTCATCTACCTTAAACTAAAATATATTAAAATAGATTTTCAAACGGGTCAAGTGACGGAGAGAATACAGTTTCATATTCCTTCCTCTTCCGCAACCGAAGTTGTAGACTGCGAGTCTTGGCTAAATTTTCACATTCAATGTTTAAAATCAAATGTAGATAAATTCAATCAACGCGACAGCGCTCTCATTTTTGATGGTGTGGACTCAGCCATATTCAAAATTTCCCTATTAGAAAGTCATGCAGCTCGAGGCACATTTAAACTTCCAAAAACGTTGTATAATAAGAAAGCTGTCATCAATGTTGATTGTAAATCACAGTGTTTCAAATATGCAGTCCTATCCATCCTTCACTATAATGATATCAACGCGCATCGAGATCGCACCTATAGCTATAGACAGTGGGAGGATGAACTAGACTTTGAAGGTTGTGATAGTAACAACATGAAAATCAAAGATGTAGAAACGTTCGAAAAACATAATAAGATTAAAATTGTCGTTCACGTGTGGGAGAAGGGGTTGAAGGGTGCCCGCTATAATTCACGTTCAACTTGTTATGAACGTGTAGTCAACCTCTTATTAGTAAAACAAGATGATAGCGAGGAATGGCACTACTGTGGTATTCCCAAAATCTCTCGCTTGTACACTCACTTGGGGCACTCTAAAAGAGGTGAACATTTTGTATGCGACCGCTGCATCCGCTCATTTTGGAGTAAAGATAAATTTGAAACTCACTATGAATGGTGCAAGCGAGGTAAATTACAAATGGAACGCATGCCCAAAGATAAAATATTTTCACATAGGGATAATGGTGACGAATTAAGTCCCCTGCGTGTCATTTACGCAGACATAGAATGCTACATTGATGATATCATCCACAAGCCAGCAGCCATATCCTGCTATGAAGTATGGCATGACCACTTTAGGAATAGACAAAACAAAATGCATACTTGGCAAGGTGAAGATTGCATTTCAAAATTTCTAGAATTTCTCGATAAAGCTGCAAAATTTCAACAATCATATGATTCCCAATTGCAGCGTAAGTCACTACATATGTCAGATGAAGACAAACAAAAATTTGAAAGTTGCACATCCTGTCCTAAATGTCATAAAACGTTTGATGACGATAAAATTAAGAAAGTGCGTGATCATGATCACATCACTGGTAAATTTAGAAACGCACTCTGCTCCAAATGTAACTTTTCACTTAGGTTGAGACGTCGTGTACTACCCGTCATTTTTCATAACTTTAAGGGCTATGACAGTCATATGCTCATAAAAGGAGGGTTGAGCCAGATGAAATCGTGGCAGTTTAATGTAATAGCACAAACGAGAGAAAAATTCATGGCAATGACAGCAAAAGTACCAGTAGATAAAACTAAAGAAAATAAGACAGTCTTCTTCGAAATAAAATTTTTAGATTCATTTCAATTCATGTCAGCGTCACTAGCTTCTCTCGTTCGTAATCTCAAGTTTCTTCCCCATAGTCAAACTTTGAAGAAACACTATCCAAACTTAACGGATGAAATAATCACTCGCAAAGGAGTCTTTCCTTATGCGTATTTTAGCTCAATGTCTAAACTAAATGAAACAACCCTTCCTTCCATTGACAAATTCAAAAACGATTTGACGGGTGAAGATTGTCCAGTAGAGGACTATGAACATGCTCAAGAGGCATGGTTAAAATTTAATTGTAAAACGTTTGGCGATTATATGATCGCTTACTTAGAATTAGATGTCATTTTGCTGGCTGATGTCTTTCAGGAGTTTCGACGAGTGGCATTAGAAGAAGACAAATTAGATCCTATCCACTTTGTCAGTCTACCAGCCATGTCCTTTAAATCAGCCTTTAAAATGACTGGTGAGACCATTCATCTCTTACAAGACCCGGAGATGTATAATATATTTGAGCGCGGAATACGCGGTGGTCTCACATTTGTAAATAAACATCATATAAAATCTGAAACAGTAGGTGATGATCATATCCACCTAAAGTACTATGACCAAAATAATTTATATGGCAGTTCACTGTCTAAACCACTACCTCATTCCGAGTTTAGTTGGTTAAATCAAAATGAGCTTGAGTATTACTCCAACCCTTCAAACATACTGAATATTCCAGATGAAGGTGATTGGGGATATTATTTTGAAGTGGATTTGATTTATCCAAATAGTATTAAAAATAAAACTGCTGATTTCCCACTCGCACCTGAATCTGGCGAAGTGACTGAAGATATGTTTTCACCATTCATGTCACAATTTCATAATAACTTAACAGAGTGTGGACAGCCAAGGTACAAACCATGCCGCAAACTTTTACTCACCCAATATGATAAGAAAAATTATCTCGTACACTTCTGCATATTAAAATTCTATTTAGAAATGGGCATGCTTCTAAAGTCAGTTCACCGCATTATCAAATTTAGACAGAAAGCCTTCCTCAAACCCTACATAGATAGTAACAGTCAAAAACGTGCACTCGCCCAAAATAATTTTGAAAAGGATTTTTATAAATATAAGAATAATAGTCTATTCGGAAAGACCATGGAGGATGTTAGAAAACGTATGAATTACAAACTAGTCGTTGATGAACAAAAATATCACAAATTGACCTCATCACCTCTTTTCATTGATAGAGACATCATCGATGAGGATCTTGTAGGTGTTAAAATGATTAAATCAGAAGTTGAGTTGTGCAAACCCATCTATATTGGGCAAGCCGTTTTAGATTATTCCAAGCTTGAAATGTATCAACTCTTCTACAAAATATTAAAACCATGCCCTCTCGTAAAAGAGGTTCGCTTGCTGGGTGGTGATACAGATAGTTTCTTTTTAGGAATTACCACTCAAAAAGATTTAAATTTTAATGAAGTAGGTAAGTCATTAGAAAAATATTTCGATACATCTAACTACAATCCCACTCATCCACTCTATTCCATACAGAATAAAGCCAAACTTGGTTGTTTTAAGGATGAAACAGCAGGAAAGGAAATAGATGAAATGATTCTCCTCCGTCCTAAAATGTATTCCATGAAACTAAAAGAATGTGCAGATAGTATTAAGCGTGCTAAAGGTATATCAAAATCCATTGTTCATAAAATGAAACATCGGTCCTATAAGAAGGCCTATAAAAATAAAACTATAACGTTTGTCAATATGACAATCTTAAAATCTCAAGTTCATACTGTGAAAACGTACACGTTCAAGAAACGAGCACTTTCAGCATGGGAGGATAAGAGGTGTTGGATAGGACATAACACATCTCTTCCACATGGACATCCTGACACAAACATACCTCCACCCAAAAGAATAAAACTCACGCTACCACATTCAGGAGATGTATTGACATAATCAACTTTAACTCAGTATTTTGATGTTGCTTTTTGTAGATATACATGGTTGTTTTATGTATCGCATGAGATCGTTTCTTCCTTGTGAATATATGCCTACAGTCAGCCCATTCCCCCTATATCTGTGAAAAGACTTTTTCATATACATATTTTTATTTCAATAAACATATCACAATGACTTCACTTTGTTTTCCGAAACACTAAAGTTACGAGGGATTTAGTATCTTTCACATGGATACACTCTTGTAAACCATTGGTAATTTTGATAGCAATAGAGGGTATAGTTTGTTTGACGACGGGATGATAGAAAATAGATTCAAACATCTTCTCGACTATTCCATATGAAGCGTCTTTATCATGAATGAAATCACGTAAAATGTATTCTTTTTTCTCGCCAACAGAAATAGGTAAAATCAAATCACTTTGAATGTAAAGGTGTTGTTCATGTTTATCAAGTGTCATTGGTGTTTCTATACCAATCGTATGCGCAGCAGCAAACACAGTTTGTAGCATTGAAAAGCCAAAGAGTTTTTTCAAATTTTTACTCAATTGACATTGAATGTCATCACCCAGTTTCAGAACAACGCGTTGTTTTTCAATTGAAAACGAAATGTGGTGTGTCTTTACATCATATTTACTTTTCATCACATGCTTCAACTTCTGTTGTATATAAGGATTTACTACATGAATGAAGCTTTCAACTGTATGATATAGACGCGGCATTATATTGATAGCAACTTTAGATTCTTCATAAGACTGGTAAATTTTCTTGATGCGATCGCCATAGATGTCCACCCACCATTCATCATTAACTGAATCAGCTTTAGTGTGATATTCATGAGAACCATACACCACACCGCTTCCAATAATAGGCGTATAATGTCTTACAAAATGACGCAAGGTTGGAGAGAAATAAACTGTAAGTTTGTCATTATATTTCTGAATAACCAACTTATTTTTGTCCGCCATAATTTTCTCTCCATACTTCTTACCCACAGTCTCATTCCATCGTTTTACTAACTCAATAAGTGATAAAGGTTGAACACCACGCTTTTTCAAAATGATGCGTTCTTCGCATTCTACAACATCTTCATCAAATATTTTAAATCTATAATGAAATTTGTTGATTCGAGTTGAATAAACTTTTTTAACATTTGCAGTAGCAATTGACGTTAGATGTAGTCCATGACCAAAACCAAGATGTGGATAGAATTCACTATCCAACCTCAGCGTAAGACCTTTAGTAAAAGAATGAAAGCGGAGGAACTGTCTCCCACTCCAATGATAGATAGTAAACTCATAAGCTTTCTGATTTTTATTCTTCATGATGGAAGTATTACCACTGTTGAATGCCTTAATAATTTTCTCATTCCCAAATGGCTCATAAGAATCTGATTTTATCTGAATCCATTCATAGTTCCACTTTCCATCTGATGTTAAATTGTATGGGAACTGAAATGCATTATTCATCGTTATTCCATCATGGGTGCGAGGAGTCAATATCATTTCTTCCAAATCATTCACATTCTGAATATTGCTATCATAGCAAATACTAGAAACGCCAACTTCCCATTCACCTTCTAAATGCAGTGGCCGATTTAATTCTACTCGATAGTCTGATGGTTTATTTTTGGGAAATTTATTCATAGAAGCATTACTGGGCAAGTAGATTAGAAACGAGTCCTTATTTTCACTTTCCATATTATTCACATTGGAAAAATATATTAGCATACTTTTGCATTAACTCTTCATTCGGAAATGGAGTGTAATACTTGTCACAGCATCTTTATGAAAAGGAATCAACGCACCAGCATCATCATAAATGGCAATATCAATTTGTGGGATGTAGTTTGATTTCAGCTTTGTATAATGCACTTTCTTGAAAGTATGCTCAGATAAAATACTGCAGCTTTTTGGCTGGTATGGTATCATTGCTAGCAATGGAGCTTCAACATCTCCCACACGTACATCTTCACCAATATTGGAATATATCTGAAAATAGTTAATACGACGCGATAGCGACATGTCTGCGCTAGCTTTGGTTACAGTACCACTTTTAAAGATATTTTGATCAAAACCCAAAATGTCCATTAGAGTTTTATCCATAATTAGTTCAATACCTTTTCCATTTATAGTGAGAGACAAAGTACCTTCTTTTTCAGAAAATGAAATATGTTGCTCATTAATCACTTCATTTAAATAATCTACAACCAATTTAACCGAAGTAATAATGCGAGGCATCAACACTCTTGTTTCATGTAAGAAACCACCAAAAGGCTCTACACACTTTCTGTATAAAGATACGGCCCATTCTGTATCAAATTGATTTGACCTTTCACATGGTAAATGTTGCATATCAGATTTTCCATGAACAGCTGCAGAACGATGTCGTAAGAACTGATGAAAATCTTTTGAACAAACTAATACTAGATCATCATCATTTAATTTACTTATTGCAATATGATTAGATGATTTAATATAAGTCAATGTTGCCACTTGTTTGTCATCAACTCGAAGGAGATAATTAAATTTCTTCAATAATGTTTCAGGAGTCATGTTTGTCTTTCTTGGCTTAATCACAATCTTCTTCACCAACGTCTTCTCATTTCTTGGAATAAGATCTACATAATAAGCTTCCTCTCGATATATTAACTGTTTATGACCACTTATGTGGTAATTAACGTTAAAATTATCATAGCTTGTTAAGGCGCTAGCGAGGTAGCCTAAATCATTTCTTAAACTTGGACTTAAACCAACAATCCAATCTTTCTCAACTACATGATGTACATAATTATAATCATCATTGTGCGGAGTAAATTGGACAATATGTTTACACGCTTTATTCAAGAAATCATATATAAACTTTTTACATGATAAGAGATCTTTCTTTGGCCACTGTGGAATGTATATTCGGCACCCCTTTTCACATTGATAAGCAGCTGTACGCCTCATATTAATAGTCATCACCTCATGATCAAAAGTATAGACACAGTTGCTATAAACAAGTTGAGTGACACCCACTTCCCAATTCCCATTTAGCTGTTGTGCATGATCAATGGGAGTAGAAAAGAGTGCGGCTCGATTGCTAGTAAATCTCTTTGTAGCCGCATTGCTAAGCAAAATATGATAAAACGACATTTTTATATTGCTAATCTGCAACTTTGCATAACATCATGAAGACTTGGATTTTGGACTCTCTACAATATATCAGAGTTGATCGTGATGGAAACGTACATTTCAAAAATTCTCATGGTCATACATCAAGAGGAATTACATTAACATGGCGACAATTTGTCAACCTCAATGATATCATGAGGGATTTGGAATATTTTGAAACATTAAGATTCATCTCCTTGGGTGATCAAGTTTGGCTTCAACATTACAGAAATGAAATTCAAATCTACCATTCTCATTCCGCAAACTGTTTCTCATTTCGCAAATACAATTGGGAGAAGTATAGAAGATACATACATCGCTCCATCATGACATTTATTCGTCGTGAGTTCATCGCCCTACTATGCAAATCTTAATCAGATATGATTACCACGCACCATGAGTTGGAAATTAGATTCCCTACAACGTATTGAAACGGATCATGATCGAAACGTCTATTTCAAAGATTCAACTGGAAATGTGAGAAGAGAGTTTGTTTTATCTTATCGTCATTTTCAATCTCTACATCATATCATGAAGGACTTGAAATACTTCTATATGAAAAGACATTCACGTATTGGAAATCGCATCTGGCTGCGCGTCAACAATCGGCGAATTCAACTCTATCATTCCCAACTTCATACTAACTTCACATTTCATCAAGGTAGTTGGGAAAAGTATAAAAGGAAGGTACATCGCTCAATTTACTCATTCTTTCATCATGAAGCGCCATCGCTACACCATCGTCAACATTCTCCGTCGCTTCAGACTCTACACCAAAATCGATCTCACAACATTACGCCAACAGCTTCCAAACAGCAAGTATTACCCGGGCCGTCCTCAAATGTTAGTAGTGAAGATGAACAATTCACGGAATCTTCAACTCTTCCCAAATGGGACTGTACAGATTCTCGGCGCCCTTTCTCATTCATCGGCGCAGTCAATGCGCTTAGAGCTACAAAGACTACTACGTCGGATATGGAAGAGGGAGAGGTGTGTGATGTCGAATCTGACTGTGGACAATATGGTGATCTCTACTCAATTGAGTGACAGTCTATCATTTTTGAAGATTCGTACCAGCAGTTACAGTTTGTGTTATGAACCCGAACTTTTTCCTGCAGCTCTCATTAGTTGTTGGTTGCCTGTGCATGTGGCAATCTTTCATAATAGTAAAGTGATCATTACTGGACTAAAATCTCATGAACAAGCAAATATGATCCTAGACTATCTCATTGAGTATGTACGTACCCAGCGGATTGTAAAATAAAAAACAATTTTTCCAACATGATGTTTTTATTTCAAATCATGATAGAACTTACAAATCATTTTTTCATTAGAGGATGGATTACATGAAAAGTTTTGAATAATAGATGCAAATCGAGATACATGTAAACGTTTTAAGATGAAGTACAGTACAAAAGCACCACACGTTGATGAAAGTGGATGTTGTAGTATGCGTTCATTTCGCTGATATTGACGCGTATGTTTTCTCAACCACTGCTGTGTTGGTATATTTGGAGGTTGAGCAAGAGAGTCAAATAGTTCACCACGTCGGTCTTTTCCAATAAAGATCGCTTTCCAATGCTCACCGCCTAAATTCTGTGAATGAGTGTTTAGCACAATAAAGATGGGATAGTGATTTACTGCAGGTGGTAAGGTATCGAGTGAATAGACATTATCGAAAGCTTTCAACGTCGCTTCGTCTGCATTATGCTGCACTTTAGTCTTAATATCGTCAGCAGTCAACCAACTCATTAACGATTATACTGAAGAATCACGTCACGATACTTTGTAATTTCAATATTTGAATCGAAGACTGCATAAATTAATACATTGATCGTCTCAGGTAGTGTTCTTTTGAACGTCAAATCCAAACGAATATTATGAGGCACGTTCGCTTGACGATAGGGTGCACTAATATCGCTGTCAGCAGTCAAATCAAATGCATAAATAGTATATCCACTCTTAAACTCTTTCATAGTCAGTCCGTTGGTATCATCCGTATTGTAAAAGCCAAAGACATCCATAAAATCAACATAACTGCGCATAAATTGATCCGAAGCAAAATCTGGTTTGTAGGGTGGACCAGGATGACTCACACCATTAACACGTAAAGCAATTTCACTTAACTGATTGTGTTTAAAATTGAAAGGATTCTTCTTTATATTACCATTAAATGCATCATTTTCAACCATTGCCACCATGAGGAGCTTCGGTGCTTCCGATGGAAAGAGGCCATCTTTCATGAAACTCTTTTGATCTTTCGGAATTGTAAAGGTGAGAAGCTTTGTATGCTGAACGGGGTAAATGGCATTTTGGCGGTTAAGACCTTCAGCATGCCCTCTAATGACACTTGGATTCGGTACTACTCGACGAATGTAAAGTGCAATATCTTCCACATGAATTCTAAAATTGTCAACTTTAGCAAATGCATTCAGCGCAAATTCAGGCTTATTCAATGTCAGCTTGAGTCGCATGCTGGTATTACAGAGTAAAAACTTTGACTGTCTAAAGAAGTCTAAATTCAGCGGACCATATAGCTGACATACTCTACTATCTTTAATCATAGCAGATCGCTTTACAAAGCCACTGTTTGTTTCAACATCAAATTTTCCTGCTTCATCTCTGTACCATCCCATGGCTTCCATATGACTTTTTTGTGCTGCTGGATGAAACTGTGATACATGATTGAAATATGATTTATAGGGATAATCGCTTTGACCACCTTCCACCTGCTGCTCTCCAATCGTTAGAGAAACATCGCGAAGTAATGTAGTCAATGGTAAATTGTTCAGTCCAACTTTATGTGCATCGTCAATAGCAGTTCCATCTGCTTGTTGAATTCTAAACCTCAAATCAAGCATCGCATAACTCAAATCTATGTAGTCATCACTACCACCAGGAATAACAAATTCAATGGGGCCAGCATTCTCAGCTGTTCGAGGATGATAATCTACAATACTTGAACTAAGAATATCTGTCTGTATGGCTTGTTGATCGAACAAACAAAAACCGGAAGTTTTACACTCCATGATTAGAAGTTATAGCAGCGTCGTCGTTTAGCGCCTGATGAATGATTAGAGCCTCTGCGACGTTTGCGTGAATGCCTTTTGACTGAAGATTGCACCTTACCAGCTCCGCGATGTTTCCTCCTTCCTTTTCTCATTCGTTTAGGTGATTTCTTTCCTTGAGTAACACCAGCAATGGTCTGCTTCAATGTTTTTAAACCGCGTTCCTTCCCACGATTCAACAAACTGCTCTTAAAACTTCTACCTCTGGAAAGATCACTAGCAACATCACCAGCAAAGCCAACGGCATTACTTAAAACATTTCGTTTTAAAGATCTACCGACATTGGATATGAGAGGTGCTACAACAGATTTCAGTGCACCAAGTATGCTACCTCCACGTTGGCGGCGAGCACCGATGTAAATTTGTCCTCCACCACTTACGTAGGAGGGTCGTGAATAAAATGAGGCAGTTGGATTCATAGCTCAAACCCTAAACATTGTTAGTTACAACTTTGCATGAATCACTGTCGATCACTTAGATGAAAGATGTCGGCACGACGCATCCAAGAGTTCATACTTGAAGGATAACCAGTCCATTTAACAAGACACCATTCTTCACCTTGCCGTTTTTTACATCGAATGATTTTCTCTACCAAATATGTTTCACTTTCAGTGACTACCTCAATCTCATCGCGGTAAAAGCTACCCTCAATTTCTTCATTATCGTAATCTTTCAACTTGTAGGTGGTCGGAGAGTCTTTTTGATTAATCCTTGATACTGTAAATACCTCCTCTGTCCAATTCGGGAGGTACCCTTTAGCAAAAACACTTTTCACTTTTGAGATACGAACTTTATCGCCAATTTTCACATCACTTTTCACATGAGTGCGTTTACGTTGGAATGATTCGCGCACTTTATCTACATTGTCAGCATTTACATCTACTGGTCTGAGTCCAATAGAACGATGGATAGAGTGATTGTAGGCATGGAGTGTATCTTGTAGAACCTTTGTCCAATTTTGTGTCAAGTTGGCAGTAAAATGTCGCCACAAACGATTTTTTAATGTGCGATTAAAACGTTCAACGAGTGCAGCTTTATAAGCGCTCTTTACACTAAACAACTCAATGTCATGCCTCTCAAATAATCTTGTCACATGCTGATTTTCAAACTCTTTTCCTTGATCACTCTGAATTCTTTTTGGAATGCGACCTTCTCGAAAAATTGTTTGGAATGCTTTTGCTACTCCTTTCCCTTCTTTAGTTTTTAAAGGTTGAGCCCACGCATAACGCGAGAAAATATCAATGACGGTTAAAATAAAATTATTGCCCGAGTTATGTTTTGAAATGGAGGCAACATCGCACAAATCTGCTTGCCACTGTTCATCGATGTCATGAACAATATAATGGCGGGTGCGGTACTTCTTTTTCGCTTGTTTGTGGAGTGTATAGGTAGCCTGACCCTTTAACCATCGTTTCACTTGTGATTGTGGAAGACCACTCGCTTTTGATAATTTCTTGATAGATGCAAATCCTGCCGGATGTTTTACATCATAATAGATTGACTTCAAACGTTCAGTCGATGACGGCTGACTCTTTTTCCTCCTTCTCATCTTTTTGTTTTCTTGCCTTTCTACATTTACAACAACTGCAGCATTTAGCTTTAGCGGTTTTGCGATCGTGTTCACATTGCTTAGGGGTTTCATTATGAGAGCTGGCGCAGCAAGTGCAAGTGACAACGACATTCACCTCTGGCGGCTCATTACATGGCAAGCAACACATCTGCTTCATATTAATAGTCTGAGAACATGTATTTCCTGGGAGGAGCTGTTTTACGTTTTCCTTTTACCAGTTTTAGTGGCGATACAGATCTACGTCGAGTTCTTCCCCTTGTTTGCTTAGTGAGTGTGGGAGGGGATGTAGCAGGTGACGTCTTAAACCAATTTGTTGGCATTTTCATCGCCTGAAGCATTGGAGTAGTAGCCACTGTTGAATCAAGTTCTTTCAATGTCTCATTATTTAAAGCAAATTTTGGCACATTATGCTTTTTCAATAGTTTAAGAAAGTATGACCAACCAGGTGGAACATAGCCCTGACGGCGCTTTCTACGTGTCGCATACTGAATCAAGTCTTCATAACGTGAAGCATCAATCACTTTATTTTCATCTGTAATGATTTCTCCTCTATCATTTACATTGAGATGGGGTTCAATACTGTTGAAAAGAGATATGGCATGTGCGCGAGATGCTAAAGGTGTAGCAGTCGATACAGAGTCACGCATCTTATTCTTCAAGTTTTTCAATTGCTCAACAGTTTCCGATTGTAATAATACAGCACGATGTGGATCTTTGATGTGAACATTTTGCTGATAATCTATTTCTTTCCTATACATTTGATTTGCGAGAGGTTGCTTTACTTGCTGCATGGCAGTCAATTGTACATATTCATCCTGAGGAATAACAATCATGCGAGAATAAGAACTCATAGTTTGTAGATAATCGTGGGAGTTTTCAAAATATCACTTCGAAATCTAAATTCTTCCGGACACTCTTGCGTAAAGTCAATGAATAAGTAACCGTATGGTTTTTCAGTAGCTGCTTGAAAAATTTCAATTAAGGCTTTTGATCCTCTGGGTGCAACTTGTCGCGCTAAAATTTCAAATTGACTTTTATCTCGCGGATTCTTGAAAATAGCATAATAGTGTGTATTCAGGTTTCGTGTACGAGCTTCTTTTCCATCAGGAAACAAATTTTGTGTAATATAGATGATAAAACACCTTTTATGGTGTGCTGCGCGAGTGAACATATCTGTAACATCTTTTGAATTCTTACTTTCTTTTAATAAATCATCCAATACAACAACATCATTAGACTGAAGTTTATCCACTGGAATAATTCCTTCATGTCGAATAAAGTTGCGACTTTGCAATTCCTGAAACAGCGACGGTTGATAAATACCATAACACCAAATCACTCGATTGATAGGTTCCTTAAACAACTCCCTTCTTTTATCCAATAAATTCAGCGTGAAAACAGTTTTACCTGCATGAGATGGACCTGATACAGTCAGAACTTTATCACATTGAAGTCTGAAATCCATTTTATTACTTTGAGACTCAACATTTGCATAATTAACGCTTAGAGCCAAAGATATTTCCCAATAGGTTGCCCACGGCAGGAGCTATCATTGGAAGTATTGCTGAAAGGAAACCGCCCTTTTGTGTTAGAGTTTTCCTCTTTCTTTGAAGGGCGACTTTAGGATTGGAGATGAAACGCAATTTCGTAGCATATCGCTTAAGTAACTTTCGTTGTTTTGGCGCTAATTTCTTCGTCCTCAACTTCCTCACATGAGAAATAATTTCACAAATGAATTTATCGTTAGCATGTCGTATAGCATTGTATCGCTGATTTGCTTTCATTCGTCGGAGAGCTTGAATGGCTGAAGAAAACTTTGAAGACTTTTGACTTTTACGTTTCGTCATTTTACGTTTCGCCATTTTCCGTGTTAGTCTTTGCTAAAACCTATCTTTACCACATTTGCATAGGTACTAACTATTGCGACATAAGTGACACTCGAAATGAGCAATGTCACAGTGGTTACATTGGCAAAGTTGAATGCAATTACGTATGAAACAGCGTTGACAAAAAGCATGCTTACATCTCTTGAAGATGCGCTTTTCATTTCCATCCTTTCGCTTACATACATCGCAACACATAGTTTCACCGTTACTGATGTCTATAGCAAGTCTTTTTGAAGATATGAATTTGCTAGCCTTTTCTAAATAATAGACGCATGTACAGAAGGAATATACTTCGAGAGTGAGCAGACATAGCTCGAAAACCAGTTGTGCTACAATCAAGTACCACTGCATTTTCAATTTTTCTTTATGGAAAGTTGAATGTGAATATCTGAAATCGCTTCAATCACTAGACTGCTACCATGATGGTTAAATGCGTTAAGACGTTCAGCAATTTTTATCATATGTCTTTTAAAAAATTCTTGGGGGTGATCTACCACTTCCATTGAATAAGAAGCAAAATGGAAAGAGCGACTTTCCACCTCTTCCTTTCCAAAATGACTAAACTTAATTTTCGCAACTAATCGCGCCATGATAATGCTATCAGAGAATGTATTCATTAACTCTAGAAATAGAGTGCTAGCATCATCGACCACTGCTTCGATGTCGGTCTCATCTTTATGAAATTTTATCACATAATCTTGAACAGCTCCTTTTAAACTTTGCCTATGAAAACGTAATGTTCCGCAGTCGTTTGAGAAAGACATGATCGCCCTTTATCTAACCCATCCATTGCATGAAAACAACAACTCTTCTCATAGTAACATTTATTGAATAATGGTAACAAGCATGCATTATAAATCAATGGTTTGAAAGAGATAAAATAGATACAGCTGGTAACTATCATACAGCGAGCAATGATAACCATACAGGACTTTGGCAGTGTTGAGGTAAGGAGGAAAGAAGCATTGGTTATGAACGTAGCTACTACAACGAACAGACAAAATAGGAACACACAAATCCTTAAAACGTTTTGTGACTTCATGATAATGTTGATTCACTCTACTATCCCAAGGTGGGAGCAAAATATCATCAATGATTAGATTGGGAAATACTTTCCTCTCCTTACCAGGATTATTACAAAAGATGCGTATAACATTGAAAGCAGCTAACCATCGTTTAAAGTCAATAAGAAGAGCACTCTCACAAGAAAAGCCATAGTCTTGCAAATATTTCAGATTAAGTCCATGAATGTGTTTTCTCGCCCATTGATCAACATTGGGATCGCAGTTGGCATGTTGATGATAGACACTAACAATCTGATATGTCCAATTGTTCATAGCAATAGCACTGAGCTCCTGTACAGGTTCACCCTCACAATCCATAAAAATGATGATAGAAGCCTAAAACGGAAATTTACACATCTAAGGAAACGTTCTATAACATATTACAAAATGAAGAATTACATCGATGCTTTTCACGACAAAATACACAAATGATATGATGGCAACGAAGAAGTAAAATGTATCTAATAAGACCACGTCTACGACACTCAAAGCACATAAGCGAATTGTCATAGGGTAGAGTTAGGAAAGGACTAGCAATTCTCCTTCTTTGATTTGCGTTTTGATGTAGCATTCTTCTCCGACTTGCGCTTCGTACCACTGCTGTTAAGGATTTGATCAATTATGTCGTCCACGTTGGGTGGTTTCGGAATATATAGGATGGATTCCATATGCATGGAGAGAGAGGCTATTTTATTATCCTTGTGTCGACCATAATATAGCCCATTCACTTTGAAAAGGATATCCCAAGTACCTTCTCCGAGCTCATCACATCTGATGGGTATTGAATGATCTCCCTCCTTCTTATAGTAAGTACACCAATGTGATACCGGTAGGCAAATGTGATTACCATCCCAAATCTTTCTATAGGGAGTATCCTTGTCATCTCTCGCCTTCCACTCTTGAGCAAGAGGAGTAGGAATGTCCATATTTAATGTCACGTACTCCTCAATAATATCAAGTTGGTGGCGAATGTACGGACTCACGGGGATCAGTATGTAGTCCCCATACTGATTGTGCATTATCTTGACATCCGTGGAAGGGAGCATTCCCGTTTGGAGTACTACGCTATGATCATCATAACGCAAGGCTTGTTTAAATTTACGCTGTAGCGGTGTAGGATTATGTACCTTGGATGTTTCTTCCACTGGCCTCAGTTGTAGATGATCTGACCGTAGCGAACCTTGTAACGTTTGACCGCCATTTTGTCCTACTAGTGCAGCAGATGGAGTAGATGCCTGAAAATGAAAAAAGATTGTATTAAGTTTACGTTCAAGGGAGGAGAGGGAGGGAAGTAGCGACTTACCATTTTAGTTGGATAATAGAATAGAATAGAGAGAGAAAATGTGCGTCCGTCACTCGTGTGATTCAACGATGGAATGATTCTCACTGTGGAAGGCTCGCTATTTATAAAGAAATGCTTGATTCTCATTGGATGATGATCCTCATTGGACAATAACATCAAGTTGATTCCAAATCTGGCATCCGTTTACCAATCCGATAGTTCGTTTTGAAGCTACAGCCCAAAACGTCCCAAATTCTAACTCTGTCGTTTTTCACCAATGTCCCAAAATCTTAAATGGCGTCTCACATGTAAACGAAGGCAGATACGAACAAGCCGATTGTTTCACTGAATTTGTCTCACTCTTAGCTTTCAAACGAGCTATCGCACGACAAAATCCGTCCACTGGAAGCAAGCCGTCCAGGGGGGGGGACGTCAGCCGAAAATTTTTTCTCTCCGATTTCGCTGGAAACATCCTTCCTAACCCAAAATTTCACGTAGATTCCGAATCTGGCCTCCGTTTTCTCATCCGATGCTTCGTTTGGACGCTACACACCAAAAACATCACACACTATAGCCTCAAGACTAATCCTGGCGGTCGCCCACGTCAACCTAGACGGTCGCCCACGTCAACCAGGCGGTCGGACCAACTCACCCGAGTCTCACACTCTGTCGTTGCAGAGGGGGGGGGGGCGTCAGCGAACATGTTGTGAACGTGGACCCACCTGGCCGGCACACCACGACAGACCACAACCTCTGTCGTTCCAGAGGGGGGGGGACTCAGACACGAAGCACCACGGCGGCCGACCACGACACTCTGCCGTGCCAGAGGGGGGGGGGACGCAGCGATGGCCGCCATCTTGCGCGGTCCAGAAGTGGAGTTTTGCTTACTACTGATGCAAGTATACTATTGATATGTTGACTGAGATTATATATATTTTTAGAGGGATCCATTTACCACACTTGTCCATCAGACAAATGACCATTGACCAGTCTTTTGATAGATTTGGTTGGGAAACCAAGTACACAGGATGGTAAGTATTTTATTGCGCTTTATTAAATTCGGCCTCCTCTTAGGCCATCATCAGAAGCAGCTGTCTTTGTCAGATGTAAGAATTTTTTAGCTGAAATATCGTTGGTGTAGCAAGAACGTATGCTTGAAGACAGAGCTGGAGTTGTTGGTCAAATGGTCCAACATTGGTCAACAACTCCAGCTGTGCATGTGTCTTCAAACATCTGCGTTCTTGCAATACCACCGATATTATAAATTATTACATTTGACAAGGACAGCTGCAACATCAGAATACGAGAGGCACTTTACATTAAAGAAGTAAAACCGAAGATCAACAATGAAGACAAACAAGATACCGTTTCTGAATTTCTCTATGTAAGACATAGAAGGAAGACAATTACATGCACAAAATTCAAAATCCACATTGCATAAAGAGTCATAAGACATCATGAGTAAGAAATAAAGATGAGTAAGAGAAGAGGAATAGAAATGTGAGTATGAGACAGATAGCATTGGGCTACATTTTACCAATAGCAAAGACAATAGAAATTGACTGTGATCTGACTATAGACCACTTTGCTATAGACACTAGTCAGGTTAGTCTATGCTTAAATCGTAAAATTATGCTTTCATGCATGTTCGAAATTCGACGATGATCTTCTGATGAAGATCGAAATTAACTGCCAAAATGTAAATTTATAATTAACATGAAAGTTTACCTTGATTCTTCCCAACCAATAACTTAAAAATATGCATAGTCAAGGCAGTCACAAAATAATCACAGAAATAATGTAACACAATTTTGAATGATTTCCAACATGCACTGTTCAAAAGAAGTCCTCGTACAAAAATTTTTGCTCGTTTTCTAAAGCAATTTTTCTAGCAATAGTTTGACGTTTCTCTTTGGTACAATTGTAGCACATGACCGAAACTTTTTCTCAGTCACTCGAATTTTCAAAAATGTCTGCTTCCCTGCCTGGTGGGTCCTAATTAATAAAAACGGGTACTCTTTTTCTAAGCTTGCTCCTGACTAGATATCTTACAGCATCAAAAATTTAAAATATTTCTGCGATAGATAGCGATCTGCTTTATCTGATGGTGCAGAAACGGTAAAGAAAGATGAAGAAATGAGGTCAGCAGAGTTATTGGATATATGATATCGATGACATGGTAATTCAAACCTTCTCTCGACATGCTAGCCATACAGTCACTCGAAAAGACATTTTTAGATATAATGCCGCTCAGAATATCCATAGATTTCTTTATGTGACATTGCTAGTATGTCTATTTACATCAATGGTAGACTGCAGTGTCATAGTGCATTGTCAGTAGCTTCCATGTCAACATGCAAACACAATGATATCGTTCGATGGTTGAATTTTCAGTGGAATGCCTTAGACATCATGAATGCATTTTCGCTATTCCAGTTTCAGCTCAAAGAGGATGCCTTCTTTCCGTAGTTGTTTCCTACTTTCGATATTCGTTGAATGTTTAGACCGATAGTCGCCTTGCTTTTTCTAATTAATACAGTTTCAGTTAAATGTTGAATCAGTTACACATGACAGTCCCTAATTCCTTCATAAACACCAGATTTGTCACGTACATGTAATATTCAATCGTCTATTTTCAATGCCTATGATATCTTCATCAAATGGAATTGTGTTTGGTTTCTAGTCGTGACATTATTACTCTCAAATTTCTATGCGGAGGTTTAGTCGAATGTTTAAGAAATGACAGCTGAAAAGGAATCAAATAATAACAGCACATGAATGAAGATATATTACCTTTCAAATGACAGCCTAAACTTCTATGGCCTAAATCGTCGGCGCGTAGACGACTACATGTACCATGCGCCAGACGATTTAGGCTGATCATTTGAAAGGCAATATATGCATTGTTATCGTCATTTCCCTGTTGTGATCTATATAAAAAGGTTCAATGATATCTGAAAATGCATTTAATATAACTCATAAAGTATCCAAACAATGAGAAAAAGTGTCCAGACAATGAAAAGTGTGCAGACAATATTAAAATCAAAAATTCACTGTACAGTTATTGAATATTTGGATCGTATTTCCTGTGGATTGCGCCACCATGTTCATCATCTGGTTTATTTGTTCCGTGTTTACTGTTCTCGTAATTGTTTCTTCGGGTTCATGTTCATGCTTTTTCTGGTTATTTGGTTCATTATTTGACAAAACACTGGCTATGCGGCGCTTGCGGCTGTCTGACGGCCGGTCATATCCATCGATACTTGCTGCATCCTTATGTCCAGTTAGCAACGCTATTTCCTGATTTGTGAGACCCTTTTCTTTTCCTTTGGTAATGGTCGTGCATCTTATACAATGGTTGGTGTACATTTTTGACAATTCCAATTTCTTTGATAAAGTTTTCATAAAATCGCCCAACCAATGTTCCCCTCGAACTTGGCTTCGGCTGAAAATCAGTTTGTTATTTTTGTTGCTCAATGGTCGGGGGAAAAGATTGTCTGAATTTGGAATTCCTTGGCTCAGCAGCTTCAAGTAAATTTCAATGGCTTCGATAGCTCGAGTATCATATATTCTGCCAATTCGTTTGGATGAATATTCTTTCAATTTCAAACTGGGTCTTGTGTTTTTCTTTATGTTGTCGCTGTCTTTTGATAATACTTCTATAAATTTTTGTCCTTCAGAATCCGTACAGATAGAAACATCACTTCGGCGAAGTCGCCTAAATTCTTCTCTTCCTCTTGCACCAAGGAAATAGAGAATAGAAAAAATGACTTCATTTTGAAGGGAATCGGCTGTTTTTCGTGTAAATGACTTGCTAATTTTTGTTAAATCATTCTCTTCAATTGAAACATATTCAGTTGGTCTTCCTCCATTTGATAACCATAAGGCTGACATCGTTGTTAACATTCGATTTGCCTGACTGAACTCTTCTCCGCTTATTATGTTGACATTTCGATTCAGTGCTATAGTGAGGTAACGATGAATGCCAGCTCGTATACATCGTAAACTTTGTGGACTATAATATTCGTTCTTTTTAGTCTTTAGCTCTTTATGAAACCATCTCAACAGGCCATTCAGTCTTTCTTCAGAAATGATCTTTAAATCAACTTCGATCTGTTTTTCTATTAAAAAGTCCATAAATCTTTTGGAATGTTCTCTCTCTTGCTTCGATGATGATGCAGATTTCATTCTGATTTCTAACGCATCCATTTCCGCGATCGCATCCTCTGGAATTTGACACTGCTGCTCATTTCTTTCTACTGGTTCGTTCAATATTTTCTTTATTTCATTCAATTCTAGATTTGTAATCATGCTATTGGGAATTGACTGAAATCAATTATAGGCATGTTATCCCAGTCGACGTCCATCGCATTGCCAGATATCGTTAATGTTGATAACTGATTACTTCTTATTTCTGTGCTTATCTCAATAACATAGACACTGGATTTGAATTTCATTGTCTGGATACTTTCATCTTGATTATTCTGAACATAGAAATATCGATAACAATGCTATGTTGGACTCTAAATTCATCCAGCAATGTCGTCCGCTACCGCGGACTCCATTGCTGGACTCATTTATCGTCCAACATCTCTACATTGTCAGTAGCTTCCATGTCAACATGCAAACACAATGATATCGTTCGATGGTTTTAGATCTGCAAAGTTGATACATAGCCTTAAAAATGCCAAATTTGCAAATTTATGATTTTAAAGCTTGCAAACTTGAAAAGTAACTGATTTTCTAATAACTCTGCTGACCTCATTTCTTCATCTTTCTTTACCGTTTCTGCACCATCAGATAAAGCAGATCGCTATCTATCGCAGCAATATTTTAAATTTTTGATGCTGTAAGATATCTAGTCAGGAGCAAGCTTAGAAAAAGAGTACCCGTTTTTATTAATTAGGACCCACCAGGCAGGGAAGCAGACATTTTTGAAAATTCGAGTGACTGAGAAAAAGTTTCGGTCATGTGCTACAATTGTACCAAAGAGAAACATCAAACTATTGCTAGAAAAATCGCTTTAGAAAAAGAGCAAAAATTTTTGTACGAGGACTTCTTTTGAACAGTGCACATGTATAATTGCAGAGGCCGAAATTAATTAGGCGTAATAAAATGCTTACCATCTTCTATACTTGGTTCGATCACAACGAAATTTATCAAAAAATGAATAACTAGGCCTCTTCAGAACCTCAACCCTTTCATGCATACTGTGCTCTCTTGAGGAGAGTTTGATCTGCATCTTTTGGGACATTGATCCTAATGCTCAAAGATTTGTAATCAAAAGAAAGAGGAGATCAATGCGCTTTGGCACCTCTCCCGACTTCGTGCGATCCCTAGAACGCTCGTAAATTGCATTTAAAGAAATTCTATTGAAAAAAATATTTTAATGAAAAATACCTTTATTTTCAAAATAATTTGAGAATGAAAGGGTTAAATGAATAGTCCTTGATCAAGTTGGTCATCATGCATTGACATGCAAGTGCAGTCCAGGCGTTGTTAGTTGTCACAATGCATTGAGAGACTACATTTTTTATTTGTGTCCACCGATGTTTTGTCGCGATTTTCTGAGAGGCTGTCCATGAAATGCGGACTGAAGACCAACAGCACGCTGTCTATGATATTTGAGCGCCTCTCAGCAACTTTCATGAGATCAAACGTGAGGGAACATCTGTTGCGATCCGAAAATTCGACTTAGCCCGTATCTTTTTCTTTTTTACCCTCTGCAAACTTTTTATCTTGTCTTTCAATGTTTTGCATCTTTACTTAGCATAAATTTTTAAATCTCCAAGTGCAATCATTTAATATACAAATCACTTTATTACGCAATCGCATCATACTATCACGAATAAAAGAAATTGTTGAATTACAGTCAACTGTTAATCTACAAATGGACGGCAGAATCCTGTTCCTGTTTTAGCTACAACAGTAGCAATCAATTTTGCTGACTTATTTTGATACTGATTTTTATGATGTTGTTTCTTTTGATTACAGGTGAAACAAGAATATTCATTTAATTTAAGGTTTAAGCAATGTATTTTTCTGAAGATCAAGCAACATCGGCTTAGGATCAGTGCCTAAGTATGTAATCGAAATTATCATCAACAAACAGTTGGCTTCAAAGTACTGTAACTAAGGCGAAAGGGGAATTCGGATAAATGTGCTATTTGGATTACAGCAGGTGAGGGCTCAAGAAATGAGCAAATTTAGAGCTGCACAGTCTTTACATATAAACACAGATGAGATGATGATGATTGTGTGTCATTTCGGTGATAAATTATTGAATGAATCCATATCTATCAAGATAATCCATATCTTCAATGTAAGGCTGGACATAATGCCAATATTTTCTATAGGTGAATCATCGTAATTATAATTCGGATTAGCTGCTTTTATGTATATAGTCTCGACTCTCGAATGATAGTAAAGTAAGTAAGTAAGTGTTTATTGAAATAAAATATCCGACAAACTCGTCTTTGGGAATGCAATTTTTCATGTAGAAAACTAAACAGGGGTTCATCATTTTTGTATGGCCTGACTCGATTATGATTTTATGATTTATGAAATGCATTTATTTGAAGGATACATTGCGCCGCAATGTAAAGGCCTACCTGAATGTAGGCCACTTGCATAGTGTAGATGTATAACAAATGGGCCAACCAAGACCATAAATGAACCCATGTCCCCATATTTGAAATGTGGAATAAGTGCAGCATGTCATGTTTTTAACATAATTAAAAGTAATTTTGCTGAGTTGCAATGAAGACACAGTGCATGCATACATTTCTACAATGTCGGATTAATTCGGATTTTCTTGACCGATCCTGTCCAATCCGACTTCGGATCACATCGGATTCGCACACCTTTACTGTGAACTTGTTTCAGACAGCTTTGGACTGCGAGTATATTTTTAATTCGATCGTTCCTCATCGCTTTTTCCAGTGGATGCTTGTCACAACTGCATTGCAAGCATGCACAAAATCTTGTCTTAGTATGTATTGTATATTACCCATCGTCAAAGTGTAGATTTGCTCCTTCTTTCCTTAAATGATTCTTGTTGATTTGAAAATGAACTTTAGTATTCGGACCTACTTTAAGCAGACTATGGGCATAGGATAGACTATGCATACTTGTCATTATATGTCAGGACCTGTTTGTAGACACGACAGATGCGTCCTAGTTGAATTTATTTTATCCTTTCATATACGTGTATAGCTAAAATTATATACAGCAGGTATTGCGCGGTTATGATAAAGTCAACAAAAGGTGCTGCTCGACCCGGGTGTCGCGTTGATAAAACTGGATGATTTGTAGGCTACTACTTTTCTTATCGTCATGAAGCAGAAAGAAGCGTGCATCATATTGTTAAAGAAGCTGTATGCAAGAAAGTGTGCATGCAAATGCTCTGCGATTGTATTAACTTATTTCTGAAAGATATTCCGACATATTACATGGGAATATATGAATAGATTTTCTGCAACTCAAAATCCGACTATGATCGAATTGTATTTCAAAGATGCGCTAATATTTACAGTTGATGCACTCATTTAAAGAAGTCTTTCCTAACTTGATAAATAATTCCCAGTAGATATTTTCCCTTTTGCTTTCACTTGAACTGTGAACAGAAATAAGGCGTTTGATAGCGATTACATTTGCAGACTTTTTGAATTTCAGTTTAGTAATTCTTATTTCGAAGAATGAATACATTAGACAAGGAATTCAATCCTATACATTCGACTGATGGATGCGTTCAAAATTGCCATCCGAATATGTAAAATATAGTAAAAATACCACACTGGATTAGAAGATGTATTGAAAATTTTAAAAAGATAAAGTCAAAGTGACGACGCTTCGGGTGATACTACAACCATTATCAAGTACAAAGTGAAATGGACAGAATGCTGTCGGCATGTCACGGCAGATTGCTTGGAGATGAGTTAATACTAAGGAAGACTAGAGAATAATTGTACTTATGGATCATCATATGGATCTACATTCACAAACTGGTCGTAAGTTTGAGCGGTTTGTAAGTGCATCAGGCATCATAAATTTCATTGCTTACACTTCATGATGTATTTACAAACCGCTCTAACTTTTGAACGATACATCAAATCAAATTTATGACAATAGCGCTCACAGTATCAGGGATGCTTCCTCTGAAAACCAAATCTTCAGGAAAAAAGTTAATCAGATAACAAAAATTATTTCCGGTCATTGAAGTTGGCAAAATTGATAAAGATTCCCATCGATGATCGCGATCAGCTTGCATTATCGGAGAAAGATGGATAAATATCGCCGCTTGAATGCTGAGTTTCAATCCCATACTAATTATGTAGGGAAGTCATTCTTGAATGATGCCACGAATAGCAGCGATTCGAAGTCTATGTGGAGGTCCATAAGAATTCTATTGAGGAACCGAAAATCAAATATTGTACCGAGTTTTCGATTGAGGAGTTCTGTGATCATTTTGTGACTAATTTCGCACCAGCTGACTCAACTGACAATTTCTTAAATGATTTTGATTCCATATGTGAGCCACCAGTAGTTTCAAATTGTGATGTTAAACTGCTGCTCCGCAAGCTTAACAAATCATCTGAAGGTCCTGAAGGAATTCCTCCATTGTTGCTTCGCAAGTTTGCCAACTCTCTCTCACCAACTGTCACGTTATTGCTTAATCGTTCCCTTCGAGATGATAATATTCCTGCTTGTTTTAAACTCGCAAATGGGAGCCCTATCCCGAAGAGTAACAGGCCAAAATCAATGTCTGATTTTCGGCCTATTTCTATCATGCCAGCTGTATCCAAAATTTTCGAACGAATCATGTCATAAAAGTTTATTCTTCAAATTGTCAAGACAGCGGTGCTGTCGGGTACTTTTTGTTGCTCTTTGAGCCGAACAAGTGTTTTCATTACTTTGTGAACAATTTGTTGATCTGCATCAAACTTAAATTTGTGAATATGTTGTTGTTCAATAAAAAAACGAAAAAAAACAGTTTCGATACGAGGTTAACACCATATGTTTTCGATTCTTCGCGTAAACGATTCAACAAATTGGTGCGTCGGCCGGGAAACTAACGATAGAACCTACAAATTAAGATGGAAAAGTTAAGAAAGACTAGAACTGCATATCGGGGCGTACTAACGAAACACCTACATAGCCTTGAAGATTTGATGTTTGGTACGAAGCCAGACCTCGAGATGTTGCAATCAGTCGTTGAAAGAGTCCTCGAAACTGAACGTCGAATAGATGAAATCGAGAACGAAATCGAATCGGCAGTTTCTGAGGAAGACGGTGATGATGATCTCGTGAAATTGATAGAGGAATATAACGATTGGAAGGACGAAGTAAAATTCGTGATCACGAAGGCCAAGATACTCATAGATCACGACGCTGGACACCGCAGTGCTACAAAACTTGAACTTAAAGGTGAGCGTGGCATGACCATTAATCTCCCCAAACTTAATTTACCGATTTTTTCTGGAGAGTCCACAGAGTGGCAGATGTTTTATGACAGTTTTTATTGTGCTGTGCATGATCGCACTGATATTTCCGATATTGATAAATTTGGCTACCTTAGAAGTCAATTGAGGGTAAGGCCCTAGACGTCATAAGGGGATTTTCTTTGAACGCAGGAAATTACCAAACAGCTTTTGAGTTATTGCGTGAGCGGTTCGGAAAAAAGAATTTGATCATTCGTGCCCACATAAAATCGTTATTGAACTTGCCTGTCATCCAACCGAACAACATGCGGTCCTTGTCCAATTTTATTAACCAAGTTGAAGCTGGCATTCGAAGTTTGAATAGCTTAGGCATATCTGATGGTGAATACAGCTGTATGCTTGTGCAGATCGTCCTGTTTAGATTACCTGAAGAGTTGAATGTTCAATTTGCACGGTTTGACCGTAACGGTGACTCGAGCATCGTAGACCTGATCAAATTTCTAAATGACGAGTTGTGCGTTCTGCAATCAAATCAAGACTACAAGTCTACCGAAAAATCAAGGACACCTGTTAGAGCTAGCGTTCGATCGTTCTCATCAAACACCGCCATGAATCAAGTTAATGGTGACAACAGACGCTACAAATGCTATTTTTGCAAAGAGTCGCATTGGATCGACCAATGTCAATCGTTCAGAAGTTTGGACGTCGACGACCGGCATAGGTCAATCAAAGAGAAAGGTCTCTGTTTTAACTGTTTGAAGCCTCATATGATAAAGGAGTGCAAATCTTCCTTCTCCTGCAAATCGTGCGGAGCAAAGCACCACACGCTGTTGCACAAAGACCGACCACAAAGCATTGAGAGTGACAACTACGCAATTCAACCTAGTGATACGAATACTACTAGCTCCGTGAGCAACAACTCAATATCTACTGCTAACAGCTCAACCGTGTTGAGTACAGCCCTGCTGCGATTTGAAAATTCTTCCAAATGCTACAGGACACTGTTTGACGGTGGAAGCCAGTTGTCGTATGTGAAAAATCAGTTGCTGATGATCTGAAGATCAAGCCAATCGGATCGACTGTACTAAGTATTGCTACTTTCGGAGACTTAAATTCCATGTCAAAGCGCTATCCAGTAGTTGACGTCAACGTGAGAAGTAGATTCGATTTTCAGAAGGCGGTAGAAGGCGTCGTCGAAAACTTTGCTCGCCAATCAAGTGTATGGACTTAAGTAATGTTCTGAGTCATCTCCAAGAAAGCCATAACATGGCTGAAAACTTATCTGCGACAAACAAATCAATTGACCTGTTAGTTGGAACCGACAATATGTACGACGTTCTAGACTTGAACGCAAGTCTCAAGATTGAAGGGTTATGTCTGACGAATACGCTATTCGGATACGTAGTACACGGACGACTTTCAAGTACCAGCCCTTGTAACACATCTCATTCAACTGTATGCAATTTCATTCACACATCGAACCCAGACATCACCCCGTTTTGGGAGACAGAAAGTTTAGGCATCGAACGACAGCGACCGGGATCAGAGAAATACAGTGTAGGAGAATTGAAGGCTCTCGACAATTTTGAAGCGAACGTGAGACGGGACAACAGCCGTTATGAAGTTGCACAACCATGGATGGAAGATTATGAGGAAGTATCGACACACAAAGAACATGTTCTAGGGCGTCTACGTAGCACATTGCGCAAACTCTGTGAGAAACCTGAAATATTACAGGCCTATTCGTCGGTTATGTCCGAGTATCTTCGTCTCGGCATGATCGAAAAGACCAACGAATCACGTGACGGAAAAATAGTCCGATACTTGCCTCACCGTCCTGTAGTGAAATTAGAGAAGTCAACTACTAAAGTTCGTCCTGTATTTGATGCCTCTGCTCGCGATGCGACAGGACTTTCGTTAAATGACATGCTATTATCCGGACCGAACTTGCTTCCTGAACTGTTCGACATCCTGATTAGAATAAGAGCCTATCCTGTAACGTTGATTGCTGACATCGAGAAGGCGTTCCTGCAAATTGCTATTCGAAAAGAAGATAGAGACGCTCTCCGTTTTCTATGGATCAAGGATAATACTAGCTGTCCACAAAAGACCACTGAAATCCAAGAGTATTGCTGGACCAGGTTGCCTTTCGGACTGACATCGTCACCGTTTCTGCTACAAGCCATCATACAAAAACACCTCCGTGAAGCTAGCGTGAATCGATCCACCATTGATAAGGTTTTCTCTAACTTCTATGTTGATGACCTCGTTTTGAGTGTCAAGGATGAAACCACTGCGAAGCTAGTCAAGGAAGAGTCAAACGAGCTGTTCAAGTCATGTGCTATGGATTTGAGGAAATGGGTATCCAACGTCGACTGGCCGAAAGAGGTAGAGCATGACGAAGTAAAGGTCTTGGGACTTAGCTACAATCGAAGGGAAGATACTATTCGGGTTGAGCCAGGGTTAGTGTCAAATTCTTCGTCCGTTACAAAGAGAAACGTTCTACAGACAATAGCCTCGATATATGACCCCCTTGGACTTATAACTCCGTTCACAACAACCTTAAAGATATTCATGCAAAACGTCTTCAAACAGAATATGGATTGGAATGATGCACTGGACGATAGATTAGCCCATGAATGCAAGAATCTGCTAAATGATATGAACGATATGAAATCTCTGAGTATCCCGCGACATATCCAACTGGCTGAAAACTAGAAGCTTCACTTGTTCTGTGATGCTTCAACAAAAGCGTATGGCGCAGTGATATACCTTGCTAACGAAAGCGACCATGATTTTCGCCTTGTAGTTTCCAAATCAAAGATAGCCCTAATTCAAGGAGTTAGTTTACCTAGACTTGAATTAATGGCAGCGTGCGTTGGTACGTTACTTCGGAAATCTGTTTGTACAGCCCTAAATTACCCTATTGATGAAGCTTTTTTGTTGGTCAGACTCACAAATCACGCTTGCTTGGATAAGACAAGATGTTGACAACCTGAAACAAATCGTTGGTAACCGAGTCAAGATTATTCAGACAAACACGAAGGTCGAGAATTGGTCTTACGTCGAATCAAAGAAAAACCCTGCTGATTTAGTATCTCGCGGCTGTGATATGTTGAGACTACAAAGGAGCACGTTATGGTGGAAAGGACCTTGTGACATTCTATCGAAGAAGGCCAGGCCTATTGATCTTACTAGTGACATGCGACAGTGCATGGAAAACGAAACTCGTTCTGTGTCATTAATGCATTCAACTGTTACTTCTCACAATGGTGGAATAAGCTCCATCATCGATGTCACACGTTTCAGTTCATGGACTCGTCTCTTCAAGTTGACTGCGTGTGTATTACGGTTTATTGATTTATGTCGTCATGGAAATACTAGCTCGAAAGACGCACGAAGCCACATGCTCGATGCTGAAAAACTATGGATCCGTGACTTGCAAAGCAGTATGGACCCTGAATCTAGAGCTATCAAACCCGGGCAACCGTTGCCTCGCGCATCTAAATTGCAAAGTCTTTCGCCGTTTCTTGATTCTGACGGGCTTCTGAGAAGCAAAACGAGATTAGAAAATTCCTCATTACAACCTGATGCCAAGTTTCCATTGATTTTGAATGGGGATCATGCCGCAATCACTCTGTTAATTTTGCATTATCACAATGAGACACTTCATAGACGAGTTCAAACAGTTGCTGTACTTCTACGACAACGATTCGTGTTTTTCAGAATGATAAGGAAAATCAAGTCTACCATCCGCACATGTCTCATCTGTAGAAAGGCATATCTTAAGCCTTACAATGCTACCGTGCCATCTCTTCCTCAATTCCGAGTGAACGCAAGCAATAGAGTATTTGAATGCTGTGGACTTGATTACACCGGACCCTTATAATATAACATATTATGTCAAGGAAAACGATGCTGTCGTCAAAATCTATATCCTGCTTTTCACCTGTACTGTTTTTAGAGCGGTCCACCTCGAATACGTTGAAGATCTTTCTACTCGTGAACTCATGAATGCCCTGAATATGTTTTTCTCTCGTCGTGGCGTTCCACGAATGATCCTCAGTGAAACGCCAAGTCATTTCGCAAAGCAAAGAAAATTCTAGCTCTCTCGAAACTTTCTGTCGAGTGGAAAAATATTCCTGAACGGGCTCCGTGGTATGGAGGATTCTGGGAGCGTTTGATGAGCGTTACAAAAGGACCGATCCGCAAAACTCTAGGTAATTCACTGATCAGTAAGCGTGATATGATGGTTCTCTTGACTGTTGTTGAAGGTGTTGTAAATAGTCGTCCTTCAACTCATGTATCTAATGACCTCCGTGATTCTCTTCCGTTGACCCCTAATCATTTCTTGTTAGGTAAAACGAGCGATGACGAATGTGAGCCGTTGTCTGTCTGTGCGCGAGTTGATCTCCATTCAGCTTATAGAAACCAGCAAACCCTTCATGTGCATTTTTGTAATCGATTCAAGCGCGAGTACCTGACTTTCATTCGTTCTGTTTGTTGTAAGGACTCCGAAATTCGTAAAATCAGTTTGGGAGATTTGGATATGTTACGCAACGAACGTACTAAATGTTTTAATTTGGCGTTAGGCCTTGTGATAAAGCTCTTTCCAGGACCTGACTCAAGCGCTCGTGTTGCTCTTATAAAAACGAAGCCTGGGACTTTACGTCGCGCCATCCAGAGCCTTATTCCGTTGGAATTGTCGCTCAATCGTGTTGATAGGCCTACTCGTGACAATCCTGATACTCCTACGCCTGCAATCCAAGATGTTTCCCATCAAGAAATCAGTGATCAATCATCGAACTCTTCTGGCAAGAACAATCGAAGTGACGTTACACGCGATCTAGAGTCTCATCCTGAAGAAATTCCTGAACAACATCGAGATTTGGCCGCGTAGTGAAACATGTGTGCAACTTTGTATGACTGAGACTTAAAATAGAATAGTAATGAGAATTCGTGTAATTCTCATGGCGGGAGCGTGTCGGGTATTTTTTGTTGCTCCTTGAGCCGAACAATTGTTTTCATTACTTTGTGAACAATTTGTTGATCTGCATCAAACTTAAATTTGTGAATATGTTGTTATTCGTTAAAAAAAAACGAAAGAAAAAACAGTTTCGATACGAGGTTAACACTATGTGTTTTCGATTCTTCGCGTAAACGATTCAACAGTGCAGCCTTTCCAATTTGCCCCTCCTTTTTATTTTACTTTAACTATCAAACAATGTTTTTCTGCTGCGATTTTGATCGATAGTCAATCGAAACGAATGTTCCTGATATTCTTAAGTATCAGCATGCAAATACAGGTTGTAAAACGTTTTCAGCCTTTCTTTGTTGAGTTTAAGCATGCCCTACTCCTAAAACTAAAGTTCCTTTACAGTCATTCGCAAACACCATACCAAACGTTTGAGTTATGGATCTTGTATAAATTAACTTTGTTACTTTGTTATTACTTTTTTATTTACGGGTCTTATTAGGAGCATATGCGTCAGTTGTGCGAACATCAATTTGAATTCACTGTGCTGTCTTTCTATGCTAAATCTCGGCTCATCATTTCAGATGATTCGAGTGTGAGATTGTTACAATTCTAACAGAGAAATGCAAGAATTCTCTCGATTTTTGCATGCAAGTCCTGCTACATGAGCGTCAGCCTACACTCAGGATCGAGAGTTGGTCTCTGGGAAAAGATGAAGACTTACTTCATCGTCACGATACATAAACACAAGTATTGCATACCGATATGCTTCAGATACATTTGCACTGTTTTAAATATGTGTCGAGGTACTTGAGCAATTTTCGCAATTTATAACTAATGTCAGTGCACCCCTATCATAGCAATGATTGTTGTACAACTTGTAAGGGGATGGGTATCTCGAGGTCGTGCGCTCGCATGGAGGTGGGTCGGCAAATGCGCACAGTTGCGTGCAGAGGGAGGGGGTAATATCATCAACACATCTAGTTTACAAAACTTTTGGGATGGATTTTTATGTTAGCATGTTTAAACTGCTTTGGAAATTCGCCGAATTTAAGAGACGGATCACATGCGTTTGACTATGGTGGAGCTAGAATGTCCAACAATCTTTAAAAATGAAATATGGAATCCCGGACGGGTCTGCTGAAGTATTTTTGCAATATTTCATAATCGAAGCAACATCACGTATACTTAGAACATTAGTACTATCTATCAGTTCAGTTCCTAATCAGCCGAGAATCATCCCTGGTGGTCATTTGGTGGTCTGCAGCATCTCGTCTCTTCGCTAAATCGACATGGAGGATATCGCCTTCGAAAGGATGCTCATCTTCTGAAAATGATCGATTCTTCATTGAGTCAATCTTTTTCCACTATTTTTTGAGTGCTCAATTCCTCTAAGCATTTATTTTTTTGTGAAGAATGAATAACCAAGACCTAAGATTGATTGAGCCCAAAACAAAAAATAGGATTTCAATAGGAATGCAGAAATCCTGAAGTAGGCCTGCAATGAAATAATCAGGACACCTTTAGACAACATCAAGATCAAGCTTATAAGTTTAAGAGTTAGAAGAGGACTTTGCGGTCTCATGTCCAAACTTAAAAAGAAGAGCGAATATCATTTCATCTTCGTGAGATAGGGTCCAATTGAAACTCAATTGTATAGTTTGATGAATGAATAAATAAATAATCAGTATTTTGCCAGCAAAGCATGCAAGATTGATTATTTACAGACTCATCCATAAAAAGATGTTTAACATATCTTTATATATTGATCTGTATATTGATCTTTATATATTGATATATTGGGCCAGGATACTTCAGTGGTCCTTGTCTAGACCATATCAATAAGCCTACTACCCCATAAATATCATTTGAATATGCACCGGCATATGTAGGTTCATGATTCCCCCTCCCAAACTGGCGCCACTGCGATGGCATTGGCGCAACAAAACGACGTCGCAGGACAAATCAGACGGCGCGCCGATTAGCCTACTGTCGATGCATTCAGCGAAAAATGCACCGGCGATTGAAAAACAATCGGGTAGGGATTTAGTAGCAAGAAGAAAAGAGTAGTTGCATGTGTGTGTCACTGATAAACTATGAAATCTTTCTTTGAACTTTGGCAACACGTGAATTCATGAGAAAGGGTGTTGGTCTAAGTCTTTTCGTTTCTTTATACCAAGGTCAGATTTAAAAGTGAAAATGGACTTCACACTTTAAGTTCCTGATTTCTGACTTTCAGTGGTCTTCAGTTAAATAAAAAATCATGTCATCATCGATTCAAACAACCATTGAGATGCCATGCATTATTTATGGCAGATGTTTTTTGAAAAGTGTTGTTTTATGTTAATTCTCGTGAGTTAGATTAGTCACGCTATTTCACAATTTCCTTCATCAGATATTATGGGCGAGTTGCACAAGATATATCTAAAAGAAGCCTGCAATTAGCCGGAATGCATCTGAAAACAATCGTTATTAAAGGATGTAGTCACTTATCTTTGGCACGAAGACGCGAATTCTCCTGTTAGACGGTGGACGATAGAACAACGATAGTCATTAATATTATTATATATATATATATATATATATATATATATATATATATATATATATATATATATATAGAATTAAAAATAAACCAAAAGTCAGATCCCTGTGATGTGCGACCGGTTTCGATGTATTTTTAACACCTACTCATGCACACAAGATATCACGAAATCATAACAAATAATGATTAAATCATCAAAAGACATGATGATTATTATATATACATATATACATATAAATATATATAGTTGAAGAGAAAAAGTAGGAAACGCAAACGGCGCCAAATAAGTGAAATAAAAATCAGCCAGATTCTCAAATAATGATTTATGCCGATCGATTTCTCAGTTTCACTTATTGTCAAGGCATCTAACAAAAAAGTGAGAAGAGGATACATGCATATCTATAAAATACCACGGTGTGCCCGAAATAAATCTAGTGGTCTAGCAGGACCCGGCTTAGATTCCACTTTTGTAGGTTCGTATGGACCTCTCTGATAACTTTAAAGCAAATTTTAAAATCTTTCATCGAGGGCTCTCTTCTGTAGGCCTACAAATCCAAAATGGCGACCTGATTGCCATATATGGCAGGTGAGAAAAATGATTTTCAGATGACCCGTCTCAGATATCAATCTCTTAGACTAATATGGATCCAATATTGTTCAAGCATGTCGATTTTTGAGGGATTGACGGAGGGCTTTCTTCTGTAGGCCTACAAATCCAAAATGGCGACCTGATTGCCATATATGGCAGGTGAGAAAAATGATTTTCAGATGACCCGTCTCAGATATCAATCTCTTAGACTAATATGGATCCAATATTGTTCAAGCATGTCGATTTTTGAGGGATTGACGGAGGGCTTTCTTCTGTAGGCCTACAAATCCAAAATGGCGACCTGATTGCCATATATGGCAGGTGAGAAAAATGATTTTCAGATGACCCGTCTCAGATTTCAATCTCATTGCCACAAATGGATCCAATATTGCTCAAACATGTCATTTTCTGAGAAATCGATGTGGGCCTTTCTGTACAACCCCAATAATATAAGATATGGCGATTTAACTTCCATGCATGGCAGTTGTTTTCACAAATTGACAGCATTGGTGTCATCAATTGTCATTAAAGCTTGTTGTAATTTTTTATGGTCCTAGATGCCGATAATTACCTACATTTTCTGTACATGATTCAATAAAAAGGAGCCATATTAGGAATAACTTCTAAAATATGCTTCCGTACTACAACAAATGCCTTCAAATAGCTGAAAACGTGTGTAGACCCTACCATGTACGCTGTTGATGCTTTTCAAATAATAGTCGAAGTTTACCCGTCATTATATGTGTTGGCCGTTGTAGTGGCGGATTGCTTGCCACAAACGAGACAAAGTCTCAGGATGATTTATAGACATGTAGTTCACTATCAAACGCTTACATGTCTCGTTAAAATATGATTGGATTTGAATATTTGAATCTATATCTATGATTACATTCATTCTTTTAATGTCGAAATCTACATCCACCATTAAATATTCGCGCGCTAAGCCATCTTCAGCAGAAGTCCAAGCGAAATTGGTGCAACATTAAAACTCATGAGCTCTTCATTGAGCCGCTGAAATAGATTCGAATTCAATTAGCCGCAAGAGCATGATGTACAGTACATAACATGCAAGCATCAGTGACATTGAAACGCACTTCTTGATTGTTGACATGCAATGGATACGGTAGATAGCGCTGGATAACATGATTCTCTACCATCAATCATCATCTATAGCCAGAGAACTGAAACTTAGTGATTCTTACGGCATATGGCTTAAGTTGAGGACTGTACATAATACAACATAAGTAACGTTGCAGATTCAGTAATAAACGCCATGTAAGCAGGAAGCTAAGTCGCCGTCTTATGCGTCTCTGGGGTTTCAGAGAAAAGTCGATTTCTCAAAAAATGACATGTTTGAACAATATTGGATCCATTTGTGGCAATGAGATTGAAATCTGAGACGGGTCATCTGAAAATCATTTTTCTCACCTGCCATATATGGCAATCAGGTCGCCATTTTGGATTTGTAGGCCTACAGAAGAAAGCCCTCGGTCAATCCCTCAAAAATCGACATGCTTGAACAATATTGGATCCATATTAGTCTAAGAGATTGATATCTGAGACGGGTCATCTGAAAATCATTTTTCTCACCTGCCATATATGGCAATCAGGTCGCCATTTTGGATTTGTAGGCCTACAGAAGAGAGCCCTCGATGAAAGATTTTAAAATTTGCTTTAAAGTTATCAGAGAGGTCCATACGAATCTGCAAAAGTGGAATCTAAGCCGGGTCCTGCTAGACCACTAGATTTATTTCGGGCACACCGTGATACTCTAGGCATTCAAGGTAGGTAGAAATCTTTTTATGAACATAGCTTTCTTTCCCTTTCTATCTTGGAAGCATTAGGAGATAGCTGAAAGAAAGGGGTGGCATCGAAGTCTTCACCACACTTAGCTATATGTTTGCTCACTTTGAGGAACGAGTACTGAGCATTGTAAATTTGTTGTCGGTGGACGGTAATTCGTTTTATAAAACTGTCCCCGGTTTGGCCAATATAATATTCATGGCATTTCCGACATTGCAATTTATAAATAACATTGGACGACGTACAGGTAAGGTTCTGATTTATTTCGAAATGTTTGGTGCCAAATGGCACCAATATCTATCCATACAGATATCTACCGTAAATTGACAAATACAATGAATTTCGTACCATTCAATTCGGTCCATCTCCGTCATGTTCTCCATAACATCCCGTATAATTTGGCTAATCGTATTAAGCGCATCGCCTCCGATAAACATGTGCGAGACATAAGGTATTATAAACTGAAAATGAGATTATTGAATCTACGCTATCCTAACAATCTAATTGAGGATGCCATTCATAAAGATGAATCCCATGCAACCAAAGCAAAAGATCAATCGCACAAAACTGTTATTCCTTTTATAAGAACCTACAATAAGAACAATCCTGACATTTTCAAAGAAGTGATCAAACCGTTGTCCAGTACTTTGCCTTTTCTAAGATCGTTCCAAAATTGTGAGCTTAGATCAACATTTCGCCAGCCCAGATCATTGATTTCCATCCTCTCCAACAAAAATAGAATGACTATTCTCGGGGTCCAACGGTGTAATGAAAGTCGCTGTAAAACTTGCGACTCCATAATTACCGGGAAAAGGGTAATTAGTTTTTTTTGGCTAAAATAGCTTACTAGCTAATTACTTAGGGTTCGTTTCAAATCACTGACTTTTTAATCAAAAATCTAAAGGAGAGATAACTCGTCCTTAATAAATAAATATACGTTCAATATTTCGATGACTTAAATTTTATTGCTTACTCAAAATTCTATAAATTACAAAAGATAACGCGTCCAGAGTTGACTAAAGGAATAGCAAGACACATGTACAATTAAACTTTATTCAACACCTCATAAAATCATAGTTTTCAATAAAATTTGACATTATCTTAATAACTAATATAATAATAAAGAGTAAAAATGACACCGTCTAAACTTATGCGTTATGATGGGCAGCGTCCATCGGCGAAGAATATTGTCAGTCGAAAGCAAAGTGTCACCTTGTGTCGCGGAGGTGTTGTTGTCCGTCCGTTCCCGGTGTTCGTTCTCCTTGATGTTCGCTCTCTTCTTGATGTTCGTTCTCCTTCTACTCCCCCATAATTGTACATGCACAGTATTATATTAGTCTGTCGCGGCCAATTACAATTTGCCGCGATTGCCTTCGGGCCTCGAACCCTCAGAAATCAAATAAGAGGTCGATATTATGACAAAAGTTTTACCACATAATTGTAAAATTGCTGATATTGCTTCTCTTGAGAGTGAAAATTGAGCGGGCAGTGTTGTTATGAAATTCATAATGACAATGCAACTTAGAGAGCTGCATATAGAAGTTGGACAATAGATTGACCACATACCAGCATCGTCAAATTCTCGGAACTCTGATGTTTTAAACACACATAGCGCTACCGGCCAATGTTCTAACACATGTTTGTGCTAATATCTGATCACCCTCATGGCTCCACAGAATGAGAATCCCACTCCTCAAAGGTCGTAGTATTTTCACAATAGGAATGTAAAATATGATGAAGTACTTTGCAGAAGAAAGTACACTCGATGGACTGGATGTAATATTATTTTCAAATTAATTCTCCACACTTGAGGCGACTGATATATCAACGATACAATCGAGATTACATTCGCTACCACCGAGAGAAGCAGCGTCCTCGATGCTGTGACACACCTGAAAGTACAAAAGAACGCGACAGGAACGGCACAAAAGTAACACGCAAATAGCTAGCGACCGAAGCTGCATCCTGATGCTATTCGATGAGATAGTTAAACGAAACCGATAACTTAATATATTGTATTTATAGCAATAATTACAGGATGTGATTAGATTATGGCAAAGTCAAAGCACAAGAAGCCAATGAGGCGAAAGGTTAAATCAGTATGATATGTGCTGCAACACAAAAGGAAATTGAAGCTAACATCAAAATTGCATGTACGTAGTTACATAGAATGTAGCATCTAATACAGGTACGTACAAGTAGATGGTTCCTAATAGCATGATAGGCATACTGCGAGTTAATGAGAACGGGTGAGTACGGGTGTGGATGACGGGCAGTACTAAGTAAAAGGACATAATGCAGGCTGAGAAAAGGAACTAAGAAAAAGAATTTACGATAAAAATGAGCAAAACAAACATTTTTTTAAAAAAAAGGTGACCGAAAAAATTTGGAAGAGTCACTGACATTATTAACGAACAAAGGAACACAGAAAAATCTTTTACGGTGAAAATGGTGAAAAAAATTGGAAAAAAATGGGAAAATGAATAATAGTCAGTTATAGTATCGTGAAGGGCAAAGCGTGCAAAGCACAGGAAAGGGATGGGAGAAATAAAAATTCCACTGAAGGTGGGGGACATGACCAAAAACATCCTTCCAACATGAAGAAAAGTCGAACCGCGTCAGGGTTTAGCCTGGCGGTTATTGTGTTGGGTAAGTCGAAAGCTGTTATTAAGGGGCAGTGCGAGTGATCACCTGTCGTAAGGCCGCATAGGCATATGGTGTTGTGACAGGTATTGTCACATTGTTCCCGTTATCTCGTTGTTCGCGAATGTTACTTGCTTTTATGGGAACGTATAACATGCCGTCTTTGAAAACGCATGATCGAGACATGAGAACGTTTTTTTGAAAGTTGCATTTTCGAAGTCTGAGATTCAATCCGAAGTGTTCGATTCGTTGAACTCAAGTGGTGTTGGAGTTGATTAATGCATCCGAGTAACAATGTTTATCGCCTATATTTTCACAGCGCGTAGCAAATTCGCAGGTGTATTACACAACTCGAACGCGAGTCTTCGGAATTCGAAGTTGCCCGCAAGTGTTTTACAGTCCTGCACTCCTCAGCAGTAATTTTTTTTAGATCCCTGATGCCATCTGAAGTCTAAAGGCAATGTGCCATGCTTGGACTATCAGCTTTCGCATCAAATCGAGGCATAGAATAATAGTTTTAATCGATAGGATTTAGTTTTCGATAGACAGCGCAGTATGACCTCTGATGCCTCACAAGAGCTCGCTGTCGGTTGAGTAATGCCGTCGTTCGATATACTTTCTAATTGATCTTAGTTAGTATCTTTTTTGTGACTCCGGAAACTGATACAGTCTTCGTCGAACAGGTTGATGATGATCACCAACATATGGGCATGATATCTGTCACTATATGATACTGACAGTGTATTTGCTAACTGAAGTCGTCGTTGGGAGGAAAGCCGAATTTAAATATAGTCTCTGATAGCAAGTAGTTTATATGGTATCAAATAATGTTGTCGTATTAATAGAAAAACATGATCGTTAAGCGCACAGAGACCAAAACCGTTTACGGTTATTTGAATGAAGGTTCAAATCCAATCAAGAAACCAAAGGATGACAACGGTAGACTTGATTGATTTGCCAAGTTCGCGCACTTTCCCCGGGTGACTCGTCATGTGACAGTCCAAAACTTTTCAAAATTTGCTAATGATAATATTCATACAATGTCGTGGATCGTGTCATAGTCTTGAAGTTGGCTCCAATAAGAAGCAGCAAGATCTTGAAAGATGCAATGAGGTGAGAGCATCACAGAGGAGAAATTGGTAGGATGCAGATAATATGTTGATACCGCTTGATGTCCACAAGCCGCCGTTGAGGATGATAATTGCAACATCTGCCTTCCAGACAAGCAGGTTGTGTTATCTCAGAACATAGACGATGTGAAGCGATGTGGTATGATCTTAGTTGATTGATCTATACACTCCGAAAAGTGTTTACCATATAGGTGCATTACGTATTTAAGTGTAATCAGGCTGCAACATTGATTATCCATCGCTGGGATAGTTTAATTCAGCCCTGACTGGCATGAAAAGATTGCCAACAGTTGACAGCAGTGTGAGACCTTTGAGATTCGAAGAATAGTGGCAATTGTTTTGAGATCGTTGCATGCAAATTGTACGGCGGCTTTGAAGGCAATCGCCATGTAGTTATTTAGTTCAAATGAATCTGCTTCCAACTGAGAAGAGACGGAAGTTGAAGTAATAACGCTAGGAATAATATGTTTCATAGTGTGAGATTTGGAAAAAAAGTTTGCGCAGGTTAGATCGATTGATGATTTGCTGACCATAAATTGGATAGTGTTTGGGATTTTTGCGAACGTTAAAGCCATTCATCGGCCGCGTGAAACCCATGTGAAGCCTCTTTGATGCTTCGTCGGTTCCCACAGGATGTGGCTGAGAGCATCGAAATGGCGAATTCCTGATCGATCGTGGCAATGGGATACAGGTCCAATCGAGCTTTCCATATATGTGGACAAATGTCTCATGTATAGTTCGATAGCCGCTAGAAAGGAATTGCGAACTTCACAAATTCGTCAGTGACAGTGTTGAAGCGGAGCTTTCAGTATGTTGGAGTGACTGAAAGGTCATCAGAAAAGCTTTCCCGAGTTTCTTCTGCGTGCCGGTTGAACACCGTTTATCTTTTATCCTCTGGAGGCACTCGGCGTGATGCAGCTGGAGATGCATTATATGTATCTTCAAAGTCTCGTCCCTGAAGACATACAAAGTAACTTTCTTTTATTGTGTGTTTAGTTTTATGCAATGCCATCCAACCGAGATATATTGGAGTAGAGCTTTACCGATGGAATTGATATATTCGTGATTTTGGGAGTGAAGCTTCGTTTACAGGTGTCAGTCGTTCGGATTGGGTATTTGCCACATTGCATCTCCCGCTTGATCTTGACAGATCATAGGACACTGTCCTTCGGAGCAGACAAGAACTGGCGAAATACATAGGAAAGTCAGATGACAAATCAGGAGATAGCCTTTTGAAACAATCGGTTTGATTATCCGAAAAAATGAGGTTAATCCTGATGATCATGACGAACGAGAAATCCTTAGGATTTCGATATTTGCACGGTTTTTCGTACGCCACTTTCTGTGTCGCAAGTATCTACCACCAAGACATTCAAGTCACGAGACTGGGCCATGTGTGGACTGTCTAGTTGAGTGACCGCCCTTAAATAATTTCAATTCCGATACCGGGAATTCTCCAAAGGCATAAGTATTCATTGCACACGTGTAGGCAGGTTAGCCATCTTGGGTCTGTTTTGAGGAGCGAACATAATGTTGAGACCTGTTCTCTGGCTCGGCAAAAAGAGTTTGTTTCAAATCGGAAGCTTAAGGGAGCACATTTTCGCGAACATATTCTACCTTCTCTGTAGCCTCTGCCGGTGTTCAGCGAATTCTACATTCGTCGACTTGGCATAGGTGATTTGTGCGTAAACACCTTGTCTGTAGCCGGAACGCAGTTTCAGCGTTTGCGATGAATATGGCCACGATTTCCATTCCGCTGTCATAACAAATGACTTGATTATCATCATGGGTGTAGCGACGTTAGGGCATATCATTCCAATTGTTATGAGGGGGAGCGACAGGATACGTAGCTTTCGATAGTGGATTGATTGAAGTAATGGCTGGCATAAGAAAATCCATTTTTTTTATATGGCGGACCGCCACAAAGATTTTTGAGCTTTCATCATCTTTTAGTAAGAGGCGTTGAGCTTGCACTTTTCAAGCATGCTCAACAGCGTCTTCAAGGGTGTCAGGATCCTTCTCTAGAAGCGGTTCTCGCAAAGATGAACACAGTCCGACGACAAAAGACTCTTGCCAGGGTTTTTCGCGTATTGTTGTTCGCTCGAGGGAAGCCTTCTGCACCAGACACTGAATGTCTGTGGCGAACGCTGCGGCTGATTCATCTTTCCTTTGCTTGCGAGTGTGCAGCAGTCGACGCAAACCGTTCAGTTTCAGGATGTTTCAACATTCCACTCAACTTTGCCAAAAACGCTGGGGGGAGGGAGGCAAAATAAAGGCCTTCTGAACAACCGATCACATCAAGGCACGAAAAGCCGTGTCTCAATGTTCAATAAAGTCACTGAAGGTCATTCCAGACTCGTCTGAATCGCCACTGAACAGTGGGATTGTTAAGGCCACATTTGCATTTGGGGTAAACAGCCTTGAGAGTTTACCGAATTGGACACAGACTGTCGCCAAGCGATTAGAATATGGGATCACAAAGGCCATAGCAGGTGGATTAGCCTCTTCAGAACCGTCCACCTGTATGAGTACAGGCAGGTCCATGCTGGATACTAAGTCGCTCTTGTCTAATTTGTCTCTTTTGCTCATGGGATCGGGATGACATGACTCCCAAAATAACTCGCGACTACCTGGAATACTGCGGGACAGCAGTAGTACCAATAACAGCATAACGTATCAGCAAAATAAGGATGTTGTAAAACAATACGAAGGAGGGGGAAAGGGGGAAGGTAATGTGATATTGAGGCCAAATAAGTATAACAATAAGACAGGAACATAACCAAGATAATAGCGATAAAGACAATAACTTAAGAAATTTAGAACAAGAGAAGGGTTACAACGATTGAAAATATACCTTTTCCCGGTCAAATTAGCATAATGTTCAATCAAATTAGCACGCGTGCAGTGAGCGCACGCAGAAGAATCATCATGACGTCAGGGGTATAATTGAATTCCCTATTTCATCTAGATTTACTCTCACTATATTTAGATATCAGTATTTAATTTAAGCCACAATTAATTGATAATGAACATTTGGTTTGTGGAATTTATTTTGCTACAGGTAATTAAGACAAGTCAGAATCCCATATTTATCAATTACAAAATGTTTCTATAGAAATGGCATTAATCAAAAACAATGACTAGGTCTGTCTACCCAAACCACAAATGCACTTAGTCAAAAATAAAAAATATCCTGTTTCTGCAGACAAGCTGGGGCATAATTCAAAGTATATTTGAACCATGCTGAACATTTCTCTCGCGTTATTTCCGACATACACGATTCTATGGTTCCTTTCAAGATGGACGATCTGTGAGCATGGAGCGTCATTCCCTGCGCAGCTGCAAGTTGATGGCTAGATAGTCTCACTTGTATTGATGGTTCACTCAATTTCCTCTTGCAGTGAGCTTTTAAACACGAAATGGCCATCTCAGTCATATTTAGAAATGGCGAATACCTGGGAAAAGGTTTAGTTTCATGCTCAGACAGCATAACCGGCGGCTTTCGATGTGCGGGAGCGTTGTCAAATATCAAAACAATCTCCTCGTTCTCAAGTAAAGCAGAAATTTCCATAACGAAGTAATTGAATATTTCTTGGGTCATTCCGCCGTCGAAAATTTTGTAGTGCACCAAACCAAACTTCTCCAAAACTGCAAGAACAACAGTAGTGTTTCTTCCTCGCTGCCCACATAATGAGCGAACCGCACGCTGTCCTCTCAATGATCGTCCTTGACTTCGACATGTCCATATATTGAATCCACATTCATCGAGATAAACAGTAGATTTACTGCTACAAGCAGGAAGAAGCCATTCCATGAATAATTTTCTGTCTTGTTTCAGCTCTTCGGTATTCCAATCGAAAGGCACATTTTGCAGAAGCTTTAAAGTTACAAGTTTTCCGTCGAGAAAGCGTGATACAGTCATTCGTGACACCATTGGACGATTTGGGAATTTTTCATGTAATTTTGCCGACAGCTTGAGTAAAGTTGCTGTGGGCTTCTCCTCGACGAAAGTTATTAAGGCATTTTGTATTTGAGGAGTCAGAATGGACAGTGAACCTCCTCTGGGTAAATTTTCTCGCCTTCCAGTTCTTTGATATCTTTAAATTATTCCATAAGCCGTTCGACGATTAATTTGCAGGGTATCGGCAATAAAAATAAAGTCACGGCTTTCATCAAAAGCAGTTATAAGACTCTCACGAGCTTCGGCGGATATCCGCATGTACGGCATCGTGCGAAATGATTGGGTACTGATAACGCGCTGCTAATATCATTGTGAAGCGTGCTAATTTCATTGAACATAGCAGATCCAGTGGAATTCACAATTAGAATGCGTCACACCGGCGCTAATGTCATTTCTATAAATAGCTAATAATAGGGATGACGCTGAAATAACGTCAGCAATCCTGCGCCTCTCTTCCCTCGCGTGTTAATTTGACTGAACAGCTTCCTAATTTGACCGGGAAAAGGTATACTAACGATTGCAAACGATTGAAGGATTACAAATACTAAATGAAATCCTTTAATTATTCTAAACGAACTTACGACTACCAATGTACTACCGAAAATACAAATAGTATCATATGCAATCATAAATACTGTAGATACTCTCCCCTACTCAAGAGATACCAATCTACTTTCTTCAATTACCTATACGAATTAAACAACTTGATTAAATAAATGCTACTTTACAAATTTAAACCACTAGACTACTAGCAAGTACGAGTAATTATTTGCAGTAATTAAATCAGTACATTAGAATTGCCATACAATAACAATAAAATACATTTACAAGTACATAGAATAATTATTACAGAAAATAAGTATAACGCAAATAAAAATACCTATTATAGACCTACGATAGTATGACCACTAGGTAGAAAGAAACTGGCAAAAATTGTAGAGACAAACGGGTAGGAAGCGTGAAGAAACGGGTAAGAAACTGTCGAATCAGTATTAAATTGGATAAGCCTGTTTGCAATATGGATAAACATGAGTAAACATACACAAGTAATAGATGCTAGTAATACTAGAAAATGAAAACAATAGTAACTAATGCGCAATTCCACTGATGCAGAGTATATCTTTTAGATGAGAAAATTAGTCTTGTGCTCTAACAATGAGCCAATGAAGAAGCTAATTTATTGAAGTCTATAGTGGTAGTATATCTGCAGTTTCAATGAACTTACATGTTTTTATTATATACATGACTATATGCACATATATCAAACGATCTATGCACGACTTTTATTCAGAACGTCGTTTACGTTCCTGGCAATTGATATTTCTCTTTTTATAGAATAGTTTTGCATGATATGAACGTAATTATTAATTCCGGAATTAAAGACAATGTAGCATATAGTTGCGTATACTGGGAAAGGATTCCTAGAATCACTTACCCGAAATACAGTAAAAAAAAGAAAGCGACACAAGTGTACACTAATTTAACCTGCATGGCACTTAATGGTTGTCAAGCAGCAATATATAATCTTTTAAATCGATGTGCACTAATAGTATCAAGTGCTGGCCTACACTTGATATTGCGGTTGGTTAATTGTCATTCACAAAGATAGTACAATAGTAACATGCAAAACGTAAAGTTCTCACAAATTTTTGCTTAAATAATCGAAAGTACCTCAAGACAAATTTTATGTATGCGATTCTAATTGAAACAGACAGTATAGTTAAATTAACATCCACAATGCTAAATAGATCAGAAAGTTCAATTAAATTAACATGCACAGTGTTAAACAGTTCAGAAATTTTCAGTATGTTACTTAACGTTAAATACGGGAATTAATTTCCGTATAGAAAAAAAATAAATTATTATACTACAATCACCAAGATGTCCTCCTGATTACCAATTAGCTAGAGATTATAAACTTCGTATTTCTTAAAGTCTGGATGTCAACCCACAATAAGACAGGAATTTCGCGTCTGTCCAACTCAACAATAGCTCAATAGCTCAATAAACCGGCATATGCGCGCGCTGTCGAAAAAACATAAATCTCTATCTCTCTATCACAACTCAACCCACTCTTTCTGACGGAAGGGTATACCTAACAACGATTTTACTTCACCTTCGAATCGCTCGCGTCCAATGACCAACGATTTACTTCAATTTTTTTTTGAAAACGTGGCAGTAACTGAATACTTTAAGTCAGTTACGTCGCCTGAGGACTTTTAACCACCTCGGCGCAAAACTCAATAACCTCGCCTGAGGACTTTTAACCACCTCGGCGGAAACTCAATAACCTCGCCTGAGGACTTTTAACCACCTCGGCGGAAACTCAAGAGTTAATCGGTGGGATTTAAGAGGTCGTCAGAAACCAAGAAAATACTAGGACAATCTTTTAATCAAAGGTTAAATTGGAGAACACTTGGTGATAAAGTCCTAAACCTAAATCCTAAGACACGATATCTTCGACGGAATAGTACTGCCCCTACAAGAGTGTCTGAATTCCTCTAATCAACCGGACGAGAATGTTAAATGAATTTTGTCTAATATATGTCAGCCAAAAAAAGGATAAGAATGATCTGTAGGTACAAGTATGAGCCGGTGATATATAATTATGACTGTCAGTGAAGAGAGGGATAGAATTCTAGCAATACAATAAATCGGGGCCCCACGTTGGACGCCAGAAAATGTAATTAGCTTTTTTTTGGCTAAAATAGCTTACTAGCTAATTACTTAGGGTTCGTTTCAAATCACTGACTTTTTAATCAAAAATCTAAAGGAGAGATAACTCGTCCTTAATAAATAAATATACGTTCAATATTTCGATGACTTAAATTTCATTGCTTACTCAAAATCCTATAAATTACAAAAGATAACGCGTCCAGAGTTGACTAAAGGAATAGCAAGACACATGTACAATTAAACTTTATTCAACACCTCATAAAATCATAGTTTTCAATAAAATTTGACATTATCTTAATAACTAATATAATAATAAAGAGTAAAAATGACACCGTCTAAACTTATGCGTTATGATGGGCAGCGTCCATCGGCGAAGAATATTGTCAGTCGAAAGCAAAGTGTCGCCTTGTGTCGCGGAGGTGTTGTTGTCCGTCCGTTCCCGGTGTTCGTTCTCCTTGATGTTCGCTCTCTTCTTGATGTTCGTTCTCCTTCTACTCCCCCATAATTGTACATGCACAGTATTATATTAGTCTGTCGCGGCCAATTACAATTTGCCGCGATTGCCTTCGGGCCTCGAACCCTCAGAAATCAAATAAGAGGTCGATATTATGACAAAAGTTTTACCACATAATTGTAAAATTGCTGATATTGCTTCTCTTGAGAGTGAAAATTGAGCGGGCAGTGTTGTTATGAAATTCATAATGACAATGTAACTTAGAGAGCTGCATATAGAAGTTGGACAATAGATTGACCACATACCAGCATCGTCAAATTCTCGGAACTCTGATGTTTTAAACACACATAGCGCTACCGGCCAATGTTCTAACACATGTTTGTGCTAATATCTGATCACCCTCATGGCTCCACAGAATGAGAATCCCACTCCTCAAAGGTCGTAGTATTTTCACAATAGGAATGTAAAATATGATGAAGTACTTTGCAGAAGAAAGTACAATCGATGGACTGGATGTAATATTAATTTCAAATTAATTCTCCACACTTGAGGCGACTGATATATCAACGATACAATCGAGATTACAAAAGTATTACATTCCAAACCCCATTTGGCACCAAACATTTCGAAATAAATCAGAACCTTACCTGTACGTCGTCCAATGTTATTTATAAATTGCAATGTCGGAAATGCCATGAATATTATATTAGCCAAACCGGGGACAGTTTTATAAAACGAATTACCGTCCACCGACGACAAATTTACAATGCTCAGTACTCGTTCCTCAAAGTGAGCAAACATATAGCTAAGTGTGGTGAAGACTTCTATGCCACCCCTTTCTTTCAGCTATCTCCTAATGCTTCCAAGATAGAAAGGGAAAGAAAGTTATGTTCATAAAAAGATTTCTACCTACCTTGAATGCCTAGAGTATTTTATAGATATGCATGTATCCTCTTCTCACTTTTTTGTTAGATGCCTTGACAATCAGTGAAACTGAGAAATCGATCGGCATAAATCATTATTTGAGAATCTGGCTGATTTTTATTTCACTTATATATATATATATATATATAATTCTTTATTGAAGCATCATGGAGTTAAACTCACTTTTTGATATAATATGTCTATAATTGCGTAATGTAGTATGATTGTAAGATGATTGTATGATTGTGTATGTCTATAGATAGCTATAATATGTCTATGATTGCGTTCATAAAAAGATTGAATTTGATACTAAAATGTAAGATCCAGTGTTTGGAAAGGCTTCAGTGAAGCAGTTATTGATCTAACGCAATTGATTGGTGTACTAAATCAAAGCGTATCAGACGCAAGGGCCGGATCACGTACAATTTCACTACTCATCATCTCACAATTTTCACAATTACATTACAGGTGCTTTCAAAAATTTCAGTCTGCATCACCACCTAACCAACATCTCCGAATAAGACGAAAAAATCAATCACAAGACGAAAAGATCAATCACAAATGGGATTTATCTCAACAGACAAATGTTTTTGTGGTAAAGATGAATTTTCGGAGGAGACATTGTTATGTTAGAAGTGCAAGCGAAATAACATGCATCTTGCACAAATTTGCCACCATGCGAACTTGCTACTAAATACTTCAGAAATAATCTCTACAAGAAGAAGTACGTGTGCGAGGCTTGTATTGCAAATAGCCATCCTACAGACGTACAGCATTTTACTAAATATTACATATCAACTTCACAGAACAGCAGTGAGACATCAGAAATTGCCAAACTGAAAAATGAAATCGAAGAATGTCACAAAAAACCGAAGATTTAAAGACTACAATCGAGAATAGAGACAGAAGAATAATAGAACTTTCGAAAAGAGCCAGCAACATGAATGAATACATGATGCAACAAAAGAGAGAAAGACTGGAACTATTAAAATCATTGAAGACATATGAAGAAGAATTGCAAGCAGCAGAAAGTAATCTTACAGAAAAAGAGAAAGTCATTGAAGAGTGGAAAACAAATCAAACGGTTGGCTAAAAGTAACGCAAAATATAAATGAGCTGCAGTTTTCTTATTATGCAGCATTTTGCGTAGGATACAGTATCAGGGGCACTAGCACGCTTGAAGATTTTTAGAATAACAGCAGAAAGTGATACAATCATGTTTATTCCAAAACTATATACATGTAAAAGTGCATTACAATAAATGTTCAAAATGATCTCCATTATTTTCGGTGACAAGTTGAAGTCGTCGAGCAAGATGAGACACTGCAGCAGGGAACTCAGTAGATGTCACCATGGAAATCTCCGATTGCATCCTGTCTTTCAATTCTTCGAGAATGCTACGTCACACTTCCATAGATATCTGTGTTTGACGTGTTGCATGCGGAGCTTGCCAGGAGCGTTCTGGTCAAAGTGCATGATGTGTAGCATGCGAAGCTTAACAGATGTGACTAGTCCGAAGAACATGGCGTGCTGAAGGTGTCTACCATGACTTCGTAGCGTTCTGAAGATGCGCGGAGATGATCAGCTACGCCCTTGTCAAAGCATAAGAAACTTTTTATCTTGATAGTCAGACAATATCACATAGTTGCATTCCAGAATACATACTGAGAATGCCATTGTTTTTGGCATGAGAATACCATCTAGTGGGCATTTCCTTCAGATAGTAGTTTAATTATTATTTAGTTACATCGAAGTTACTCTCAATACAAAATTGATTTGGATGACTTGTCAACACGATGCCGCCCTACATTTAAGGCTGGTTTCTAATGGGTCACACGTCGTACGTCGCAACAACGTCTTCCGCACGATTGGTCAATGTTTCACTTCGTAAGACGCTGCGCTTCAACTTGTAAGACGTTTTCGTCTGCTGCCTTACCGTGCGTGACACCTTTGCGATGTCGCATGTAATGCATTACCCATTGTGACTTCCAATATTGCAGCACCATGAACTTCGAGCGTTCTTGTCACAAGAAAAAGTCAAGATAATTGTGACGCAAATTTCACACAAAAGCGCAGACGGTGAGGAGACGCACGACCAATTGGAAACCGGCCTTTATAAGTTTATGACAGGGTTGTCCAAACTTTATAGTGGCGCTGGTCGCATTCCGCAAGGAAATAAGGCCACGGGTTTCTGTCCACATTATTCAACTTTTTCACTATCTCCCGCCATTAAACGCATCGTAAAAGAAGTAAACGTTGAATTGTCTTGATATTCATTATAAAAGCATATGACGAAAGCTTAAAAACATTTGGGATAAGTATTTTTACAAATTTATCCATAGAAACATGCTTTACAAAAACGACACAGGTTACTTACAAGTTAATGGGATGGGTGTTCCTGCATTTTGGAGGCCAGCTTCTTCGCATCAATGTTAACTGAGGTTAGGGCTAAAAGAAGACAATCCTCAAAAAATGTTTGACTCAGAAGCCTTCTGTCTCTCTCTCTCTCTGAATTTGATCGACTTCATTGCGGAAAATTCTTTCTCACAAAGGTAAGTACTTCCAAACATAGAGAGACAGAGTAATCCAAAGCGGCGCAAATTTGGGTAGGCCTACTGATCTTCATAAAGAAGAGGCTAAAATTGATTGATTGGATGAGTAGCTTTTTATCAGCTGAAACTGATCTCTTTGTAAGACGCATAATTCAAGCTGTAAAGCTGTAAAGCTTCTGATATAATTGCCGTCAGTGGAGCATTGAATGCATTGAAGCCTTTCTCAAAGTGATGGAAATCTTGGAATCGTTTGTCGGAGTCTTCAATCAGGGAATCAAGGGTTTCAAGAAGGCAATAGAAATCATCAATATGAAATCCAAATTTACAGTTCAAACTTGAAATATATTGTTTAGAAAAAGACAAAATCATTTTTTAACATGACTCGACAGATGTCTAAGGCCGCTGTCACACAGGAAAAGGCTTATTCCATCTTGCATGTCACTCGCCTCTTTGCACATTCTTCATAAGGCGTCCTCCATAAGGTATGATGAGACGATTTTCATCTGCCGTCTTCCGTCTTCCATCGTTCATCTTCCATCTTCCACCTACCACGGTCACATTAGGGAAATCCATTTCTGATGCAGTCAGCGCTATTTTTCATTATCTACCGTTGCTGCGAATACTGTCTTTATCCTCGTCCTCGCTGGACATTGTGGACAAAGGCAAATTTCTGATTGCTTAACTTCGCAAATGACAGCTTCCTAAATCTTCCCTCAGACATCACTTCACGTTGCTCTATTTTTAGAACAGTCTCGCGGCTGACGCCTGACGACTTATGGAAATGAACTTCATCAGCCGTATAATTCCATGCATTATGTCACGGTGTGCCAGGTGAGGCAGTTTCATTTTGAAAATTCCCATTAATCTCTCGACGGTTTCTTCGTATTTTTGTATGAAAACTTCGAAAATCATGGTTTAAAAATTAGACAGCTAGTCCTCTTTGTAAAAATTACGAAAATTCAAAATGGCAGACAGAAAAACCGAAACTGAATTTTGGTGCTGAATTTAAAAAAATTTCCAAGCACTTTGTCAGCAGTTTCCCATGTACAATTCCATGTATATTCCCATGTATAATTGTCAAGAAATGATGCGACTAGCCTTATTCGAGAAAAGTACGACAATTCAAAATGGCGGACGGAAAAACCGAAGCTGTATTCTGGGAGTGGATAAAAAAATTCCCATCTATTTCGCAAACAGCCTCCTATGCAGTTTGACCCACTCTTCTCAAATGTGATTGCTAGAAACTCACACGATTAGCCCTTTTCAAGAAAATAATGAAAATTCAAAATGGCGCACATGAAACCGAAACTGCACTCTGGGGGCTGAATTAGAAAAAAGTTCTACATCAACAACAAGTCTTGGAGGTCCTAATATGTTCTTAAAATTTCTTGGAAGTGTCGTGTTGGCTTGCGTACAAATTAAAATATGTGAATCAATGGTCTGCATCAGATCGATCAGACCTCCAAGACTTGTAGCTGATGCATGATACATGTTAGCCGAACCCCAGACTGCTGTTTCGGTTTTATGCCCGACATTTTGAATGTTTCTAATTTGTCAAAAAGTACAAAACCGCATGATAGCCCAACAATGATAATTGAAAAGAACGTGTCAAGCTACATATATACCAATTGACGAATTAATTGAGATTTTTTTAATTCAGCCCCCAGAGTGCTGTTTCGGTTTTATGTGCGCCATTTTGAATTTTCATTATTTTCTTGAAAAGGGCTAATCGTGTGAGTTTCTAGCAATCACATTTGAGAAGAGTGGGTCAAACTGCATAGGAGGCTGTTTGCGAAATAGATGGGAATTTTTTTATCCACTCCCAGAATACAGCTTCGGTTTTTCCGTCCGCCATTTTGAATTGTCGTAATTTTCTCGAAAAGGGCTAGTCGCATCATTTCTTGACAATTATATTTGAAAAGAGCGGGTAAAATTACGCAGGAAACTGCTGACAAAATGCTTGGAAATTTTTTTAATTCAGCACCAGAATTCAATTTCGGGTTATCTGTCTGCCATTTTGAATTTTCGTAATTTTTACAAAAAGGACTAGCTGTCTAATTTTTAAACCATGATTTTCGAAGTTTTCATACAGAAATACAAAGAAACCGTCGAGAGATATAATGGGAATTTTCAAAATGAAACTGCCTCACCTGGCACACCGTGATGTCCGATGACCGACGCCTTATGACTTTTCCTGTGTGACAGCGTGACAGACGATGGAAGATGGAAGGTGACTTATGGCTGATGACTTTTTCTACATGCAATTAAAGGGAAATCCCAAATGGAAGATGGAAGACGCCTTTTCCTGTGTGACAGCTGCCTAAAGTGACATGATTTTTAAATTCTCTAGAGGAGGTCGTGGGCCGCATTGAATGAGGCCGCGTAGGCCACACTTTGGACAGTCCTGGTTTATAACATGGTAACTTAGTTCGAGTTATTTTGAAGATGAATATAAGCTCACACTAATAAAAGCATTGGTTGACGAGATTCCAAGCTGCGATCAGAATCATTAGAATTAGAACTCAGAAGCATTAGAATCTTGGGTTTCATAAACACGAAGATGAAGGGGAATATGAAGATCATAGGGGAAGGACTTTGATAGTGCGGCAGCCAGAACGAGTTTCTGCAGGGAGCGAGGCCGACGATGAGACTTTCATACAATGGTGCACACTCTGTGGCTATTACTAATGTTTGTGTCTGTAGAGTTCTACACGGTTCTTCTTCTTGTTAGACAGGATCAAGGGAAACCAATTGGAAGCAGATTGAAGTTTTCGGCAAAAATGCGATTTTCTATGTTTTCTCTGATTTAGTAGCAGTACAAAGTGTAGAGCCATAATTTTGACATAGAATTTATGTGATATTATCATGCTCCTGGTCGACGATACATGAGGGAATGAGGTTGAATGTGGGTAACATTAGGTTGCGTTTGCCGACATTAAGAGGCTTGTTAGAATTGAATTTGTCGAAACTTCGTGGACAAAGGTTCATTCTCATGGAAGGAATCAACAATAAAGGCAATCCATGTCCAAAATTATGGCTCTAGACTTAGTACTTCTCACTTAATCAGAGATAAAATTGAAAATCTCCGAAAATTTCGATCAATTTCTCATTGGATTTACATATGATGTCTAGCAAGAAGAGGAACTAACTAGAACTCGGCAGTGGCGCAGATTCGTAGTGGCCATAGGATGTACATCATTCTGTGAAAGTCTTTTTTTCGGTCTCGCTCCCTGCAGTAACTCACTCTGGCTGGCGGACTTGGAGTCCCACTTCGCAAACAGCATAGCTAAGATATTTCAAATTATTGCTTTACTCTGCTGCTTCCCCTGCTTTACAGGGCGCGCAACTGTAATTTCAAAAAAGAAGTAGCACTGCTTTGCGCTCATTTTTTCAATCTCCAATTTCTTCCTTGAGCTTCAAGCAATGCAATTGTATACCAATCTTTAGCTTTTGAAATAATATTTCAATTAGTGATTTTAAATTATTTGAATAATCTTTCATAATCTCATAGGCTTATAATTCGCATTGTAGCTCTGTAATTGATTTAAATTTTCCATGATCCTTCTTGCTGTATCAAAATACTTGCTAAAACAGACAATTTGTCCTATATTTACGAACATGAATATTATCTGATAGTTTGCTTGCTTAAAGTACAAACCGCAAGCTCACAGATAAGCTGATTATATTAATCAACAAAAGTCATGGGGACATGAATTCAGCTAGTTCTCTATGAGGATGTCACATGTAAAATTCGACTGGAATAGTTTCAAGAAAAATTTGATTTATGAAATTGTACAGTATGTAATACGTGCTATAAAGTTTAATCAGGACAGCAAATCGTCCTATATGAACCTTACTATTAGAGTACATCTCCCTTTGTTGTTCGTGTACTCACTTGCATCTGGAAGAGCAGATATCCTGCATGTAGTACATGCACCAGTTCGAGAAATATGTCAAAATCAAGAATCTCTATTCAACACAAAATTCGAACAAATTTTATGACTGGTTTGTGCGTCATTTTCCATCAATTTTTTGACATCCACTACAAGTTCATTCCTGTCATAGAAATAGAATTCCTTCAATTTTGCTAAATATAGATATAAATTTTACCAAATGAGTCATGCATCATTTTGATCTGTTATGAATGTCATTGATTAAAGTACCAAAAGCATCACAAAATTGATTTTGAATTAAATAACAGCAATGAAATTAAATAAGCGATAGATAATATTGCCTTGCAAAAGATGTGTGGCTGGTAGGATTCGAACCTACGACCAAGGTTAACTAAACATGTGCTCGATCGATTTCATGTCCGTTTTCATGACATATCTTCAGGACAAACAGATAAATCTAGATAAAACCTTTAAATACAACAGGATGAGAACTTGTCAAGCTAAAAGAACAATTGGCAATTGCGTCTAACTCCTCGAAAATTGAATACAAGCTAAAAACAATACAATAAGAGCTGATTTACATTTACAATTACGTCTAAAACTGTCAAGGTCACAATGCTAAAACAATAAAATTGGGACTGAAGATTCGTGTTCGTTCATCAAGGTTAAACTATTGATTTCTTTCATGACCAGACTTTCAGCAGTGCGAGTGTACTTTGTGCGAAAAACTATTTCGAAATTGTCATAGCTATTTCTATGAACGTGTTTGGTAATTTCAGAATCTTTAGGTCTACCTTCCAAGTGTTCACGAATTCTGGTGATAAAGTGCCTACGAGTCTCACCAATATAGCAATTGTCACATTGCCAACATTTCAATTTGTATACAAGATTAGAGGCGAGACTCATAGGCACTTTATCTTTGTTCGGAAACAATTTGCTCGTTTTGAAAGTATCGAAAACGACAGATAATTTGCAAGTGTCAGGCAAAATTCGATTAATCGAGTGAACAGTTTTGAGAGTTTGTTTTTCTCTTTCTTTAATATACGGTAGTCGCCAATAAATGCGCTGACGATCCACATCATTATCACTTTGACCATTACTAGGTCTGGAATTCAAAATTTTGTCTCTGATTTTCTCGATGACTTTGGCATGAAAACCATTGTTAATAAAAATCGACGCGATTTTATTATAAGCACTCTCAAAATAAATATCTTTGCTAGAGAGGCGCTTAGCTCGATAAATGAGGGAGCAAATAACAGCAGTTTTATACTTGAAAGGAGCAAACGATTCGTTAGGAACATAAATGCCGGTGTTAGTGTCCTTCAAAGTCCATTCAGTCTCAAACTTGTCATCATTTTTGTGTACAACAACGTCGAGAAATTTTAGTTGCTTTTCTTGTTCATGTTCCATGGTAAATTGAATACTTTTATGCAAAGAATTCAAATAGTTGAAAAATTCGACAGCTTCAAGTTTGTTTTTGAAGACTGCAAAAACATCATCGACATACCTCTGATAAAACAAAGGTTGTCTGTCAAATTGATTTTCTATCAAATCCATCGCAAAATTGGCGAGAGTGGGAGCTAATTTTGAGCCCATAGCGACGCCGTCATTTTGAATATAAAGTTTGTCATCGAATTGGAAAAGAACGTTTTTACAGGCTAAAGACAAAAGTGTCTTTAGGGTTTTTTTGTTGATCGGAAATTTGTCAAAATCAATAATGCTACATATGTGATCGATGGTATCATCAAGAGGAACGTTAGTAAAGAGACTGCGGACATCAAAGGAGACCATATAGCTATTCGGTATGCTGAGACCGTGCATCTTTTCAACAAAGTCGAAAGAATCCTTGATCAAATAATGTTTAGGGATGTGCGGCTTCAGAATTTGGTCTAACCACTTGCTGAGGTTAGAGCAATAAGCATCGCACATACTCAAAATCGGGCGATAAGTTAGGTCAGCAGTGGACTTGTGAACTTTAGCTAGCCCATACAAACGAGACGGTTGAGAACCACAGGCCCGAATTTCTCTATATTGACTCTCGGTAATAGAGCCATCACTCTTCAATAGCAGTAAATTGCGGTTGAATTTGTCTTCCGCAATAATGAAAGGGTCTTTGATAGCACGACCACTTTTCGTGTAAGGAGAAAATTTTGTAGTGTCAGCGAGAATGGAATTCAGAGAAGCAACATATTGAGATCTGTCAGTAATACAGATCCCATTCCCTTTGTCAAACTTGCAAACATAAATGCTTTTGTCTTTGGCAAGATTGCGAAGAGCAGTCAAATGCCGTTTACAATTTTTGGACATGCTAACTTTATGATTAATATAGGTCATAGCGAGGCTTTTGAATTTTGAACGAACACGATCCTTCAGTTCAGAGTTTAAATGTACAGAATGAATAAGGGATTTGAACGTGACCTCCGTTTCGGTTTTGACCTTCAGAGAGTTAACTTTTGCTGGCCACGACATGGAGAAGCCAAGCTCAAGGGCTGACAACTCTTCTTCAGACAATTGGCGTTTCGAAAAGTTCAAAACATTACCATTGACTTTGGACTTCATTTTTTGAACACGTTTGGTGTCAGTCTTTAAGTTCAGTAGCTTATTTCGGTGTCTTACTCGAATTGTGCGCAGGATTGTGCGATTGTGATGCTGTAGAAGGCACTCCAACATCGTCCATTCAGACGTCAGGTTCTCCTTTCCGTCATCCAGGTCTGATGAGGCACATGCAGCTTCTTGAATTGCAATCCTAATTTCATCCTTCAAAATTTTGAGTTGGGATTGACTGAAGACTATGTGGTGTTGCCGCAGGTGTGAAGGAATTTTGACTCGAAGGAATGTTGGTATCAGTTTCTGTTCTTGGCAATTGCGTAGAAATTCTAATCGAAGACTTGTTTTTTGGTATTTCAGCCATACTTTGTTTATCTTCTTTGCTTCATCGAAAATCGTGGAGGGCAGTGTCGATTTCAATACTTTGTGAGATAGCGAGCCCAGTGACAACATTTTAAAATAAAAACGACAAGTATTGGTCGATCGATTTCATGTCCGTTTTCATGACATATCTTCAGGACAAACAGATAAATCTAGATAAAACCTTTAAATACAACAGGATGAGAACTTGTCAAGCTAAAAGAACAATTGGCAATTGCGTCTAACTTCGAGGAGTTTCTCGCTGACACTACAAAATTTTCTCCTTACATGAAAAGTGGTCGTGCTATCAAAGACCCTTTCATTATTGCGGAAGACAAATTCAACCGCAATTTACTGCTATTGAAGAGTGATGGCTCTATTACCGAGAGTCAATATAGAGAAATTCGGGCCTGTGGTTCTCAACCGTCTCGTTTGTATGGGCTAGCTAAAGTTCACAAGTCCACTGCTGACCTAACTTATCGCCCGATTTTGAGTATGTGCGATGCTTATTGCTCTAACCTCAGCAAGTGGTTAGACCAAATTCTGAAGCCGCACATCCCTAAACATTATTTGATCAAGGATTCTTTCGACTTTGTTGAAAAGATGCACGGTCTCAGCATACCGAATAGCTATATGGTCTCCTTTGATGTCCGCAGTCTCTTTACTAACGTTCCTCTTGATGATACCATCGATCACATATGTAGCATTATTGATTTTGACAAATTTCCGATCAACAAAAAAACCCTAAAGACACTTTTGTCTTTAGCCTGTAAAAACGTTCTTTTCCAATTCGATGACAAACTTTATATTCAAAATGACGGCGTCGCTATGGGCTCAAAATTAGCTCCAACTCTCGCCAATTTTGCGATGGATTTGATAGAAAATCAATTTGACAGACAACCTTTGTTTTATCAGAGGTATGTCGATGATGTTTTTGCAGTCTTCAAAAACAAACTTGAAGCTGTCGAATTTTTCAACTATTTGAATTCTTTGCATAAAAGTATTCAATTTACCATGGAACATGAACAAGAAAAGCAACTAAAATTTCTCGACGTTGTTGTACACAAAAATGATGACAAGTTTGAGACTGAATGGACTTTGAAGGACACTAACACCGGCATTTATGTTCCTAACGAATCGTTTGCTCCTTTCAAGTATAAAACTGCTGCTATTTGCTCCCTCATTTATCGAGCTAAGCGCCTCTCTAGCAAAGATATTTATTTTGAGAGTGCTTATAATAAAATCGCGTCGATTTTTATTAACAATGGTTTTCATGCCAAAGTCATCGAGAAAATCAGAGACAAAATTTTGAATTCCAGACCTAGTAATGGTCAAAGTGATAATGATGTGGATCGTCAGCGCATTTATTGGCGACTACCGTATATTAAAGAAAGAGAAAAACAAACTCTCAAAACTGTTCACTCGATTAATCGAATTTTGCCTGACACTTGCAAATTATCTGTCGTTTTCGATACTTTCAAAACGAGCAAATTGTTTCCGAACAAAGATAAAGTGCCTATGAGTCTCGCCTCTAATCTTGTATACAAATTGAAATGTTGGCAATGTGACAATTGCTATATTGGTGAGACTCGTAGGCACTTTATCACCAGAATTCGTGAACACTTGGAAGGTAGACCTAAAGATTCTGAAATTACCAAACACGTTCATAGAAATAGCTATGACAATTTCGAAATAGTTTTTCGCACAAAGTACACTCGCACTGCTGAAAGTCTGGTCATGAAAGAAATCAATAGTTTAACCTTGATGAACGAACACGAATCTCCAGTCCCAATTTTATTGTTTTAGCATTGTGACCTTGACAGTTTTAGACGTAATTGTAAATGTAAATCAGCTCTTATTGTATTGTTTTTAGCTTGTATTCAATTTTCGAGGAGTTAGACGCAATTGCCAATTGTTCTTTTAGCTTGACAAGTTCTCATCCTGTTGTATTTAAAGGTTTTATCTAGATTTATCTGTTTGTCCTGAAGATATGTCATGAAAACGGACATGAAATCGATCGACCAATACTTGTCGTTTTTATTTTAAAATGTTGTCACTGGGCTCGCTATCTCACAAAGTATTGAAATCGACACTGCCCTCCACGATTTTCGATGAAGCAAAGAAGATAAACAAAGTATGGCTGAAATACCAAAAAACAAGTCTTCGATTAGAATTTCTACGCAATTGCCAAGAACAGAAACTGATACCAACATTCCTTCGAGTCAAAATTCCTTCACACCTGCGGCAACACCACATAGTCTTCAGTCAATCCCAACTCAAAATTTTGAAGGATGAAATTAGGATTGCAATTCAAGAAGCTGCATGTGCCTCATCAGACCTGGATGACGGAAAGGAGAACCTGACGTCTGAATGGACGATGTTGGAGTGCCTTCTACAGCATCACAATCGCACAATCCTGCGCACAATTCGAGTAAGACACCGAAATAAGCTACTGAACTTAAAGACTGACACCAAACGTGTTCAAAAAATGAAGTCCAAAGTCAATGGTAATGTTTTGAACTTTTCGAAACGCCAATTGTCTGAAGAAGAGTTGTCAGCCCTTGAGCTTGGCTTCTCCATGTCGTGGCCAGCAAAAGTTAACTCTCTGAAGGTCAAAACCGAAACGGAGGTCACGTTCAAATCCCTTATTCATTCTGTACATTTAAACTCTGAACTGAAGGATCGTGTTCGTTCAAAATTCAAAAGCCTCGCTATGACCTATATTAATCATAAAGTTAGCATGTCCAAAAATTGTAAACGGCATTTGACTGCTCTTCGCAATCTTGCCAAAGACAAAAGCATTTATGTTTGCAAGTTTGACAAAGGGAATGGGATCTGTATTACTGACAGATCTCAATATGTTGCTTCTCTGAATTCCATTCTCGCTGACACTACAAAATTTTCTCCTTACACGAAAAGTGGTCGTGCTATCAAAGACCCTTTCATTATTGCGGAAGACAAATTCAACCGCAATTTACTGCTATTGAAGAGTGATGGCTCTATTACCGAGAGTCAATATAGAGAAATTCGGGCCTGTGGTTCTCAACCGTCTCGTTTGTATGGGCTAGCTAAAGTTCACAAGTCCACTGCTGACCTAACTTATCGCCCGATTTTGAGTATGTGCGATGCTTATTGCTCTAACCTCAGCAAGTGGTTAGACCAAATTCTGAAGCCGCACATCCCTAAACATTATTTGATCAAGGATTCTTTCGACTTTGTTGAAAAGATGCACGGTCTCAGCATACCGAATAGCTATATGGTCTCCTTTGATGTCCGCAGTCTCTTTACTAACGTTCCTCTTGATGATACCATCGATCACATATGTAGCATTATTGATTTTGACAAATTTCCGATCAACAAAAAAACCCTAAAGACACTTTTGTCTTTAGCCTGTAAAAACGTTCTTTTCCAATTCGATGACAAACTTTATATTCAAAATGACGGCGTCGCTATGGGCTCAAAATTAGCTCCCACTCTCGCCAATTTTGCGATGGATTTGATAGAAAATCAATTTGACAGACAACCTTTGTTTTATCAGAGGTATGTCGATGATGTTTTTGCAGTCTTCAAAAACAAACTTGAAGCTGTCGAATTTTTCAACTATTTGAATTCTTTGCATAAAAGTATTCAATTTACCATGGAACATGAACAAGAAAAGCAACTAAAATTTCTCGACGTTGTTGTACACAAAAATGATGACAAGTTTGAGACTGAATGGACTTTGAAGGACACTAACACCGGCATTTATGTTCCTAACGAATCGTTTGCTCCTTTCAAGTATAAAACTGCTGCTATTTGCTCCCTCATTTATCGAGCTAAGCGCCTCTCTAGCAAAGATATTTATTTTGAGAGTGCTTATAATAAAATCGCGTCGATTTTTATTAACAATGGTTTTCATGCCAAAGTCATCGAGAAAATCAGAGACAAAATTTTGAATTCCAGACCTAGTAATGGTCAAAGTGATAATGATGTGGATCGTCAGCGCATTTATTGGCGACTACCGTATATTAAAGAAAGAGAAAAACAAACTCTCAAAACTGTTCACTCGATTAATCGAATTTTGCCTGACACTTGCAAATTATCTGTCGTTTTCGATACTTTCAAAACGAGCAAATTGTTTCCGAACAAAGATAAAGTGCCTATGAGTCTCGCCTCTAATCTTGTATACAAATTGAAATGTTGGCAATGTGACAATTGCTATATTGGTGAGACTCGTAGGCACTTTATCACCAGAATTCGTGAACACTTGGAAGGTAGACCTAAAGATTCTGAAATTACCAAACACGTTCATAGAAATAGCTATGACAATTTCGAAATAGTTTTTCGCACAAAGTACACTCGCACTGCTGAAAGTCTGGTCATGAAAGAAATCAATAGTTTAACCTTGATGAACGAACACGAATCTTCAGTCCCAATTTTATTGTTTTAGCATTGTGACCTTGACAGTTTTAGACGTAATTGTAAATGTAAATCAGCTCTTATTGTATTGTTTTTAGCTTGTATTCAATTTTCGAGGAGTTAGACGCAATTGCCAATTGTTCTTTTAGCTTGACAAGTTCTCATCCTGTTGTATTTAAAGGTTTTATCTAGATTTATCTGTTTGTCCTGAAGATATGTCATGAAAACGGACATGAAATCGATCGACCAATACTTGTCGTTTTTATTTTAAAATGTTGTCACTGGGCTCGCTATCTCATAAACATGTGCTCTACCAACTGAGCTACGATCCACTTATGCGACTGTGTCAATTGGCAGGATCAAGCCCTCACCACCACACATCAGTTGTCATATCAATTATAATCAATGAATAAATAACTCGTCACAATTGTGATTGCCGATATTAAGGCAATTAGCGGAGATTGATTGTCTACCAAAGCATCTTAAACCATCTCGTAAATGCAATTAACAATAATGAAATTAAATAAACGATAGATCAAATTGTCATGCAAAAGATGTGCGGCTGGAAAATTAATGGCGGAAACAGTTTAAAGGAAACAAGGTTATTAAGGGCTAATGCACATCGATATTTAGGGATCTTCGTAGTAAGGAGTCGTGGAATTTAATTTTGTGATATTCTACGTTATATTCGATTTTATTGAAATTACTATCAGTTGGACTACATTGGATATTGGCTTCTAGTATTTTCCTAATGCTTTTAATTAAAAGATGTCCTGCCATGAAAATATTCCCTATCCTACGTATGCCATATTTGTGTTTCAAAAAATCAAGTTTAGAAGTTGCAATGAAAGTTGCTATGAAGTTGCATGGAAGTTGCCCTATTAGGTGGACCATGAAATCAGCGTTTTTTGAATGTTCATCAGCAGAAGACTTGATTCAAAAAACAAATGTCACCTTTTGAACTTGATATTCGCTGTGCAAACGTCACTCATCCTCTTTCTTGTTAAGTTGATTTTCACTACGTCTCAATATTAGACGCACTCTCAGACATTGAAATTGTAATCAAAGAAAAGCTTTCACCTTGGTCTGGCATTTATGAATGCTGGTTTGACTGTCAATGTAACTGTAGCTCAAGTCTTCCTTAACTTTCTGAAGTGTTAGAAACTTTAACTAACTTAACTTAAACTAACTTTTCTAAAGTCTTCCTAATTCATGAATCTAGCATGACCATTTTATTAACATTTAAATCCTTCAACTAATAAGCAAGGTTTGTCAGAATTACGACCGGTGTCTGTCTTTAAGCGCACAATGAAACCAGAGACGACAATGCATCAAGTAATTTCAAACAAAAGTATGAAAATAAGACTTTCATACACATTCTTTAATAGATCACATGTACTTTGGATTTGGATGAAAATCTGCAGCTGATGAGATGATTTACTTTCACTCTAAATGATTTGTAACAACTCCTTGGTACACAATATCTTCATGTTTGGAAACTTCGAACTAACTAAGGAATATGTCCGATATGCATTTTGCCTTCTTGTGGTCACGCTCATGGACGCTTTAAATAGTGCAATTTCAACAGGAAATTGAGCTGCGCCGGGTATCGGAACGCCCTCGCCTTCGATCCGCGAACTCTTCCGCTCTTGAGTGCAGGAAAATGAATCTGAAGTCAATTATGAAAAGACTTTTCACTTCAGCCGGACCTCGTGACTGGAACTCCTCAACTGTCTTTGTGAGAAATTCCATCATTTAAAACAAAATCAAGAACCTTTTGCTCATACTGAATCTTGAAACCATGTCATGGTGTAAGGCCACGTTTCAAGATAAATTCCTGTCTGCTACTATTTGAATTCCTACTTATTGTGTGCAAAGATGATTGAAATGCAATATCAGAGAGAGAAGAGAGAAATGAAAATGAATTTATTTGTAAATGGAACTCAGAAATTACATTATGTACAGTTACAACTCAGGTTAGAGACGTTAAATTGTTTGATAGTACAGATACAAGAACGACGAAACAATTATGTCTTCGGTGCGTTCGGGAGAAGACTACATTGCATCCTTCATTCTTCTTATGAGGTACAATGTTAAAAAGAGGATGATCAGGAGTTTGACAGTTTTGGAAAAAATCATCGAATCGTTTACGTCTTCTCAATGAAAATATCTCAAAATTATTTGGACACGGACATGAAGGCATACATATGATGTTCTTAGCACGATTGTAAAATCATGCGTACGATACTGTGACTAATTGAATCATGCTTTCGAAACAGTTTTGTTAGTACAACAATAAAGACAGACCGCCTTTTAACAGTTTCAGTATACAAGCGCCTCGAACACCGAGTTTCAATCACCTTGAAATGATCGGTCCCGTTAAACTACAATTCCATGTGACACCCAATATCTTCATATCTTCAACAAGACAAAATTGAAAAGATGCATCGATGGAATTACATTTCTTAGGGAAAATGATGCCCTTAGTTTTTACCTCATTGAGAACAAATGATTTGACTGTGCACATTCTTTTACATTCTCATATTCAGTATCGATGAAACAAACACTTTGCGGCACCGAGTTTTCATAGATAAGCCAAACTTCATAAATATCGTCATCATATTGTGCTATCTTGGCGGTGCTAAAAAACAGGCAGCAAGTCGTAACAGTATAAAACGAAAAGTAAGGGCCTACTACTGACTCTTGCGGAGCACCACTTGAAACACGTGAAAATGAACTATAACTGTCTCTAAACTCAACATATTGAAAGCGATTTTCTACGTAGGATGATACAATACGCACAAAACCACTTGGGAAATGCAACCTAATAAGCTTCTCAAGAAGCAACTTATACCAAATTGTATCGAATGCTTTTGATAAATCATAATTGATCAGCAAACATGTAGAAAAATCATCAAGATCAAAAATGGTGGCAATATGGTCATGTACAGAAACGAGGCAATATGTGGTATTTAATTTAGGGTTTTGTGCAAACTGAAAATGGGGAATATGACGATAGAAAATTTTACGAACATCATTAAGTAGCATGCGCTCAAACAGTTTCGTTGAAGCACTTAACAAGGTAATTGACCTCAGTTGCCCAATGCTAGAACTGGACTCTTTCGGAACAGGTGAGACAGTACACTTGTCTCTGAATGATGCTACAGCTTATAATGTTGCACAATGGTTCACTGATGAATAATGCAGCAAGCCTGTAGAAGACATTGTGAATCCCGTCAGATCCTGCTGCTTTCGACATTGATAATTTTTCAAGATATTGGAACATTACATGAGTTTCAGAAAGGGGACACCAATCATCAGCAGCAGTCGAAAAATCAAAAGCTTCATTTGGCTTGCAAACGGAAGTGAAATGATTGTTGATACCATTAGATGTTGCCTTTGGAAGATTGCCTGAAAATTGCCACCTCTGTCAGCAGACCATCTACGATTTCTTAAGTCTTTCAACTGAGGTATCATCCTTGACAGAATTTGACAAAGTAACAACTGTACACGATATATGCAGTCGGTAAACATGCGATGAAAAATGTCAACTTTGCTATCAAGATCTTGTTCGTAGTGTACATCACGAAAAGCACCACTATTCAAGGATTGATAGAAGAAGGCCAACGATGACGGGCTAAAGTCGAGAACTTGGAAAGACCTTGAACTATCCGAATAAATTGCTGAAGAATTATTCTGTCGGAGAAACATTTGGGAATGTAAGCCGCGACATCTGTTCGTCATTGGAGGGCCAACTATTGCATCATTATAAATAAGATGAACTCAAAAAATTGCTCATTAGAGCATCAAAGTCAAAACAGTCATCCATTCAATTCAATAAAACATTGAACTGAACATGTAAAATCAGTTCTGTGCATACTGAAAATCATGCACGTATTTCTCTGAATTTCATCTCAAATGATACGAGTAAAATGACAGACTGTTTGTGTGGTCTTCAGGTATATAGTATATATATTACCGTTCTACTGTTTGCGAGCTGTCTTTATTGCGTCCTTTTGCCTGTTCCACGGCATAATTCTTTTCAGTAAATAAATTATATAGTTTTTGAACTAGCAAAAGACTTTGAAATTAAAGAAGAAGCATTCAATTTGTTGGCATGAGACGATTTCAGCTGAGCAGCATTCACATTCTAAAGATCGATTATCGAAAATGTAATTTTCGTCATAATACGCTCGGTCGTTGAATTATGCATTCAGAATATGTTCTAATCAGTTGCATTTCCTCAATGATTTGTGTCTGCTGCAAACCAGTGGTGGGCGCGATTCCGAATCGTGCGACTCATCGCACGATTAATCGAAAATCGTGCGATTCAGAATATTTTGAGACTCTGCGATGAGAGGTTTTCAGTTAATCTCGCCTGCATTATCTTTCATTTCTAGACCATATTTTTAATTAAAAGTAGTATTCCATTGAAATTCATTTCCATTAAAATTGAGAGCATATGACACTTCTATAGCCTATTTAGACTCAAATTATAACTACCCTAATAACTAGTGCCATGCTCTATTTGCAAATGTTTGGGAAAGCATCATAATAAATCAGATCACATAACAATTCGCCAATTAGGCATGAAAAATCTTAATAATCTATTTACAAGATTCTACTGTACATTTGCCATCATAAAAGTACTGCAAGTGCGATCATGTACATTTGCTATAAAGTATATTATGAATATTTTTATTTCCCAGTTTTGATTCTTTTGGTTTTTTATCAATCACATTTCGTCTTCACATTTTCCAATCACATTTGATATCTTGTAGAAATCAGATAAATATACTCGCTCTATGTGACTATGTCCACAACTGAGTCGTAATGACTTTGAATTAAAGTCAAAATTGGTTTCACTTAATGTCTAATTTCAATCAAATCTTCGTCCTTAGATAATAAGGTGGATGTGAGGATCGACAATTTTACGATTAATTTAAGGCCACAACCACTTAGTACACTAGATCCACTTCTCTTATACATCCCCTTCATGTAGATATCACATGTCATGTCACATGCACATGTACATAGACTATTTTATCAAATAAAATAAAGTATGACTCTCTGTTCGAATATATCACTTAAAAAAAAGCAATAGACTCGATTCTTTGTAAAGCAGTGCAGGGATAGCATTCTGACATGCATTGCTTGTCCATTATCATTGACATTAAATTTTCAAAGCACATACTCCGTGGTTGGTAGACTATCATCTGTTGAACATTCGATACTCTTTCCAAATTTGCAATGTTAAAGTTTGATCCAGCAAACAACTGATATCTTGCAATTCTCTGCTTTCTAATTACATGCAGCTAGCCATGACTGAGATCACAGTTCCGACAATTCGTGAAAATTTCCATTGCAACAACTTAAAAACACACTTCCTGAGCTTACATCAATTTCGTCGCACCGTCAATCCAATCAAACTCTCATGAAATTTGAGTTCCTAACAGAAAACTGACGTCCAATGTTAATTTGACAGGAAGCTGCTCAAAATCAGCCAATTGAAAGGCGAAATGAACTCTTGTCCAATAAGGCATTATGCAAGACAGGCACTGCTTCAGCAACCGCGACATGAGTCGAATCCAAAACCCCTTATAAAAGATGTACGTTCAGAAAGAATTCCTTGCAGTTCCAGATCATCATGGCCCTTCACATATTTACATTGTTTTCCATCATCTTATGTGGTGAGTTCCGATTTATTATGTACCCCAAAATCGATTTCAATTCATTATATCGGTGCTCTTATCAATAGAAAGGTATAGGTAGACGAATGTAGAGGTAGGCAACGTGGCGAAGAAAATAACTTTTCCGTTTAACCAGTTACCGCTTTGTGTGCATCCATGTGTGCGCAGAATTTTCTGTATCCCACTATTTGCAGCAGGTCATTGCGTAGCAGAATATTATCTTGCGCTAAAGTTTTTAAAAAGTAATGAAGTACTAAGGTTTTTTAAAAAAGTAATTGTTTAGATCCGTTACACAAACTTTTCGTGAAGTTTGACTTAACCCATTTAAGGCCGCCTATGTAAATATCGGCAAATTTTCTATAAAAACGGTGGCAAGTATTTGAGAATGTTATAATTAAGAATAATATATGATGACCAGTTCATTACAATAACCCTATCTTAGAAATTAAAGCCGTAACGATTTCGTTACGATGGCGTCATATGATGTCAAAATATACAAAAGCATGTTTTTTTCAAATGCAGCTTATGAATTGCTCCAAGCAATTCCTGCCGAAGTAATGAGTTATAGCTTCAGCATGAAAGCTCTCCATCACATTTCAGAGGTATTTGTCGAAACTGTGAATTAGCAAATTTAATCAAAGGCCTGCTATATGTTACTTGTCGTTGCTGTTTGCTGTGAAATCGTTATCGTTGAAATGAGAACAAGTTTTTATATTTCGAAATTCATGTCGAGAAATTGATTCTCTTTCTGCATCGATTCCAAATTCATGGTAGAGTTGGAGACGCCTCGGTCATTCGCAATGTCCACATAAATAAAGAACATCAAGAAATGAACGCATTTGAGATTGTTTAGTATTATGTAGGCCTGAACAATTCTTTTGTCCCGGGTACTCACTGGTTTCTGCCACTGAGGTCGATAAGACCATCAGCATGCGTATCAAGCATCTCATAAAGATTCTTGCCTTGAAATGCATCCAGAGAATGTTTGTCCTATCTGCGAAGATGGAAATTACCGATATTTGCCATTTTATTGACTGCTTTTTCTGTTTACTGAAATGATCACTCAAATCATCTTTCGTTGCAATCTCACACTGCCTTACGATGTCACTAACCTCTGAGATATCGTTTGAGAGACTTACCTCTGAGACATATAAACTCATCATCGTTTCAAAACTCTGATGAGGCATTTACTTATGGAGGTTTTGTGGCAACATTCATATACCGTGATCGTCGGCATTAGGCCTATTGCATATTTCAGTAACTTCTTCATCCATAGTTAGCAACAGCTTGGGTATTGTCTTCAGATAGCTACACATGTTGATATAATCAAGCTAAGCCTTTATAGATATTTTAAACCACTTTGGGCCATCTCGAGCCTCTGACGTGTCCTTGTAGGGAGAGACGCATCGTCTACAGCCAAAGAAGACTTGGATTGAAATTGCTCGAGTCGGAGGACATCTTTGTATTCTATGCCCAGGCGAACTGGCGCCCTGCAATGTTTATGATTAAGCTATAAGAGAAAATGCTTGAGATTTGATCTCTCTTTGATTTGCTTCCGTACATGAGCTAACAAGTCTAATGTTGAGGAAAATACTACGGCAATGGACTTCGGTTGGTTTTGTGACGGGAAATCCATAGACTATAAATAGCAGCAGGCATTACAGACTCATAGAATACACTAAGAATGCAATATTCCTATGAAATTGTTCGTTTTCAGTATTCAACGAACATTAGTTTTTAAGAAAATTGATAGTATTCACCACCATTTACTTCATTTATATTGTTGCTGTATTTAACATTTGTATATCATATTACGCCAGTGTAACTAAAACGTTACGGTTCAAAAAAATTACGTGCCATGTCATGAATGAATATCCGAGCAAGTATTGATTGCTATTTTCGGTATTTGATGGACAATGAGATCACGCAAATGACATTGACAGTAAATTACATGTGGACGTTCATACACTGAGTCTTTCAGTATGTTAGCAGATTTTAGGCCCATTTTTTGTCTAATTTCGTGATAAAATATAAGCACTAAAAAGTGATAAATTTTGAATTGGCGATTGTTTACCTGAAAATATGTGATAAACAATGTATGGTAATCAAAATATTGTATCATATGTTGCAAGCTGGAGAAGACAGCAGATTCCGAAAAGTGCTGTAACGAAAACGTTACACTGGCGCTAAATGGCGCTTTCATTTAACTATCTGACAACAAAAAGTTTTTATAAAAAGAAAATGAGAATCATGCATTAAATCACAAAAATTTCAACAAAAAAAACAGGAGAATAACACGCACGCAATCGTATTTGGTAATTCACAACGTGAGCATGCACCCTTCGACTGGAGCAAAATGTAAATGACCGGAGTCAACACAGCGTTACGGCTGCGTTCAATAGCTGACTCTTAGGAATGTTGTGACTAATGTTAACCAGTTTCCTGTTAAACAGCTAACAAGTTTCCTGATTCAAGTCTGAGGATGTTTTGATATTCTATGCCAATGCGAATAGACACTGCTCTCTTATGATAATCGTCGCACGATGAGGTTAGAATAAATAGACCATCTCTGACTCAGATCGATTTTTCGATCTTCCTGTTTTGTGAATAGGTAAGAGTTCACTTTCAATAATATTTTTGCCGCATTTGTCGTCTTAACATTGCAACTGTTTCATATCCTGATCGCATAAGTGTCCCACATTAGTGGGCACTTGTCATGAATGTAGGCTATAAATCTTCATTGAATTGACGAATTGACCACGTATTCCATTCTACATGAAAGAAGACTTCAAATAATTCCATGGCATTTTCATGTTTGTACTTGAAATTAAAATCTCAAAACTAAATATTCGGTTAGTTGTCATATGAAAGAAATAATTTGAATCCCCAGCAATTCTGCGACATTTAATTTTACTATTTCCATTCACCCATAGGCCCCTATATCGTGATTTTTTTGCCTAGGCTTGTTTAATACAAGCCACTGTCATAATTAGATCAATAAATAAAGATCTTTTATTTTTACGCATGTAATTTCGACAGTATTGTTATGACCTAATCAGGTGAATGATTTTCTTTATTTATCAAGAAGCAGGCGCAATGCATATTGATAGTTAGGCTAATTCAATATTCGAGGAAATTTCTTATTTCGAGCTTACTTTTAATTTTTATATGTTCTTTGTAGAGGATAAAATATTCATCATTTTATGGATAGAGGGAAAGATAATTGATCTTTTCTCAGAGAAATGATTCATCAATCAATTTCACGCGCTTTATTGATGACTATGCAGTACCTACAACATGTCTAGATGGTCCATCCTCTATTAAGCAAGATAAAAGACAAGTTAATGAATAATGTAACTTCATTCTAAGGACTCCGAAATGCTTTGATTAGTGCGATGAGATATAACAACAACTGCCTCATTATATCGCATGAAAATAGCAGAGTAAAATTCTTGATGAAAAAAAGTAAGGTCGAGTTAGCATCGGCTGTAACGATATCTCAAGGGAGAGACAAAGAGTGTAGAATCAAACGTGCTTAAAGCGCCCATAACGTGAACATTTACAGCCTGTGGTCCAATCCTACATATGCTGTGAAAGAAATTAGACATGAACACTGCAATTACATTCAGTGTGTGAATATTCAGAAAAGTATAATAACCTGCAACTTTCAACACGAGTGCAGATATCCCTAGCAACAAATCACCAGTAAATAGTTTGAATAGATTCATATCCGACATTCCATGTTTCTAAATTATGTTGGAAAACTCCATGATGTGATGAAAGAGATTTCTCATGATGGTTTCGACATGGACCGAAAGCACCTCGATAAGCAACATATTTTGACTTTCATCAAGTCGTTGGGTTTCCACTTTACATTAAAAGCAAATGACAAGCAAACACAGAAAAACTAGCTTGTCGCTCACGAAGCACCAAACATCAGGATTTGAAAAGTGATGGCAGTTGATATTGGCTAAGCTTGTCAACCACATCGAATGTGTGATTTTGGACATATAGGGAGGTTCCGATAAGCTAACTGCCGATAAAGTCTTGGGCGAAGTCGACTGTACCATGAAAAAAGACGAGTGATGAGCTATTTTCCTTGGATCTAGATCTATTTCCTAAACCCCTGATTGGAAAATTCACCGAGATCTTGAGTTGATAAATGTGAATATGCAGAATCACACATCTTTGAGCTGCATTCCACTTGACCCTTTCATGCACATTGTCGTCTCCTTCTGAGGACATCTCGACTCGCATCTTTTGGAACAAGATTGCGTAGATCCCATAGCGGCAAAAATTCATAATCAAACGAAAGTGGCGCTACTCCCAACTTCGCACAATGCCTAGAACGCTAGCAAATTACATTAGAATTTTTTAATTTTGAAAGTAATTTGAGAATGAAAGGTTAATGATTAAAAAATATAACAGATACGTCCGCAGGATGATGTGAAGAACGAATGCGATGGAAATGATAAAAAGTTCGTAGCCTGAATTTTCCATGCCGATCCACTCGCGAACCAGAAGTTTATCCCATGTAGTAGAGAACGCGAACAGAAATCGCTTCACATTAAGAAATATAGTTGAATAATTAACATTAAAAATTCACTGCATTGCGCAACCGACATTTCTGCTTGTAGATAACATTCCTACAAAATGCCGTCATTCCATGAAAAGTCTGGTCAGAAACTGAGTGATAAGATGATTGACGCTCCTTGGCAAACCTCAAGCATCATCGAACATTATTGATAGCTGTCGGCAGTCACTTGCTGTCCTTAGTGGCGAAGTTGAAGTTGAAAAATGAAACCTGTGACTGCATATGACTTCTAATGATTACAACGAGGAATGAGACAATTATTAATTAAGGCACTTGTCGGAAAGACATTTGAAAAGAGCATAATTTCTGCATTTTTCATTGAAGAGAAGAATAAATTCTTTAGCATTCTAGGCAACTTGTGCATTTTTGGCACACTTTCAATAAATATAAATTGAAAAATAAGGTGTGTCTGAGAAGAATCGATGAAAGTACAAGCAGTAATTATTCAGTTTTGGAAAATAATGATTAAATGAAAATTTTGTTTACCCTAATCACAAACTTGCATCTAAAATGACAAAATATATAACTGATGACGCGTGCAAGTTTTTAGAATCAATTTACATTCTATGAAGAGGATCAGCGTTACGATTTTGAGTAGCAGAATGTTTGGCTGTGCCTGAATCATCTTCACCTTCTTAGATAAAAATCTGTGGATGCTGACAGAAATTCCTTCTAGATGACGAAATACTTCTTTGGCCCAACGACATGTATCTGGTAAGGCACGGAAATTCACCCATTATTGCGCCGTGTATTCCTAGAATCTGATCTCTAAATGGGCCTGAATTTTCAGACCCACCCCAGGCCTGTTCGGAGCCGGCTTTTCGGGAATTTTCCGAATCGACTTGGTGCGCTGATTTCAGACCGTTGTGAATGCGATTGTAAGATAAGATAAGATAAGATGTGATTGTAATATAAGATGCTTTATAAGCTCATACCTTCGTGGTTGATTTTCACGCCGAAATTGTAATTGCTAACTTTTGTGAATTTGAGTCTGATATTTGTCATAAAAAAAGAATAATCTGATAAAAATATTTTTGGTTATAGAAAGTCGATCGATTGGAACTGCAAATCATTCTGCAAAAGTACATGTAGCTCGAGCAATTTCAAATTGTAAATAGATTAAAAGCGCATTAAGTGCGACGATCGTCGATTATCGATGAAAATTGCATTATTGTGAATTCTACGTTGTGCTTTTGTAAATTGCAATACGGGAAATATAATCAAATTGCATGATTCACGCTTAAAGGGTTGCATCATTTTGATTCGTACAGAATACAACATGGATGTGTGCACACGTCACATTAGTCTAAACATCATGCATTTTGCCTCACAATGTGTCCTCGCATTCAGACCATGATTTATTGATACTTATTTATCATCAAACCCATCTTTCAATTTTAGATGCGTTCTAATTAAGGTCTGCATCGTTCTCAAACTCAAAACCCGATTACATACTGCCCTATTACCGAAAATCATTAATCTATTTTTATCAAGATGTTATTAAAAATACAAACATAAGAGTTATCTTGTTTACTTGTATTAGAATGAATTCTCTATGGTGAAATTCTCTTCGATAGAAAATTGGAGAACTCGATAGAGTTCTTCAGCAGGGAGACGTTTTTTTCATTCTACCATAACATTAGCATCGAACATGTTAATCTCAATGCTATTGATTAGTCTTTAATCCCTAAGGAAAAATGATCAGAATATTAAATGTTGTTATTATCACAAATTGAGAAAACATCATCTTTGATGTCGCAGATATGGCTTAAAATTCGCGCACCGTAAATCCAGTTGGTATCGAAAATTTAGCAGCTCAACACCAAAACAAGTAGGAAAGCTTTCATGCCACTGTTATTATTATCCATCATGGAAAAGACAGGAACATGCGAGGTTTCTCATCCTCGGGTCACTTCAACACGAAACACAGAAAGATTTGACATTTTTATAAACTTCAAAAGAATCTGAATTATTGAGTCTCCTGGTCATCATATACAATTGAGCTATTTTTGAGAGTTGTTTCAAGGACTTCATAGATATTGCAGTGCTTGGCAGAGATGTAGCCTATATGAGACACGAGTTATGGATCTCCGAGTCCGAGTCCAAGCTCAAGTCATGACTCACAAAATATTCACCACAACTTTAGAGCTTGGTATTTTTCATTAAAATCAAATTATTCATTGAACTAGGAATGTGAAGCAAGAACACATCAACCTTTTGCATCAACGTTTGAAGCAAGATCACAGCAAAATTTTATCATGGTCGCAAGCGCCGAGGACGAGCACAGCTCAAAACCAATCTTAAACTATATCGCAGCACTTTCAAATAGTTTTTTGGTCTATCTAGCTTTCGTCATCTTTCTGATCGTTAATCGGAAATTCCTATGAGACTGGCATCTCGTCATGTTTGTGTTCGTTTTGATTTTCATAACATTCGGTTCTATAGACCTTAGACCGGAGGCCCACAGGAAAAGCCATAAATCATCTTCCGCATGTGTCATAAGGCACACGCGCCATAAACTACAAGACATTAGGTACAGACTGCTGCTAATGGATTATCATGTGTGCCTTATAATAGGGTAAGCACCGGCTGCTGGCCAGCCAGTAATTGTAATTAGGCTTAACCATTCATTGACAGAATTCATTCTAGAATGAATTGTCTAGTCAATTAAAAGCATTAAAGCATTGTAAGAGCATACTGATTTAACATAATTCATGTGACGTAAATATTGCGAGCCGTTTCTTCATGAAGCCGTGAAAATTCATCTTCCAATCTTAATTCAATGCCGTTGACGGGGCCGTTGACTGTTAACATGCAAAATTACTGGGTAGGTAGGGATGACAAAGCAGTTTAAGTACACAGAATAACCTTTACAACTCATGAGGAAAATTTGCAATTTTTTTGTGTTTCTTTCGCTTTCTAGGAGATGATGTTCAAACGATTCAATTATTTGAAAATACATTGATAAGTTTAGGTAGAGTCTACTGCTGAATTTTCGGCTATTTTTGTTAGAGGATTCTCATTGTAACTAAAGTTTGTTTTTTATAATACAGAACACACCTTACAGTTGGCTTGACGACAGTGAGGGCACTTCGACATTGATTAAATACTGATCTATAGGCAATTATTAATTTATGCATCTAGTTTCAAACCTTACCTTATAACAAAATCGTACATTCTAGTCTTGATAAATTTTGTATAAACTGTGTGTTCCCTAGCCTATCTATCGCAAAATTATTCCATATCCTGAATAAATTATTATGCGAATTCCTCATTAATTTCTCCATACATGTACAAAACACAGGATCATCTACATACGAATAGTTTATTGTCTAATTACTTGATCGAATTCAATGTGGGTAGATATTGATAAAAATCAGAACCAGAGCGCTTCATCGGGAACTTCTGCTTATCCAGAGTGTCAGCAGAACTACCGCATATTGTAAAGAAATCGAGAGATTGAATGATGTCTAACGGTCTGACTTGGTTAGCTGCCCGCCTTAATTAGCATGTTACAGAGACGCCGACCTAACCCCATCGCTTTTGATTGCATCGGCCAGCGGCCCGGTTCCAGTCGACTTTTTTTGGTTGCCTGCACGGTCCTGGCCCCGGCCGGTTCCAACCCTGCTTTAGAGGAAGAAACATTATCTTGCAATCCGTGTCTGTCTCCAAACACGCACGAGGATAACTCTTTTCCCTCATGCAAATACCAAATTTACCTATCCGACATCGTTCATGAATGTGAAGAGTAACATGATACTACCAGAGAATTAAATATTTTGGTTATCTGCTTCGGTTTGCTAGTTCCAAGGGTTATAATCAATTCGAAATCGCCGGCACATCGCGGAACTTGCTAAGTGGGCAAAAAGGAATTCCTTATACCTTACAGAGATAGGAAAAAAGTCGTGCATCGCTTGCGGATTGCTCTGAATTCCAGCAAAGTGATTAAATTGCCACAATTCCTTCAGATTCGATGAATTCAGATCATTTCGCACAGGGTTTTTTCCATAATGTTGGCCCTTCCGATCATAATTAATAAAATAGCAGGCGCACGAAAATTAGTTTACCTGATGATTCCACCATCCTCTTCTTAGCGTTTCTCCCTGCATAGTGCATACACTGAATCGAATTTTAACCACACAGCGATGTTTGTTTTGATGTGTGCGAAGCATAGAAATAAACAGTTTATCTGAAGTTGACTAGAATAGAAATTGACTCAAGGTCGCAGCACATCCGGGGGAACTAAGTTGGGGCATGAAGAGCCAATGAAAAGCTTAGAATTGCACATGTGACTGATTCTATCCCAATGATACAGACGTTGACAAGTGTATCTAAGTGAAAATGCGTGCGATTTATGTGCCACTATTGCGCATTGCATGAAGCTTTACTTCCATTCTAGAAGCGTTATTGTTATAAATTTCTATGGTGCGAAGTGATATCACAGTATGCTCGCCTCTCTCACTGACTCTGGTGTCCTCTGCGGGAAGCTTATTGTTTGCCATTTCCAATAGTAAGCGATGCACGAATTATCCATTCGAGAAGGAACAATTTGTCTAATTCTGTGATGTGCCATTTCGATATTTAGGTCAGATGCGATTTCCCCCTTCTAGGATACCGAAGACACGCGAAGATGAATCAAATTCTGTGGATACTGTTGTGTATACTTTGCTTTAATATTTAAGTTTGATCTGACCAAGGATTGAACTCCGGTAATCCAAATGAGAAAGGAATACTCTACCACAGGGCCAGTGCACTGCTATTGATCATAAAAATATGCATAACTACTTGATTTAGATTTAGATGTCATTGCATTGTTGGCCGTCAGTCTACCTTCAGTGCAAAGCGAGTACGACGATATACAAGAAGTTCTTTCTGAAAATATGGAGAGTTTATAAAATATCTCAGCAGTAATAGAGCACGCAGCAGATTAGGTCGGAAAGGTTTTTCGGAATCTTTATATGCACTATTGAAGATGTCAGCAACAGAATGATTTAGTATTTTACGGCGCCAATCTTGTTTCTTTCGGCCAAACCTTGCATCTTCAAATCATGAAATCTAAAAGCAACAGATTAAATGAACAATAGATAACAAACTGAGGAAATGTGATTTACTTTGTTCCACTAATCGGCTTTTGTTCAGAATTTTCTGATGAAAACTGTATTACCGTTATGTACAATATTATCTGCAGACAATTCTTGAGCCGTCTATGCAATAGACTTTACAAGTACTTTCTACTATAAATGAGTAGAAGCTCATCAAATTAAATCTATAAAGATGTGATCTACTTACAGAATCAATCATAGAATTAAGAATACGATTTTTTACAAAATATGCAAAGCTTTGTCTTCCTTAGTGATCATAGAATAATATATGCAAACATGCAGATGTAAAGAACGAGCATGCAACGTGTACATATGCGAGTATATTCGCATGAGCAAATGCAAATATTTGTTGTAGCTGTTGTAAAAGGTCAACGACTTCTAAAATTGTTCAATTAAAGTTATAGCAGTTCATCAACCGGTTTCAATTGAGGTTAAAAGAAACAAAATGACAAGCTAGGGGAAAATTTTCAAAATGTGCAGTTGTAACATAGCATGAACCATGAAGTATAAGAAAATAAGTTGGAGATACAGTCTATAAGGTAAAAAATGATAAGTCCAATGGAATTTTGGTCCAATGCTCACAGGCGAATTTTCAAAAACCTTCAACTACAAACTATCTTTAATTTGACTTTGTAAATTGCAACGTTGCTCAGGTCAACTTTTCTACTTAGTGCCTAAATGTTGCCCGAGAGGATCAATTTAACTTAAGCCTGCAAAGATTTGATAGCGTTGTTGATCAATTTGTAGTACAATTACATGTCAGAAATTATAAATAACGTGTTCACTTAATAAAAGAAAATGTGAGTAATGAAATAGGACACTATGAACCATATTCAAAGTGCCTATCTTGGGTGGCTCAATGTGCCCCACATCGCTAACCTTTCATGAATGTGCTCGTGTACTCAGTTGACTCAATGCCTCTGGGAATACAAGCGGTGATCAACGTGAAGGGTTCAGCTAGCAAATATTAACTTTGTTGCTTTGTCAGTGAGAAGCATGAAAATTATTCTATTTTTGTGGAACACTAGTTTGGTTATTCTATTTTTGTGAAACAAGTATACTAGTTTACCATTCACCTTTTGAGAGAGTAAGAAACTATATTTCATCAAACAAGCTGGGAAAATAGTCTCAAGACATTCAGCTATAATAATTCACTTTTGATTTTTAAAGCTAGATGTATCCAAAACGTCTGAGTGGATTGAAAAAATCTATGCAAGAAGTCTTGAAAATATTCTATTTTTGTGAACAGCACATGTATATGCTAATAATTCTACATTTAGCATGTGGAGCAGATTGACATAGCACAAAATATACGATCGCAATAGATGATGACTAGTGGTCAAAGCAACAATTTTCCCCATTCGCTCTAATTTTCAAAATTAATGATAAACCGAAGGTATGACGACACTTAGTATTATAGTTTCACTTTGCACTTATATTTAATCAATTTATAACAAGAGGAAGAAAAATAACTATTGGGTGTTTATCCGGCATAGAACAGGCTAAGAGCGACGCAAAAATTCAAAGTTATAAAAGTTTCAAAATTCTAAGTTCTTCAGGATTTAAATTCTTCCTCTCGTGATCTTATCGTGATCGCATTGTCATCTGTTTTCGTCTATACGGATTTGATGCATTGAATGTTGTGAGAGTACTTACTCATGAATAAGCTTATGATAAATACATATCAACGCTGTATTGCTACTACCTGTATTACTGTTTGAGTTTCATCAATGAGTACTCAGTATATATGAGATATATGTATATGTGATGCTCTCATCTTTTATGAAATTGTTAAGCATTTGATCTTCCTCAGCAATTTGTCACTGTCTTTTACGCAACGACCATTTGGCAAATTTCGTGGTAGTGAATAGTTAATCCACAAGACGTCTATCTAGATTTATTTGTTATATCAATGAGCACTTGTGGTTGCGAAAACAGTTGATTAGATGGATGGAGCAAATGAAAAATGAATCTTTTCAAGCTCTTTGTTTTCATGGACTATTATGAACCATTGTCTTCGCACACTATACAAGCCTCAGTATTTTTATATTTTCGTTTTGATGACAATAGTTCATGACAGTGACATAAGCTTATAAGTTCTGCAAAATCTAATGTTTTAGGATGATTTGGAGTAAGATGATTTTTGGCTTTTTAGCATTGCCCGTGATCAAGCCTCAATGCGAAAATTTGGGTTGCTTATAAATTTGGTTAGTTTTATTTCTTGATTTTGCGCGGACGAAGGGCCACTAAGCCAAATTTTAAACCAAAAAAATTATAAGTTCTGATTTACTGACCTGATTTACTGAAATTGAAATGAGATCAGATACTTAGCGGATTCCCGTTCATCCACTTTCCATGAAGAAATTCGATGACATTCAATACATGGTGATTTTGCTTTCTGCATCCCCTGAAAATAAATTTTTAAAAAAATGGCTAAGTCAAACTGTTGGGAATTAGAAACTACACAGTCGTAGAAAAATGTATTATTCAATAATAAAAGACATCCAATCCACACTAACCTTTTCAGGAAACCGTTGCTGTTATATGCCAATAAATGAAAATGCATTATAAAGGAGAATGAAGATAAACTTGTGCTTGAAATGTCGCAAGGAACTCCTCAAAGGGTTGTCGCAACGACGTGATATCAATCTAGTAGAGCTTTTTGAGATTATCTAATGCAACAAAAAAACTATCAATTGAGACGCAAATGTGTCATCCCTATTTTGAAGCGCATGAAATTGTCCATTTGCAGTCCAACGCTACTCCAATTCTTTTGATAATAGGCCATATATGTGCGCACATGTATGTGCATGTAAGTATTTCAATATGGAAAACAACTGTAAACATTATATGTGCAGCATTTCTGCATATCTGAAAATGTGTGATGGAGGATGCTACAGAAACAATGCAATGGCAAGTCTTGCTATCAAAGAACTATAATGATTATAATTACAGTTGTTTTCTGTTGGTGGTAAAACTTCATACATTTCACCATCATGCATTTGTAAGCAATCAAAATTGTAGAAGGAATATTAAAAAACAAACGAAGAAAAAGTCCGCAAAGTACGTAAAAAGTATCATAATAAGCAAATATTTGCTTGAAGTATTTGAAGCAAAGATGCCAAATAGCTGCACAAAAATAAACAAGAGCTGTATGAAGCAGTTAATTGGCAAGTAACCAACCAGTCGAGTTATGTGATGAGTATTTAACATTATACGGAAATGCATAGAAAGACAAACTCTGGCCTTACTTTGATCAGACTGAATGCTGTACTTAACGCGAGCATGTTAATAACCCAACGTGCATGTATGTATTCGTGTATTTAGATTAATGCGTACTATTAATTAACTTTGAGTTAGCTTAATCACGTAATCAGGTCAAATAAGCTAACATCTCATGATCTAAATGAAGTTAAAATAAATCAATGAAACAGGATCTAAGCTAGAATCAGGACTATTTTTTAGACTTACCTTGAGTATGTGAGTCTGATTAATAATTTCGATTTACTTCAAATCTCAACGACTTTGTGTGTTGAAGGTTTGGTGCTACAAAGCGTGGGCATGCTATTCATGCATAGCATTCTGACTGAGGCTGCATCCGTCATAGATGAAACCCTGATGTTTATTCTAATAGACGAAAAATGAAGGACAGGACTATATAATCTAGAGATGCTCCTCAACAGAAAGTGAAAGATGAAATTATTGAACAAGGAAGAGAGAGGAATGTGTTGATAAAAGAGGAAAATTAAGTAAAAGATTTATAACTATCGAAATGCAATTATGGAACTTTATATGTATATTTGACATGATCAACGAAACTAAAGTATGAAAGTTATATGAAAATGAAACAAATAAATGCAATACAAAATGGAAGATCAGAGAATATTGGCACTGAATTTTTCGTTTGATTCAAAATTTGATGCTTAAAATGAAATATTAAATTGAATATTTCGGGCCCTAACTCGCTAGGTTACTTACGGGCGGTTGACAAATAAGCAAGTTAGCGTATATTTTCCATCAAAATGAAAATCGAAGGCTTTGCAAAAAAAATTAGCAAACCATAAGAATAGAAAAATCACTAAAGTGTATTTTTATTGTGTATTGTGTGTATTACAATTAAAGTGTATTGTAAATTGTCCAATGACATTGATGTCCATGGTAATGAAATGAATTGAAGTGATATTTTGTAAAGCATTTATTTGGGAAATGAGATAGCAGGACTAAATAATCAAAATTGAGGAAGCTATTTTAGATCATTTCGGGGTATGAAAAATCGTGTCGCTTTTCTGTTACGCCCATAACAGAGCTTGCAAGATGTTTTACAATTGCATACACAATTCTATTAAGATTTTGTGATATCAGTAAATATATGCAAGTGATACAAATTTTTGAAGATGAGATTAGTTGATTGGACTCTGATGGTTAAGGAGAAAAATAATATGTCTGAATATCTTGTTGCGCCGGCAACATATGGAATTGCCCTTGTAATCATCAGCAATTTGTTTATAGTTCTTTCAATTTACGAATAACAAATAGACGTTGTGAGGCAATTTTCATTATTTCATCAAAGTGAGTGTCCCACTTGAGTTTACAATTCCAGTTGATTCCCAGAAATGACTCAATATTGACAGACGCCTGGTTGCGGCGGCGGCACTAATTAACAAATGCGACGCTACCTGCGCAAGTTGCATGATGTGTTGAACAGCCGTACGCTCTTCGTTGTGTGTTATAATCTGAATAGGAACCGGGCAGGATACTTCGGTCTGGGTCTGTTAGTCAAGGGCCGGACCCGGCTTCGGACAGTTGCACTGTTCGTCTTTCAACAAGGCTATAATGCAATTTTTTCAATAATGATTTTCAATGAACCCCTCTTGCTTAAAGTCAGCAACCACTGGACTACAGTAGTATATTACATTTCACAAATCACTTAATATGTTTTCCTGCTTCAGATGTAATGCATATGATCAGTCATAAGATCATACACATAGACACCAGCCAATAGACGCGATTTCATGTTGTGATGGGAGCTAGAAGTTTTGGTGTTACAAAGCACATCTTTATGGTGTGAACGTAGGCATGCTAGTCATATTCTGACAGAAACTATATTTGTCTTATAATGTAGATGAAACTCTAATATTTGCTTTTATAAACACATTTTATGCGATAAGACTACAAGCCGAAGATTTCCCTCAACATAAAATGAAAGTTGATTTGGTAGAATGAAAAGAAAATAAGAGACAGCTAAAAGTAGGTCAAAAGGTATCGTGGAGAAAATGAAAAAATGTAATTTAATTTGCGTAACTGATGCAATAATCAAAACTGAAGGTGAAGCATAAAATCAGAGCTAGTTTAAATTCCGATACAAGGGTAAATTTGCCAAACTAGCCGCAAAACTATGAACCAATCATTTAAATGAGTAATATGCTGCCTACAATATTCTGTCAAAACGTAAATTGGAATAGTTGTCAGTGAAAAAATGCTTGAAATATAGCTCAGTAAAGCCTCCATCTGTTTGCGCTTTTTATTGAGTGCAAGCACAGTCATTCGATTAATTTGCATTGAACTGGGCTAGTAATTGATGGCAATCATATTTTGGGTGGTCCGCAGTTTTTTGGAGTTCATTCCGAGTAAAATTATCAATTCCTTTCAATTCATTATCAATTCAAGAGTTTAAAATTTCGATTGTATTCATCATTTTAGAAAATATCTTTATATAGATGCTATAAAGTACCGGTGTAATGATTTTCTTTTTCCCCTAATTTAAATTGCTGACCGAAAAAATGTGTCGAAGCCACTACTACTTCATTTCAACCTCGGAAATGGAGAGGCAAACAGATTTTTCTAGAAGCCATAGTTTACTCGTAAATCTTTAAATCAGTCTAAATCTTAGTAGAGATATAAGTGTAAACTTATTGAAGTCTCCTAGAAGTCACAAGCCTCAATATCTCAGCATTGCATCTTCAGTTTGAATCTTTTTTAGACAACATTTTCAAAACAGAGAGTGAGAAGTTGAATAACACGGAAGAGTCAACTTCCAAAAATTGCAACTGTTTTTCTCCCGGAAATTCTAAGCTATACACTGCACTTTCTACCCTAAGATTGAGAGCAAGGTAGACTAAGAAGCGTAATATTGGTAGGTACGTTATAATGAAGATCCAAATGATTGATCCGCAGTTTTGGGGCTATTTCGGTGAAGCTATGACTGGCTCTCACAGGCCATGTCAGCAAAAGGTTAATGTAACTATTAACTCTTCATTACTCTAAATAAGGCGATCATGCATCGGTGTAATTATAAGATTACTGTAATGAAAATATTTCCATTTACAAAATTATGCACAGTTCGTTGAAAAGAAAGCACATGTTTTACATTTCATATGGCAACTCCCTATGAGTGTGGACTGTGGAAGCCGCCAATCGAACCAGTCGTTACTGGGCTCTGCGATGTACATGTTTTCAGTCATTGAAGAATGCTGAATGACCTAGACTGGAGAGGTATTCATTATTCCCTGTCAATCAATAATTATCGGTCGTTGAGATGTGGAAGCATTTCAATCAGCAATAAACCGGTGCCATCGATTTGAATAGTTCAGTCTCAATCGACGACTAAAGATGGGGAATTTGCGCGCAATCCAACCCTAAGTCTCAAGATATTTGGCGTCACATGTTCTAGCAAGCTCTAAATTTTTACTTTTGCAGCGATTTCAGCAAGCGATTTCTTTTCTTAAATAACAAAAACTGCAATCACCCCGTTTCCATTGTGTTGACAATGGTTAGCTTGCCATGACAATGGTGTAATTGAGGCATGGGAATATTGTGGCTTTTGTAGCATTGTACCCGTGTCGCAAAAGATTTAAAAGTACATAATTAGTTACAATGCGGTAAAAGCTTGTTTTTATTTGAAATAGTAATTTAATTGTGTTAGGAGAGGACGAGAAAAATAATTAATTTTTTAGGTCTCCGCCTATATTTATGTGATGATTGAGACGATTATATTGATTGAAAATGATGGCCACTAGCTGTGACAGTGTTTATACCAGTCTCAAACGCAGCATTCAGTCTACTCAGATAGCATCACACCAAATCAAGTAAATGGGAAACGTGAAATTGTAATCACTTGAACGGGAATCGATGTTATTGGAATCGACATAGTGGGAAGTCACCGTGTTGCCTAGCACTTCTTCCAGAGTTGTACCTTGCACTGACATAGGATGTCCATCTCGATCTCTGTAGATGTCAGCTGTCCCTATCATCAAAGAATTGGGAAATTGGGTCATTTATGCTGGGCTATTCAAGTCGATGGTTTCAACAATAGCACCTGTCAATTGCAGATTAAAATACTTCCACATCTCAACGACAGATAATTGATTTACAAGGAACAGTGAATAATTCTCGTCTACCTTCTGAAATCTGTCCCAATTTGTGATTCTGTTCACATGACAAGTTTCATCCTGCTATTCATTGTTATGCTCGCACAAGTGAGTTGCGCTCCCATGAGTTTAGGAGTAGGCACTAGTGGATATTAAACAAAATGGTAAATCTGATTTTAATTTTATGCCCCGAAAAATGGCACAACTTACTGTACATTAAGTTCATTCAATCCCCATGAAATGATCCCTAACAGTTGATACTAAGATTGCTATGATATCTAAACTTCCATCATTCGTTTTTTTAAATTAGTTGGATCAAATGTCTCAAGAAGCCACCATGATGAGAAATTCCCAAAAAATACAAATACATGTTCTAAAACAAGCAATGTTTTTAACACTATTCACAACTTGATGTATAATACAGGGTGGCCCATTTAAAACCGCCGATTCTAAATGCTTATAACCTCGCTGTTTTTAAGCATATTGAAATGAAAATGACACACAATGTTATCTGTGATTGCTATTCCTATTTCTATGCTAATTTATCTGGTAAGTGCATCAAACAATCAAATCTTTTACAATATTGACCATGTAGAAATCTGCAAATCAATTTAGACATCAATAATCATGGGAAGAGTGTGCGAAACCTGATATAAACGAGTGCGCTTAAATTTGCGATAATTTTGTCAGATTTGATTTATTTTGGCTATTCAACACCCAGAAAGACGTTGTCATTCCAAATCATGCTTTCTCAGTGAAAGAACGTGCGAAATGCGCAGTGTGGTTCGACTCAATTCAAAGCATTGTTTCGGTGCAGCGGAGGTTTCGCAAAGAATTTAGCAAAGAACAGCATTCCTTCGGGGGATTCAATAAAGAGATGGTACACTTCAACTCGGAGAGCATCGTTAGCCCTAGACATGAGTCGAACCACCGTACAAAGAATTCTCAAAGACTTGAAGTGACATCCCTACAAGGTGCTCAGGAGTTGTAAGAGGAGGACTTTGCAAGCCTCCTGGTTTTAGCGAATTACCCCCTGAGGAAGAGCGAACGCTTGAAACGCGTAGGAGTTGTATATATCTTTTAATTAACTATTTTAATCTGGTCAATAAATTTCAAGGATAGACGAAAGCTGATTTTAGCATCAACTGAAGTATGAAGAACATCCTGTTGGCGGCTATCCTGTACGTCTTGACTTTGCTGCCGACGAGTTGCAACGTATCAGAGAGGATCCGCTGCGTCTTCATGCTCTTGCGTTTTCCGATGAGGCACATTTTTACATTGACGGAGCAGTCAATCGCCATAACCACCGATACTGGGCTCCAGAGAATCCACGTTGATTTGTCCAGCAAAACCTTAACCCTGAGAAGACGCCGGTATGGGCTGCAATTTGTGCTGACAGACTGATCGGTCCTTTCTTCTTCGACCAAACTGTTAACGGTGAGCGTTGCCTTTCCATGCTACAGGAACAGTTTTGGCCACAAGTGAAGCGACTCGGACTCAAAAGAGAAGATGATCTTCATGCAGGACGGTGCTCCACCGCACTGGAGTTGGACGGTTCGAAATTGGCTGGACAGGAAGTTTCCAGGCAGATGGATTGGTCGAGGAGGTCCCGAGCGTCTAACGCCCTGTGACTTCTTCCTGTGGGGCTTTATTAAGTCCAAGGTTTACGGCACTCACCGAAGGGACATCGAAGAATTGAAAGAACGAATTATATCTGCTTTCGATGAAGTGACAACCGAGAGGCGACACAACACCATACATGAGTATCGTGATCGATTGGCAAGAGTTGTCGAAAATGATGGACATCATGTCAAAGTACGTATCTCATGACTTGTTGACTTTATGATGTTGAAATTTTTAGAACATAAATTGCATATATGGATGAACATTGTGTGTTGCTTTCATTGACATCTGATCAAAAATAGCGAAATTATGGGAATTTAGAATCTGCGGTTTTAAATGGGCCACCCTGTAGAATTCGTGGCCATTTGAATATTCGGAAGGTCTTCATAAACGAACGCAAGCGATGAAAGGCGGTATTTGCTGCTCAGCAATTACATACTAAATAGTTTCTTGTACCTACATTGGAAAAAGTCCGTTCATCGCACCTCTAGTAAATTGAAATTTTCAGCATGTTAGAAAAACAATATAAGACAATATTGCCATGGGTTGAATCGCCACATGAAACCCATTTTCTTGCTCATGGTAGCTATAAAGCAAGATAAAACATGATTTGCAAGAACTCTACAATACGAGTGCGTCATCCTCTTTTTCATGTAATCATAAACTTTAGAGGCGGCATTTGTATTAAATGCTTCTCAAAATCTCCTCAGTCAGCATTCTTATTGCAATAATCCAATATTCTCTCTAAATTATCTAGGCCTGCATGTTTGTGAATACAGTAGTTTACACAGGATTTTGTCAACAAAGATGATAAAAATCTGCCTTGAAGCACTTCATTGTACCTTGTTAATATTGAGAAAGACATTGCAATCTAAAGATCGAAGAAATTTTAATTGCGCTACAGTCTAGTACTACCCGTCAGCTTTTATTTTATCTTGGGGCTTCCTACATGGGTTTAATTGAAGGACCGGGTCCAAGTTTTTTTCCTCTTTCATTCGATTACTTCTTGCCGACAGCATTGGTCACGAATGACAGTTGATAATTGCTAAATTTGTTAGCAATCATGTACCCCCTACCTTTCCTTTAGGGTCATGCATTTATGGAAATGTAGTGTCATACATTTTCCACTACCCCTTTTCAGGGAAATTGGGGTTGTTAAAATAAAAATTGAAAATAAAATATACTAGGCCCCTACTACCTGCAATGATACTCACTTCTCAGGACTCTCTATTGTTTCATTCAACTTTACCATCTTGAGGATTTGCTTATTCACTGACTATCAAATCAATTGACATCAAAATTGATAACACTGTTCACATAACCAGATAAATAATGAGCTGGAGCTTGATAATGTCTGAATTCTAATTACGGTCGAGGTGATCCTGTGTATTCGGGGGAGATGTAGCAAAAGTAGGCTATCCTGTTATAGGATCCGAGTTAGACTTTATTTTGACTCCCTACCGGGTTGTACGTACTAGAGGTCTCGGGTTCCATGTCATTTTGACTCTCCATACGGGTTGTATTAGAAGTCTCGGAAATTGACTCATTTTCAGCTAAGTTGACATACATGTAATCTAGCTGCATTCATTGGTTAAAATAAAGGGCTTCTATCAGCTAAATCAATATTGAGGGTTTTGCTTTTGAAAAGTTCTTTTAGCTATGAGACCAAGTTGAAATATGAAACAATATCACGATCGGTGAGGGAATTCGCAGCATAAATATCGTAACCGACAAGAAGCAAATCAATTAAAGAATTCCAATGAATTTGCAAAATTAAAGATTAAAATTTTATTGCTGTGTATAGGCAAATAGATACAAATGAAATATGTAAAGGATTCTTCGTGATGGATAATGTGAAAGAATGGCATGTCAGAAATGGCACTGTATTCCGAGATTATGAGATTGCCGTATAGTGCATCACTCTGTCAGGAATGCACTCATTGACTACATGTCGTCACCAATGAATATGATGATAAGCGTTTTATTCTTTTTAGAGCATAAGATCTTAGGATATCGGGGCACAGATATGGACTTTTGAGCTGGACTTGATAAAATCATTCTTGAAAATTTGAATTAGACTGAGCTCTTTGGACAATTTTTCCATCTTTTATCACAACGTCCTCATGATTGGCACGTCTCAGGCGCAATTCAGTTCTGAGCTCTTTTTGAGCTCTTCGTTGATTTTCGGTGAGGTCTGGATTGACATAAACCTCCTTAAAAGAAATGTTGTTCCGTAAGTCTCTCGATTTACGTAGAATCTGATGCTTTACGTCACTGCTTGAGCAAACCAAACGCAAGAGTCTGGCTTTACCCGATATGACTTTGCCAATCCGTTTGATCGATGATATAGGCCTGCTTGTGTCATTATTCTGCTGTCCAAGTGCAATAAGCAGTTCAGTTACTTGATTGCAGTCATATATCATACGTTCTTCCACAGAACCACCTGTTCGTTCCTCTACCCCAGCGACTACCAAATTCAACCGACGATTATAACGCTGCGATACTTCACTAAGCATCCGCTCATCAAAAAGTCCCTCATCTTTCTCTTTAGCTCCAGGAGACTTTTGCCTCTTTAATTCATTCAGCTCTGTTTGAAGAATATCACATCGAGCTTCAAGATTCCTGTGACCTTCAAGAACTATAGACATTTTAACCTCAAACTGCTGCAGCAAACATGTCAGCTTCATATCTAATATCTCATTTAAGTCAGTTCGAGATATCGTCGATGTACAGTCTGCTTTTGAATCGAACATTTGAATAGCATCTTTCAAGGCGGATGACATCTGTTCTTTACTCAGCTTATTCAGTTGGCTTTGTGACATGCGCCTGACTTCTTCAAATGCTGTGGATGATTTTGAACCACTCATACTTCTTCAAATAGTTACAAAAATGTACCACACAATTCACGAAGAATGTAATATCATAAGATGTCAGAAATAATACGAAACGACCCAGATTTCAATCCAGCAGCAAAATTGTTGACAAGTCAGAACGATGACCCCGGACTAGAACCAAGTCCAGTCGGTAAGCTAATCCGCAATCAAGAACACACGGCTACCAGAACATGTCTCCGCAAAATCAGTTAGTTATTACAGCATCTAGGAATGCGTTTAGAAGGCCAGAAGCTCGTCGTCAGCAACGACGTCACGAATTCACCAGCCCGACCAGAGACAGAGACACGGATCACAACTCACTGACAAGGTTAGCTGGAAAATTGTAAATTCGAGGATTCTTAGATTGAGGAGTCACAAATGAATAATTCCGAATACACAGTGAAATAGATGAGGTTGAGGCGAGCAGAATGATCCAAAATTTGATAATGAAACTCCTTTAAATAGCCCGGGAAACGGAGAAAATCAAAAGTCGAAGCAAACAGAACAGAGAGACACGTTAACCGACCACTATTTATCGCTCTGGTTTACCATGCCATATATTAACTATAATGCGCATGAGCATCATCTGACCAAAATAATACAAAAAAATAGGGTACTATCTTTGTTTCCATTGATGAAATGTTGCAACCGCTACAGTCATAATCCTGTATTTCATTATGTGATCTTCCATTGAAGTTAGCAGTGCACTCATTCAAGTCTAATAAGTTTCTTCTGAGAAAAGATAAATCCAGAATTTCATTACGCGCCTGATTGCATCAAGTTCTAGCCAGCGTCCCTGATCAATTGATGTTCACTTTTAGATGTTCATCTTTTTATTTCGGTTTTACCGCTGTCTACTCAATTAAAGACAAAGTTATTTCTTAGGATGATCACACAGAGCTTTATTTGGACATGTAACTGATCATGAAAATGAAAATAATTGTAATGCACTCGTGCGTTAAATTGTTAATTGGACATTAGAATACAATTTTAGCAAGTAGAGATGGTCAATGATAGGCTATGTTCGAGAAAATGAAGAATAACATTCGCGTTGATAGAATATTTTTGCTGCAGCCGAATTCAACGTATTGACATTGTTGACATCTGACCGATTGTGCTGTTACAATGCAAAATCATACAAATGAATAATTATTAAATGCCAAAACTTTCCGACCACAACTCGATTTCTTCACTGAGACGACCATTTTGATGACACAACTTTGAAACAAAATCATTTTGTTGTACTCAAGCCTACATCTTTGCGAAATATCGCTTCCTCGAGATCTTTTAATTTGTCTATCGAATGGTGATTGAAAAAAATCGATCAGATCATGCATCATAAATGTACAATCATTAAAAATGACCAACAACATCACGATATATATATTAATTTTGGCATCTTGCCAATTTCTGATTTCTAAGAATATATCGGAGAATCACTCTTTGAATTTGTCTTGATTGCTGAGACCCAGACAGCAACAGTGCTTCTATGATAAAGACGTAGGCGCATTGAGGAATTGTAGCTTTCAGTAACTGTAAGGCAACATGCCGACAAAAGGTGGCATGTGCATGATAAGCCTTTGTTATATTTCATTTTCAAAATCTTTTTTATGATAGTGCCAATGTTTTTCCTGTCAAGAACAATTTCACTTTTTCCACTTTGATATACATGTACATCAAGATTTTTCAATAATATAATTGTATGTTTAGTTCAGATCAATTGTTGACATTTGACAAATCTAGGCAGTAGATCAGATAGATCCACAAAAAGATAAATAACATTTATCACTGAAAAAATGCACTCGATGAATTGAAATTTGCAGCTTTTTAAACATTAGGGTCAAAAATTGATGAAGAATTACCATAATTTGCTTCCAGGGAGGGCGATTCTGTCCCCACTAGGGTTCTTAAATTCGAAAATGAACGACAGATCTTTATACCGATCAGTGACAATTGTTCGCGACTTTTCATAACTTTGCTTTGTAGTTTGGGTTAGTCATGAATAATTTTTTGTTGGATTCAGCATCAATTCTCTATTTGAAAATTTGTGACTTACAAATTTAGAGATCCATTAATGATGAATACATGATGAAATAAGTTATGTATGTACTCTTGGCACGTCGGCCAACGGTTTTGAAATGTAAGCATACTAGGCCTATATTCTCAGTCTATTTATAGAGGCAATTAGAAAGGATGATGCAGCTATCTTCACAAATCACATGGAAATGCACTTTTTCATGCATGTATGATTCTAGAAGACATTTCTAGGAACTCCATGAATGTCAGATGCATGTCTACTTGAATAGCTGCTTTGAGCTACTTGAATATGCGTGTATATATATATGTCTTTTGTGAAAACATCCAAAGATAAATGTCCTATACGCGAAAGAGAATATAGAAAAAGTGCATTACCTAACGAGACGTAAATATGAGATAATCAGTCATCTATTTATAGAATTTTTGCAATTATTTAATGTGAGATCCCTTCTTAATCAGACGTGCAAGCTTAAATTGCAAAATGCCAGTTATGGTAACAAGTTCAGCTATAAATACAAAATGAAAGTCACTAATACAGAGCGCATGCTCGGCTTGTGTATAGAATGTTGTGCTGTCGGATTTGAAGTGTTAGTTTAAAACATCTCATATTCTTGGAAAGATCTCATTCGGTCTTACGTCGTATATCGAATATTGCATTAATGTTCATATAAAAAGCTAAAAATTGCTCGTCATGGATTAAATAAATCGGTATGTGCGATGAAATCGTGCAACTATTGATGGAAGGCAGATGACAAGAGAATGAGATAGTATCCTAAACAATGACTCACAAGCTCGTGTTGTAGAGTGATTAATAAATGTAATGACAATAGTGGGGCGAAACGATAAACGTTCCGCCGAGAGCATGAAATATCGTCACGATTTATGGTCATCGATCTTACGTGAGCGCACCATTAAAGTTCATTGGTTCAGAGAGGCTTCGCTTTCACCACATCTATGCCTCAAATGATAAAGAACATGAAAATGAGCTTAAATTATCCATTAAAAAATAGCATACTTTTCCAAGCTACGTCTCCAGAACATAAAACTATGAAGGTTGTGAAGGGATAATAAGTGCAAGCTCGAATCAATGAGTCTGATAGATGATTGAGTAATTTATAGATGCATAGAAAGTCCGACTGATTTGTAAATGAACTATATATAAACTAATATATAGCTATATATAACTAATATTTTTCAACTATATTTGAACTAATATACGTTCAATATCTCGTCTATGTCGTCAAAGTTTATTTGTGTACCTTTGTCTATAAAACGAAATGAATTCAGATATAGCAAGCCGAATGCCGGCAAGCACAACATTCTTGGTCAATTTTAACCACATTCAACCGAATCCTCACACATAACCATCAGAAGTGCGATCATAGCATACGCATGATAGGAAAAGACCTGAAGACTTACCTTACCAAACATTATGGCTCTAGACTTACTTAGTGCGTCTCACTCAATCAGAGAAAGCGCATAAATGTCTCATTTTTAAAGAAAAGAATTTGTTTCCCATTGAATTTACATTTCGCTTTTAATGCATGATGTTCAATACACAATTTGTCCTTTACACAATGCTGCATGAAAAGAATAGTGTTTTTCCTTGATGCTGTCTGACAAGAAGAGGAACCGGGTAGAACTCGGCAGACGCACAGATTTATAATAGTTATAGGGTGCCATCATTCTGTGATAGTCTCATTTTCGGCCACGTTCCTTGCCAAAAATTTGCTTTTGCTGCTAGACATGTGCGGTCATCAGCAAAATAATGCAGTCTGAATAGTGGCATGATTAAAGGACTAAAACGTTCTCAACGTAGCATTGAAAAGTACGCTTAGCATGAAAGTCTGTCCAGCAATAGACTAAGGAAAATTAAGATTTCATGCTGCTAAATCAAAACGATATTACATTCATTCATACGTCTTTTTGACTGCTACGCTATTTCGGCATATTTAACCAGCTTTAATCAAAATCGGTCTATCCATTCGCTAGCCAACTTCAAATTAGTCATATTGCTATGGCATTTGCTACGTCATCAACTTCCTCTGCTGTTTGAGGTTAGATTTAAAGCTTGCAATCCCTGTTCCCGAAATCCGGGGTTTTCGATAAATATCGGAATCTGCACCTTCCAATCCCGAGATTGCGGGATTAACTCAAATCGGCAGTAGCCTATATTGGCGGGATCATTATCAGTTGAAAATGCTGTAATATCCTGAATGCTAATACCACATGTCAAGTGTGCATGAATTATTTAGACTTGCAGAACTAAATTCAACGTATAAGAATATTTCGAAGATGCAAGACGAACTTTCACAAAACTCAAACGCAGTTAGCAAAGTCCGCATGTTATTGGCTAAGTATCTTATTAACAATATGTCATTAATGAATTCTACCTATACTTGTAATACTTGTTAAGCTTACTATGATCATGCAGATAATTATTTTCTTATCCAATATTCTGTCGCAAACTTAACGAGATTTTCAAGATGAATTTTTACTTAATATAGAATTTTATTGTATTGATCAACCTCTCTGTATCTTATCTGTTGACTAAACACAACCTTGCTTGTATGCATTTATGCTCGGGAAGACGTTGACTTGTATCAGCTCTTGCCTCGCGGCGACTTTGCGCCTCTGGGAGGATTCTACCGTTTGCGTAAAGAGGGTCCGGCGGTATCGGCTATGATGCCTAGTGTGTCTCTACCAAGTTGACGGAGGTGCTTCAAGCCCTGTCGTGTCGCCATCTCCCGTATACTTTGTCATTTAGCCACACCGCACGCCACATCCGTGACCAAGCCCAGAGCTTAATTATCAACCTTTCCCAAGAGGAGCAATGCTATTTTGGCAATCGAACCGAGTATGTCGTCGCTGCGCATCCGCCGCGAACCAGAAAACACAGGGGAATCTCCGGCGCCCACATAGGACAGCTGTGAGTAGAGCACTGCCGTCCTGTTCATTGCTGGGGTTTGCTGGTGAGTAGATACAGCTTTGCGTATATGAATGACAGCAAATAGTCATATGAACAGATATTATGTGGATTTCTTATCGAGTTAACGCACAAGTTGCAAATCAGCCTCCTGGAATGCGATCCTTGACAAATGCTATAAGCAACACTCACTCGCTCACTTTTATCATGAAGCTGCAAATCTTTCTGAATTTCGGTGACGGCGATCCGAAAAAATTGAAATCCCGTAAATTCATATCATACTTCGTTCGGCTACCGCAGAAGTAATATACATGTAGCTACTTTATAGTACATTACTTTGTCAATCATCTTTCCACGTTCGGCTGGTATAACTTACTTGCAAGTTACAATGCAACAATGCAATGCAGCTTACAATCCAATGCTAGGTTATAAAGAAGATGGACGACTTGCAAATACCTAAAGAATTTAAATGATTATGAAAAACACAAAAATTACTACTTAAATCTGCCATTATCTAACATTTTAATAAGTAGTATTTTCATAACATTTGAGTTCCAAATACTCTATTCTATGTCTATGGTATAATAATTGATCATGATATGATTCATTGACTGTAGGTGAGAATCAATGCGTCTCATAGAAAACTCGGTGTGGATAGGGTTAATATAAAGAAAAAACACATTTTCTGAATTTTCTGGTGATTGAGTTCTCAATTGTTTTTTATTAATAATTAGATGAAACTGTTTTGACTGCGTTTGTGCCTGTAATAATCTAGCAAGTAACCCGCATCCTCAATCAGAATACAAAGAGGATGCATAATATGCACGACGATTTCATTGATACTACCGGGATTGGATTTTCTGAGTACTCTTCATAGAATCACAGTCTGGATTTCGCTGAAGCCTAGCTTAATATGGTTCAACGAAATGTTTAGAAAAGTTATGTTGATGCTAGTTACGTGATATTTGTGTGTAAGGGAGTGACTGTTTCAGCACAAAAATCAGCTATCTGTCTAAAATTTAAATGGACATAACCAAGTAGGCCTACTAGACTCAACAACAGAATTTGGAATGCAAAGTCAGTGATCATGATCTCAATATGGTCTTTAGCGAGTTTTAACAATGAAATAATAACATTACAGGTACATAAATAATTACTGCAACATTTGTTCACAATTGTACTTGCATCTGCATTTGGTAAAATCCTCCAAATGTGGTTAATGTAGTCGATAGCTAATGTACATCATTTTATGCATGTTCCTATTAATTTTTTACACCAATAGTCTGCTGAGGACATGCACTAATAATTTGACATCTCGTGGTGTTCATGATGAATTCAGTAAGCGGAAGTCTAGATCTAAGGTGCAATACAAATAGGCCTAGTTAGCCTGTAATAGACTGAATTCTAAATTCAAATTTCAAAACTGTTTTCAGCATGCTGATTCCAGTATACAAGAGTCAATAGCTGAAAACAGTATTAAATTTATTTACTTACTTTTTTATGGTTACTCTCTTATATTTACGTAACAGCATCATGAATTGAAGCAAGCCTAGAATAGGCATACTTGAAATAATTTACCAGATTAGTATGAATGTCAAATAAAGGGGACATAACTGTCTCCAATGTTCTCGTCCTTTGCGTAGATTTATGCTGGCATGCATGCATGTATTCATGCTTGATAATGAATTTATATAGTGCATATCCAACTATTTTCATTGACTTATCAAGTCTCAGGATTTACGAAGTTGTCGCTTTAGGCCTATATGAGATTCTTTTGGCAGTTATATTTTTGAAGTTTGAGTTTTAAACTTATAGGTTTATTCAAGTTTTAGCTAAGTATGAGTATGGATATCCATGAATAAGTGCTGTGACTAGGATTGGTGGGATCCATTACTACCTTTTTATCATACGGTTTACGTGAAAATTAATTTAGAGTGAAGATGAGCTTGGGTATTAGTTTATAGAATTCATTTAGGGAATTGAAATTTCCGGTTGCTTTATGGTTGGATTTTAGATTTTGCTCAGGGTTTGTCTCAGTAGCCCATGTCTTATGGATCGATTTTAGTGTGATTGCTTTTTAAGGCAGAGTCGTGATAGGCCTACATAGCATTCAACGCAAAAAACTCATCAAAGCTCTGCCGACGAAATTGTTAATATTCTTTAACAATGTGATGATATAGAATCCATAAAGATTTCTGTTGAAGTGTGCTTGATGAGACATTTACTTCCATGAATGTTTTAGGACCCTCCAAAAACAGACACGGATTTAGTGTGTATGTGCATGTAGGCCTAACGGACACACCAAAGAAATATATATTTTTCATCAGCAAAATATGCCATAATGTACAATGCGCAAGCTTATTAAGCTCATTGTCATGCTTCATGTTGCCATTCAGGATAGGCCCACTTAAACCAACTCTACTAAGCTACATTTTGCGATCGCATCATCGTGATCCTTGCACACCAAAGTAAGTACTTTGTTGCACACCATAGCAGTGGCATTAAATCCACAGTATCAAAATGCAGCTGAAGTGATTTACAAAAATCAACAAGTCTCTAGCATATGAGTGCAACATCAAAAAGATATTCGCAGGGTATTGGAAATATTTAACTCATATTGTGTTCTTTATTAAATTTCAATAGAGATTTGACAAAACTAGCTTTATCTAGGTCTAGGCCTACTTGTATGCCTGAAGAGATTCCTATGGTCTACACTTGATATAGGCCATGTGAGGCGTTTTCAAGAATATCGACCGCTATATAAATATCAGTTACATGCATTGTATCAAAATGAATTATGTTTCCCACTCAAAAGTCGAATGCCACAATAAAAGATACTCGTATAGTTCAATCATCAAGCTGCCATATGACAGTTGCTGCTCTCTCCTGTGCTTTCGGTTAACTTCATATTTTCCATTCTCAGACTCTGATACTCCCTTTAGATTATCTGTAAAAAATATTCAGAGTTTGTGATTAATAATCTGATTTCTATTTTTTTGCCACTTTCTCCTTTGAAAGAAGCGGCTCGTTGATTGAAAGATAAAAAGATGGATACCTTTAACACTTCTCAACTGATGCACAGGAACTGTTTACAAGGTGTAAATGCAGAAACAGGGCAATCGGCGCCTTACTCATCCATTAAATATATGCTGTATTTCTTTGCTGTACAACAATCCAAAAAAATCCTCCATGAAACTTAGAGCAGACGAAGACCAATTGAATGGTGTGTGGAACATTCAAAATAGACTTATATCTTTGCCACAAAATGCAAAAGACAAGAATCACTCCAAGAAACACTAAAATTTCTGGATTTTGTCATTTACTGGAAATAATGTCACTTCGTAAATTGATGAGGAATCAATGCTTGTCATGTGCTAAAAATGATTTTTCATGACACTGATGTAAAAGACTTGATGAAATGTCCTCATCACATAACAATTCGGTTTTTCATTTTCAACTGAGTCGACGAATCCCAATAGGCAACAATTATCTCATATTATTTGAATAAAACTATCACATTATTTCTCAGAACATTGTAGAGAACCATTCAATCTATCCTTCTCTGTCTTTCTGTCATTTCTCGTTAGCATTTCCTTTTGGCTAAGCCCTTGGGCTCCCACCATGCAAATTTGTATGAAATAACTGGCTGAAATCGCTCAATAACTTCGAAAAATGTAAATCCAGTACAGCATTAGCTGCTTAATCGTAGATGATGAATAGTCAGCTACGAACCATTGAAGATGAATCAGAACAATTTATGTTGATTTGCACCTCAACAAAATATTCAAACTTTGACAAGAGAATGTAGATTTGGCGACGAGTAAATCTATTTCCATCAGTGGCATTGTCACTCTGAGAGGCTATGAGTTTAAGTAGAAAAGAGCAACGAACTTAATTTATGATGACAAAATTGAGCCCGTAAAAATAGTTGTACTATTCGTAATCTTTTGCTAACTTTTCAATAGCTTGTCGGTCATTCTGTTCAATGAAAAGGAACAAGACATAGGTACCTAGATCAGAATCTTGAATCGAGAATGTCAATAGTTTGCTTATAATCTGGTGAGGAATTGCTTTCGGATTCCTTTCATTCCAATTTCTAGCAATATTAACTGAACTTTTGAATTATTTTAATAATTTTCTGTTATCCTTTCATTCCCTTCACAGTTTTATTTTCCAGCCTCATAATTTTAGTTTTACATAATACGAGTATATACATACAGTGTAGTATGCAATCAGCAGATCGGCATACTAAAATAGTCATCATAGCTAAGATTGGAATGGCTGATCCTTTGACCGATTTACCATTTAATTAGAAATTTTGATAGAAAATGCTTTTCTAATACTGTATATAGGTCGCTCCTAAAGTTTGCAAAGACGTTTACTAAAACATCAATAAGCCGATAACACTTAAATCCCTAACTGTGAACGTGTCATTCAATGACGAGAATGTACAAACTTGTATAAATTTCTATGATTTCTATGACAGTGGGACATCGGGACCAGTCAAGACCACTACGTAAACATAGGAATCTGAATCGGAGTTACTTTTTAACTTTAACGAGCAACTTCAAGAGAATTCAAGAGAATGGAAAATAATGATATCATTGTCACACCCAGTAAGCCCAGTCTACATAGGCTTAATCTGAAATAGAAATAACAACGTTTTCATAATTGTCAGAGGGAAACCGGACCGGATTAGTAATCATTCAAATACATTAGTAAATTATGTTCGAATAATCAATAATCTCTCTAGATTCACTCAAGAAGCCTTCATGCTCAGAGTTAAGGCATGTGGATATTTGTAAGCTTATAGCCAAAAAAAAAGAAATTTCATTAAACAGTAAACATTCAAAGTGTATGTATTCATATTCGTGAAAAAATGTGCGGCGAAGCATGGAACACGCTTGCTTACTGCAAGTGCTTTTCAAACTGCAATTATGACTCGCACCCGCAAAAGAACTTTCCATGTTATCAGCAACCTATCCATCGATGAAATACTTTGAAAATACTGTCCAGTTTCTTGTTAAGGTGACTTGCTCCGTGCAAGTTTCATGACTCATTCTGCACTGAACGCGCTGGTCTTGAAATCCATTGATGGAATGATTCATAGGAAAAGGATGGGCGCGTGAATCAGGGAGGGTCATGCCCCAACCATCATTGTCTGACGATATCAGCGTTTAGTATGATAGACATGATTGCAAATCGAACAAATTAAACTCGATTGTACATCAATGACATCAGTGTCGCGCCGGCAGGGGACAAAATGGGGTCAATTTACATTATTTTCAAATGATACGGCATATAGCAAATGTAGCACACAAGTTTCGCCTGTTCTTCGTCTCAACAGTCTTTCACATTGCCTCTCAACAGTTATTTTCTTTTTCAGCTTCATCCTAATTTTTCTTGCTTTTCTCGGGAGCAGTCAAAGGTGTTGAAATTAGACGCTCTTTCAACTCAACTTTCAGCAATTGAGTGATTATTCTTCCACCAGCATTAACCTGGTGATAACTTAAGTCATTAATCAACAGTTTCATTAATACATTGCATATATCTAACGATTTTATTATAACGGGCCTGAAATAAAGTACTAACTGCCTGAAAATGAGTACTTTGGCCGGGCCTGGGCCTGAGACTTCAAAATTGACACGGGCCTGACCGGGCCGTGGACCGGAGGGCGAGGGAATGGCCTCAAAAGTAGGCCCGGTTCCAACTCTGATTGTAATTATGGGCGGATGAATAAAGACAGAGCAGCCTGTTTTGCAGTCCTTTTGTACATCCAGATATTTTAAGCTATTTTCGGATAATTCAAACCGTACTGTCGAGTCCCTGTTGTATGGGGAGAATTGCAGCGTCTACTACTGCCAAGGAATAACTCTAGAGACCATAGTTTTGCTCTACTGATGATTAAAAAACTTTTGATTCCATTCTTTCTTCTGCATGTACAACATACACATGTACGTCCAAAAATGTGTTGAAACATTTATTTCATACTCTGATGAGACAAAATTTGTGACTGTTCGTTTAGATACGCTTGGTCTGTCTGCTTTACAGAGTGCACTTTGTACAACTAATATGAGTTATGCTGATCCACTTTTAATGAATATGTCTAGTATAATATGTTTATTCTAAATACCGCATCACTAGACATTCTGAGGCATCATCAGCTGTAGGACATGCGAGGTACAAAGGCATAAAAAAGTGAATTAAGTAGTGCTAATTTTGACACGACAGATTTCATCAGATTTGAGTCGGACTGTTTTTTGACGAATCTGGAAGTAAGCCTTTACTAAACAAGATTCAAAATGCATAAAAATGCAAAACATTTTTTCCTTGGTCAGATGTGATTTTTCATGGTCAAAAATAAGCAAAAATATTGACGATAACTGAAGGACTTTGGAAAAACAAATCAACTTATGATTACGATGCAAACGCTCGATTCGCACATTTCAAGGCGTTGCATGAAGAAAATCCACCATTGCTATGTGCTATGTGCAAGCTGCAAAGTGCATGTATCTCCAAATATGCTGTCAGATATGCTTGCTTCTATGTTAATTTATAATAAGTTAATGTTTGACAAATTCATTAAGATTTTGTAAATGTTTATATTCAATTGGCATTCAGTAAAGTATGCATAATTTGTATTTACAAAGTATCTATATTTGTCATCCTTCATGACATTGGTCGACTTTTCAGCAGTTCCAAAAATGAGATCAATGTAAATGACTTCAATGTAATGATAGTATTTTGACCTCAAATTTGAAAGCAATGCATGTATTTGTTAAGCCGTGAAAACATTCCATCGCCTAGATTGATCGACTTCAACGTCGCGTACTCTGATAGCTGCATGAGTGTTTCTTCTACGATTGAAAAATATATAAAGATATCCTCAGACTTGAACAATTGAAACACAACAATTCCTTGGCAGCCGTAGACGCTGCGCTTCGCCCAGCAAGGGCTTGTCAGTACATACGACTCGGAATGACCCAAACTAGCTTAAAATATCTAGAATGGCTGAACAAACTGAAGGACTGCACAACAGGCTGCTCTGCATTTATTTAATTAGGAATTGTTGTGCTTAAATTGTTCAAGTCTGAGGACATCTTTCTATTCAATGCCCAGGCGAACTGGCACTCTACAATCTTTATGATTATCAGCCGCACGGCAAAGCAGCCAGGATAAATAAATGCAGAGCAGCCTGTTCAGCCATTCTAGATATTTTAAGCTAGTTTGGGTCATTCCGAGCCGTACTGACGAGCCCTTGGTGGGCGAAAGACAGCGTCTACGACTGCCAAGGAATTGTTGTGCTCAAATTGTTCAAGTCTGAGGACATCTTTCTATTCAATGCCCAGGCAAACTGGCACTCCGCAATCTTTATGATTGAGGAATATAGGATGGAGTCATTGGAATTGATCCTTAAAATCAGAGAATATCGAGCTTCAATATATAGAAACGCTTCTTGTATTTCTGATTATTATTTGTGATAGATGTAGAGCCAAGACTTATGGCCAGGACTATAGGATATACAAGACTAAGATATAGGGCCAAGAGTTTTGGAAAAGAGGAGTATGAAAAAACATTTGCAGATAGACTGTTGATGTACCGGCAATTTAAAGATAACAGATTCTTATCAGATGCTTCGCATCATTTACAGTGTACACACACTTATTAATTAAAAATCAAAACTATCATGCTGTATAAAAAAATCATTCACTGTAGTTGCTTCTCTTCAGCTTTTAGATGAAAAATCCCCGACATTATGTAGCTTGTCATCAGCATAAAGTAACACGCCAATTTCTTCAATCAATTCTTCATTAATAAAATTAATACTATCAATGCAAAATAAGAACAGAAGCGAAGATGTGAGTGTAAGTTAAGGAGCCCAAACGAAGACTCCCTAGTAACAGCCAGAATCTATCTTGCAAAAGGATATCTGATACTCATATTCAACTTTGATCAGTAGTACACCGAAATGCATAAAATTTACTAGATGCTATATATCACGTCACATGTATATGTACCTGGTATGAATTTTGTTTTTGTGTGAGATGTCATAGCGCAATTACAATTTCCAGAGAAGAATACCAATTTGTTAATTGGCTGCTAAACTGCATTTTTTGTATTTGCAGCATTATCCATCACGGTTGCATCTCCATCAAACTCTGAAGAAGCGGATAGTGAAAGCAATGCCGAATACATTGACTATCACCCCGGTCACACTCTACGTGATCTTTTAAATATGGCAGAAGATGACACTTATCTTCCAGAACCATTGAGAAGAACATACAAAAGAGCAGTGAGATTGATTCGACTTGGCAAAAGAGATGCAGAAAAAAGGGCCGTTCGTTTAATTCGTCTCGGTAAACGTGATATGGATAAAAGAGCCGTTCGTTTAATTCGTCTCGGTAAACGCGATATGGATAAAAGAGCCGTTCGTTTAATTCGTCTCGGTAAACGTGACATGGACAAGAGGGCCGTTCGTTTGATTCGTCTCGGTAAACGTGACATGGACAAGAGGGCCGTTCGTTTAATTCGTCTTGGAAAGCGTGACATGGACAAGAGGGCCGTTCGTTTAATTCGTCTTGGCAAACGTGATATGGAGAAGAGGGCCGTTCGTTTGATTCGTCTCGGTAAACGTGACATGGACAAGAGGGCCGTTCGCTTAATTCGTCTTGGAAAACGTGATGGTGACCAACAATGCTTACTACAAGGAAACCACGATGAAGTCAAACAACTCGCTAATATGATGCATGAAGATGATAAGAGAGACGTAAGGCTGATTCGTCTAGGTAAAAGAGACTCCGATGATGATGATGAATATTGTGTCACTGTGGAAAAACGCTTAGTCGAAGACAGTTCTTCAAAAGACGAATTTGGCGATAAAAAGGGTAAACCTATCATTAGAGTGGGCAGGGTAGGGTGAACCATGCAATGTCTTGTAACATTGGGAACCGCTTACTCAGATGTGAATTACGGTGGATGTGATAAACTAAGAACGTAAGAGTTCACTTTGTACAGCAGCAATAAGATGTAAAGGTGTATTCCAATACCGATGTAAATGAATAATACACAATATGTACTGAATTAGCATTGGTTTTTCATGAAGCCGCGTCTGATGCATTATGCCTTACATTATTTCTGCAGTGTAAAATTGCATTCTTAAATCCAACAATTTTAACTGGAATGGGTCCTTTAATGCATGTGGGAGCTCAGTCTTACTGATAGCTTCCCTGAATGCGCGTTTAACATCGAATCTGCGCAAAGTTGCAATATTTACCAAGTAGCAATGCCAACTTCTGATACAATCTCCCTGATGAATCTTGTCACTACAAACTTAGTAAAGTAGAGATCGGTATACTGAGCTGAGTTTTACAGTAAAACGTAAGTCAGCTGAAGATATTTGATGCTCATTTCTCATAGAATCATGAAATCATATGTACATCACAAAATAGGAAGGTTATCAGCTTCTTTTGTTATCATTGAAAATACTCATAGGGTACTGAGACCATCGTTGTAGGAAATTGACTATTGTTCAATTTCTGTGATATACATTCCATTTGTGCTGTATCCATATGTTGCTCTATCAGCAACACATAAACATAGGAGTGGATAATAGTACATATATTATATTTCTATGCACATAAAGGAAGCTGAATATGAGGTCTCCATTAAAACATATATAGGCCTATATAGCGTGAGATGAGAGCTCGAGCATTGGCCTTGGCTAATGTAACGCCAAGCCGCTGGAAGCTCTCTCTTCGAAACTGATTCCTGTCAATGTTCATGCGAATAGCTATTATGTCGCATATTCTTGTTAAGGCTGCTGAAGCCTCCTCTCCCCATTTTCCATAAACGGCTACTGCCATAGGAATGCAGCGCCAGCCCAATTCATTGCATTTCGGTCCATTTGCATTAAAACTCACATTCAAAACGATCTAGTACATAGTTGAAATCTTTTTCATTGATAAGATACAATAGATATCTCACCCTTTCGTATAGGCAATCTGACTTGTGTCATAAAGACGAAGCCATGCGCTGCGTCATAGAAATTAATACTACCATAGAAAATCTATTATTATATACTTCTATGCGCTGCGTAGTTGCTCAAGTATAGTAGTTCCTTCCATTTTTATCAGTGAATTTGAAAGTAGTTCGTATGGACAAATGATTTCTCATTTGCAAAAAGGGAGGATATGTATCACTTCGTCCTAATAACATTCGGGAAACTACAACTGAAATCCTTGAAGCTTAAAAATTTAAAAGCTTACATCTTACCAAGCCTATAAGATTGACTTCTCTGGATGTCTTTCGTCAGGATATCTTAGGCAGAGTTGGAAAAGTCGGAATTGGAATTGACGATATTTAAATCTACTGGAATTGGAATTGGAATTGACCTTGATAAACCTCAATTCCACTTTTTCGATAGACCTGTGATAAATCTATTTGCACAAAAATTGAAATCACAGTGCTCGGCCGTTGTGTTAACTGCACGCAGAGATAAGAGAGAGATAGATCGACTGAGGGAGCTTTATTCTATCGTTGAATAAAGGGTGTTAATTGTAACTTCGATGTGCCTACTGCCCCCGGACAATGTTTCATCATCATATATGTGTATTGAAATAATAAAAATCAGATATACAACTCAAGAAGACAGCAAGGATTGAGGAAAAAAAAGTCACTTCATACACTGTCAAAAGATCAGAAAGTCAATTGTCAAGTGAACCTGGATAACACATACAACCTATTGTAAAGTGAGCTGCAGTATGGTACGACAGAGTTCCTTCGGCGCAAGGTATTACACAAGGGTAATCTGACATGTTGAGAGTACTGGTGTAGTGGTGGCATCAGTTCATGAAGCATGTTGTTCTCGTTCATCATTTCTTTGAAAACTTTCATTGCGCGGTAATTTCTTCGAATGTGCAAAGGCGTGAATTCACCGCAATCACACGCTGATCCGCAAATAATGCGGTGTGCTCTTTTGTGAATCTTCTCAAGTTTTTTACTTTCTTGTGAATTGAGGCCAACAAGAAGAGGCGAGTTGTACTCTAGCACATTCCTAATGAAGGCGTTATACACTGCGATGAGTGATTCTTTGGCTAGGTATTCACGAAGTCTTCGAATAAGGTATAGACGACTCGTCGCTTTCCTCACAACATTGTCAATATGTACATTCCACTTGAGCGTTGATTGGATGGTTACACCAAGTACTTTCATCTCAGTGCATGGACTGAAACTGGAGACAGGTATTTCCACTCTGCCCTTGGGAATAATCATTACTTTCGTCTTTGCATCATTGATTGCAAGCCCATTTCTGGAGCACCACTGTGTCACATTGTTGACTTCAGCTTCCATGGATGACTCTACCAATGACTCGTCAGCAAACGATTGAACATACACAATGTCATCTGCATATTTGAATATGTGCGAATTTTGAACAAAAGCTGACAAGGAGCTGAGATGCACAGAGAACAGGTAAGGAGACAATACGGAGCCCTGAGGTACACCTGACCAAACGTCCCGTTCACTGCTCATGTATTGTCGCTGAAGAATCACGCGTTGACGACGATTGCTTAGATATCCAATGCACCACTTGACAAAGGCCTTGGGTATGTCTGATGAGAGCAAACTTTGAATCAATGATTGATGGGACATGTAATCAAAGGCTTTGCGCAGATCTAATGATATCATTACAACGGCAGTAATTTCAGGCTTCTCTAATTCTGTCGTGATTAAATCGTGCATTTTTATATGTGCTTGCAAATTCGAGCAGTTCGGTCGGAATCTGAATTGAGCATTATCATAAGATTTCAAGAGATATGGCTTTACAGATTCTACAATTATTTTTTCTAAGACTTTTGGAAAAACTGGAATCAACGATATTGGACGTAAGTCTGTAATGGCCTTTGCATGAGGTTTAGGAACGGGAATAATTGACGCCAATTTCCACTGAATTGGGAGATCAAAGTTCTCTACACACATAGCAAAGATATGTGTTAATGGAGGAGCGAGTACAGAGGCACAGTCTCGTATGAATCGCGGTGGTATCTCATCACTCCCACTGGCCTTTTTGATGTTCAGTTTACAAAGCTGTTGAAATGTCTTCAAGATATCGATATCGGGTTTCCAACAATCTGTCGATGAACACCTGATATCTTCTTTAAGTTTTGATAGATCTGTAGGTAAAGAGAAGTTCTTTACAAACGCCTCATTTATTGCATCCGCGGCATCAGAGGATGAGTTGAATTGATTCACAATTCTACGCAGTGTACTGTCACTGACCACCTTCTTGCCACTCAACATATCAGCGGTTTTCCATATATTTTTCTCAGAGTTTTAAATACTCTTTTTCCACATTTCTTTGGCTTGAGCAATTTCCTTTTTCACTTTTTCTTTATAATGATTGTAAGTAGAGTATTGATGATTTCGGAAGCTTCATAACGCAGGTTTATCAAATGTTTCAGTTTCGGGGTCATCCATGGACGATCAGTATTATGCATCTCCACTAAAACATATGGTATAGTCGCCATTGCTTCTGATAGTATGGAATAAAACATATCACATTTTTCATCTAGTCCAATGTCAGCATGGTAGAAATTCTGCCAAGGATATTCTTGTAGTATCATGTATGCGGCGTCAATGTTACTTTGACGAAGGTCCATCACTTTATGTATTGATGTTAGCCTACAGGTTGACGTGCCGGTGATTGGCTTCAAAAAGACACTTCGGTGGTCCGATTTCCCGAGGTTAGGACAAATAATAGGCTCATTATAGTGATGTAGCAGTGAACAATCAATCAGTATTTTTTCCAAAATGGAATTTTGTCTAGTAGTGGCGTTAACTGTCTGACAAGCCCAAGGATATTGGCGATGGAAGAACAGGGTAGTTGATTTAAGTCGCCACATATAATCAGTTTCGCCGAGTTAGAGCTATCCAAGAAGTATTCAGCAGATTGGACGATGTATTCTTCTATTTCGGTGTATTGTTTTTTCTGAAGGTTTGGAGGCACGTAAATAACAAGAAGAAAAATATTCCATTTAGTGAGCGATAGCCATTTGCATTCAACCGTACTGGGACATTATTGCGTTGACAATTCCTTCATACATAGGTTATCCTTGATATAAATGCATACACCCCCGCCTCTGCGATCCAACCTATCACAACGTAAAGGGGGACCATAATTTGGAAGCGCAACTTCCTCGTCACATGTATGCTTTGTAAGCCAGGTTTCACACAATGCGATGATATCAGGTGAGAGTGCTTTACTGTAATTCATAAGGTCATCAAGCTTGCGATAAATAGACTGCGCATTTGAGAGATAAATTGAAGGTAAATGATCACCATAAAACTCAGAGTCATTTAAAATCTGTTTCGAAAACCCTTGATCGAAGAACGAAGCACCACTTGGTCCCGGTGTATCACCATATCTTCCTTGTTTTTCCGTCTGCGTATAAGCTCTTCACGCAGTTCTCGAAAGACAAGTTGTTGTTGGCGCGTACGATCAGGATTTATGTAAATTTTCTTGTATTCATCACTGGATTTCAGCTTCCTTGCGTTTCTTTGTATCTTGTTCCTGGTTTCCAGATCTCTGCATACCACTCTTGTTAGTCTAGCTTTGTTCGGTACTATTCTACCGATGCGTTTTACACTGGAGACTACATCAGGTTGACTGGATTCCAGCAATGTGTTGATGATACCCATAACCTTATTTTCATCCTCTCTTTGTACAGCATCAACAGAATCTGCATGCGATTCTGGGAGACCAACGAAGATGAGATTGCATTTTTTGCTCATTCGCTCTTCGGTTTCTCTAGCAATAGCCATGCCATTTTGTACATTTTCATTGCTTGTGCCAGAGATGCGCAATTCAAGATTGGCACATCTTTCTTGAAGTCTCTCATTACTTTCTTCGAGATCGCGAACTCGATTTGAAAGGCCGGTGATAACATTTGTAAGGCTAGTGAACTCTGACTTTAGTGAGTCGATGCCATGAGAAAGTTCATGCTTTGCTTTTTCGACGATCTCTCTAATATCATCTATTGAAAATGATTTTGCCTGAGATCTTAAGTTTGGACCCTTTTGAGCTGCTGGAGATGGCATGATGAGAAAAAAAATGATCGCGGAGAGCTTCGAACACGGGACAGTGGGATAGATCAACAGCGATTTAAACCAAAGGACTGTCACAGAGTTGAATGCGTGGATTGCGTTACACGACGTTTGCGCAGAGAGACAGTACTGGTCCGAGATCAAAAGAGGGCTTCGCTTCTATTGATGAAAAGCGTCGACAGCCAAAGACGTGTCTCTTAGCACAACAGTTCAACACACAGTAGCGACACTTGCTTGTTTTTCTTGGTGCAGAAGTAGCTGAACTAAGCGGCTTGATACAACAAAGTGTAAAGTCCAAGTTACGACGACAATGATGACGAAGCCGGTAGTGGTTGCTAGCCAATCAGAGAGCGAGGAAACAGCTGAATGTCAAGGATGTCTGAATGTTTATCCAGCAATGAAGCAAACAATGAAAAGACAATCATCTTTGTTCAATCTGTTATTTAGTTATTTATCGAGTAAGATGATTAATCAAAATAAAACAATTGTTGAATTTAGTTCTTGATAGGATAAGCACAAAAATTGGAGACTTAACTTAATTGCTGTACACACGAAAAACTACTGGTTTTGGAAAGAGGAAAATTGACGCTGCATTAAAGGGCAACAACCCCGTCAGTTCAAATCACAATATAGACAGTGTCAACAAATTATTCTAATAATTAATTATTCAATTAAAATGGCAATTACGTGAACTATTATTCAACTTTCAATCACAACAATTAACAATATTAATTTTTAAGACTATAGTTATGTATATACGATACGCAACGATAAAAGAAAAACTTTAAACTTACAGTTCACTTCTTAGTGTTGAATTCACTTCAATTCGATCGGACTCACTTATACCAAAATAATATCATATATATCAGTGTCACTTATGATGTGTTACCGTATACGCTGCTGTGTTGTTGTTCGCTGGCAGGCAGTTGTTGTTGTTACTTCTGTAGTTACGTTACACCGCGAGAGCCCGGAGTTCTTCTAACAGCTACTGGAGATGTCGTATGTGTTGTTGTTGGTAGTTGTTGTTGTGTCAATTTCTCATCGTTTCTAATTTATACAAATTTTTGAGACTTGACGATAAATCCACTTCTTTTGAAAATTGAAAGAGTTTCCTTTAATCTCTGCTCGTTAGCTTTCGACCCATTCTTACACGGAATTTTTAATCTCCTTTTTTAACATGGACTGGTAATCAGTTTTCATGATATCATTTTTATCGTCGTTTTTTTCTTTCATCAACAGTCACGTTATTCGCAGATTGAATTTCTTTCTTCTGTCAGTTTATTAATAGAAATATTCGCATCTCAGCGATTAATTCTTTGCTGACCGTTAATTTTTTTCTTTCTTTCACGAGATTTTGAATATCTCGTTTACGAAACGAAAATGGCGTAGGTTGACCGGTTACATATGTACATGTACACAATAAATATGAACTATGAGCATGAAAACACACATGTGAACGACGCAGGGAAAGGCACACAGGAACAACGAGGATAGGATAAGGGCACATGAGTTAGATTGAAAGGAACAAACATTAGATACATTAACATGATACTCTATACGCGACATGCAATTATCGGAATTGAATCTTACTATGGAATTGGAATTGGAATTGAATTGAACTATTTCAACTGGAATTGGAATTGGAGTTGAATTGAGATTTCTGCTCTGGAAATGGAATTGGAATTAAAAAATTTCAGTGGAATTTTTCCAGCTCTGATCTTTGGCAGACTATACGTAGTTCGCTAAAACAATGAATCATAGGCCTGCTACATCTCCACAAATAGGAACTCTTACTAAAAGCAGGTTCTGTCGTATAGGGAAGCAGAGCTCAATCAGTATATCTATCCACCAAACAATAAAATCAATGAACATTCGGTTGGGTTTTTGCACTTTACCTTCATTCTGCGCACATAGGGGCGCCTCATACCAAATTTTCTTGTTCGCCCCTCCATTGCAGCAACTATTCGCACTTGATATTCTACTACTTTGTCATTAAGCATGAGACTTTCTTAAATACATAATCATCTTGACTCTTAATATTAATCTATTTTTTATTCAGCGTTTTGTGCAACTACAACGTTTTCCGCGCTCATAGAGATCTGACGCCTGTAGTACACTGTAAATCGCTGGATACGAAAATTACATGCAAACATATATCAAAATTACATACAATTTGAAACTAACATCTGATACGAGATTCTCGTATGTTTACAAAGATCTGGTATATTTTTCATACCAAATCTCATTTACCTTCGTATGTGATTGGTGTGTGATTGGTATGTAGCGATACGAACTATTCTATCTGTGATTGGATGTTTTACACTGAAATACGAATTGTTGGTATGTTTTATATACGAGACCCGATGCAAATTCATCCTTATTCGTATGCATCTGGCATCCATTTGGTATGCGCAGCTTTAAGTTACATAGCAAAAATATGTATGTATTACATACTACTGTCAAATAACTTTTTTCAGTAATACCAATCGCGAATATTTTTTGTTTGATAGAGTGATATTTAACTAGATTAGATTTATTGTAAATTATATGCCCGCGAGATTGTCGTTGTTGCTACTTGTCTAGGAACATTAACAGGACGTTTAGTTAGCTCTACTTTATGAGCCAAGTTGATTAACGTCAATTCATTCAAACGATATCTTTCGTGCAATCATGTTGACTTATATATCTCAAACATAACTATTTTTGCGTTTAATGAATTATAAGGTGTTTTTATTTCGGATTGATAATATGCCTTATTTCAAAATTACATGATGCACAATTGTTGATGGTTGAAATCTTATTGATTATTCATGAAATGCCTTAGACTTACGTGTATTAAAATCGAATTCAGTATTGAAAGAATGACTCTTGAATGTCATTATCTCACTACTTGCAGAACAGTAGTAACATTAGTGTGATCTTTATTGACAAAAGTCCTGAAATCAAGATACTTTGGAGATGATTGATGATTTCTTTTAACATTGTGCTAGTATGACTTTAGTATGTAAAGCATACCACATTTGAAATTACATACGAAAAGCATACAAATATATACCAAGAGAATGCAGAAATATACCAAAAAAATATATTGGTATGCATCCTTCGTATGTGATTGGTATTGAGCGATTTACAGTGTAGGATTTCAGCTGCATACGGCACAAGATCGATAGCGTCTTCATATCAATAGGCAAACCATGTAGCAAACACTTTGCCGATTCATTGCAAATTGCTTTTCAGTCTGTCAAAAAAGGAAATTCAACTTCAATTCAGAGTTGATTGACACCGAGCTATAGGCCTGCATACATCATTGTTAAACATCTCGCGACAATGGTCATCTGTTCCTATATGCTTTAACGCAATAAACTTGTAATTCTTTTGTCAACTCAGAATCAGAGTGCCGAGGTGTCTGCACAGGATAAAAAACCATAGATCGGACACTATTACAACCCGCGCAAGGGTGTGCAACGGGGATACAGTAGATCAGATGTTGGTGAGTGGCGACCTACAGTTGTGCTCGAACAACAAGGCAAACAACAACCTTGATTCTTGATATTGCCGCTCAAAATTCCTATATACATGTATATATATATATATATATATATATATATATATATATATATATATATATATATATATATATATATACATATATATATATTTCCACGATATGGCCACATATTCATTTCAAAGAAAAAAAAAGCAATCTTTTGATAATTTGCTTTTATCCAAACGCGTTTCAGAGCGTTTAATCATGATCAAGCATTATTTAATCATGAAAAGTACAAGAATGAAACCCAGCTATCAAAGGAATTCTGGAAGCTGAAGGAAAGTAAGAAGAACCCTAAAATAACTTGGAAAATTGTTAAGAAATGCAAGCCGTACAAGCTGGGAAATCCGAGATGTGATTTGTGCTCCCATGAAAAATACTTTATTTTGAGAAGCAGGGATGGAACTCTTCTTAACAGCAGAAACGAATTGGTTTCTAAGTGCAGACACAGGACTAAATATCTGCTGCAGAACTTCAAAATGATGTGATGTGCAATGCATTTTCAGTACTTTTTCATAGCTTTCTATCTTGTTTCTCTTTAGTATCTTATCGTGTGATGCCCAGTGATTAATGGTAAAGAACCAATATTGCTTTGCGAATTTTCCGTTGTGAAATTCATTCGGCTGATGATTGTGGTATTAAACACATAAAACTCGGAGTACCGAAATTGATGGTTTTTTCCTCCTAACAATTTTGGAATTAATTAATTATATATATATATATATATATATATATATTTCAAAGAAAAAAAAGCAATCTTTTGATAATTTGCTTTTATCCAAACGCGTTTCAGAGCGCTACAGTCTCCTTTGTCAATGGATTGATGTAAAACAAGGTAAAATCATTTTTATATGAGATGAAATGAAATGAACTCTGTTAAAATGGCGTCAGATGGCAATGTACAGATGAAACAGAAAAAGGACAGACATGAAATGACGTAGTTTGAATCCAATGACATAGCTATAGATTTAGCAGAAGTGGAAAGGAACCGTCTCTATTGTTCAGCAAATTATTATTGTTTTTAATCAGAATCGATTCGAGAATCTTGTGATTGTTGGTGCACGCAATGACTTTAAAATTCATTCTCTCTAGTGCGTGTGGATGAACTGACATTTCAGTGGGTAATGGGTACCCCTTCATGTGCTCTGAGATCCGAGTAATAAAATGTCTAGAAGTCTCCCCGATATAGACATATTCACATTGTCCACAGGTGTACGAATACGTACATTTTGATTTCAAGTCGGAGGGAATAATATCTTTATTTCTAAAGAACATGCTGGTCTTCAACGTTTGAAAGACCGCTCTGATTTTTACATTGCTTGGTAACAATTTGTTTAGCTCATGTATTCTGCTTTTCAGAACAGGCGCTTTCTCATGGATAAAAGGAAATTGCCAATTGATGATTTTCAAATTTTCAGGTTTAGCCTCTTTTTCAACTCCCAACTGATTGTCAACTTTCGCTTTAACTTTGTCTATGGTATGTTCATCATACCCATTATCAATAAAAATTGTCTTGATTTTCAAGCAAGAATTTTGATAAATCTCAGAATTTGACGAAATGCGCCTAGCACGATAAAACAGCGAACGCATAGCAGCCAATTTGTACTGTATTGGAGCGTGAGAACAACTAGGAGTATAAGCCTCAGTATTTGTCTCCTTTTGATACCATGAAGTAACAAACTGACTATCTTCACGTTTGATCATGATATCAAGGAAACAAATACCTCTGTCTTTCTCATCTTCCATGGTAAATTTGATGTCACTATCCAACGTGTTTATAAATTCAAAGAACTCTTTGGCATCAGCAGGAGTCTTGAATATAGCGAAACAATCGTCAACATATCTTTTATAAAAGACAAACTTGTTTCCAGAAAACTTTTCAAATTTGGATTCTACAAAACTCATGGCAAAAGATGCCATGGTAGGGCCTAAATTTGAACCCATAGACATGCCGTCAATTTGTCTGTAAAGTTGGTTATTAAAAGAAAACATTACATCTTTGCAAGCTAAGTTAAGCAGCTCCCGCATTGTGTGCTTGGAGACTGGAAGCTCATTTTCAGCTATGTTAGAGATGATGTAATCAATAGTACGGTCGACAGGAATGCAGGTGAACAGAGCAGAGACATCATAGCTGCACATGTAAACATTATTTTTAGGTTCAACTTCGACGTTCTTTAAGCAATCCAAAAATTCAAAACTGTCCTTGACGTTATAAGTTTTTGGTATGTGCTTCTTTAAAACAGAGTCAAGCCAAGAGGCAATGTTGGAGAGATAAGAGTTTTTCATACTGAGAATTGGACGATAAGGAGGATTCTTAGAATCTTTATGGACTTTAGGAAGACCATACAATCTTGCTGGTTGGGAACCTTTGGCTTTGATAGCCTGAAAAATGGCATCGGAGATACAACCATCTTTTTTGAGCTTACTCAACTTTCGATTAAGCTTATCTTCCTCAACAATGTGGGGATTTTTCTTCGCTCTCTTATCAGGAACATATTGTTTGAACCGTTTACTATCTGAGATCAATGATAGCATTTTTCTCAGATACGTGTTTTTAGAATCGATGACAATGCCATTGCCTTTATCAAATTTGGAGATGTATAAATTTTCACGACCAGCAAGATCACGTAAGCACTTCATTTTGCGAGAAGTACTTTTCGGAACTTTACATTTAGAAAAGTATGATTTAAAGGAACTTCTCATTTTATGAAGATCCGTGTGAAAGCGCCTGTTCTGAAAAGCAGAATACATGAGCTAAACAAATTGTTACCAAGCAATGTAAAAATCAGAGCGGTCTTTCAAACGTTGAAGACCAGCATGTTCTTTAGAAATAAAGATATTATTCCCTCCGACTTGAAATCAAAATGTACGTATTCGTACACCTGTGGACAATGTGAATATGTCTATATCGGGGAGACTTCTAGACATTTTATTACTCGGATCTCAGAGCACATGAAGGGGTACCCATTACCCACTGAAATATCAGTTCATCCACACGCACTAGAGAGAAAGAATTTTAAAGTCATTGCGTGCACCAACAATCACAAGATTCTCGAATCGATTCTGATTAAAAACAATAATAATTTGCTGAACAATAGAGACGGTTCCTTTCCACTTCTGCTAAATCTATAGCTATGTCATTGGATTCAAACTACGTCATTTCATGTCAGTCCTTTTTCTGTTTCATCTGTACATTGCCATCTGACGCCATTTTAACAGAGTTCATTTCATTTCATCTCATATAAAAATGATTTTACCTTGTTTTACATCAATCCATTGACAAAGGAGACTGTAGCGCTCTGAAACGCGTTTGGATAAAAGCAAATTATCAAAAGATTGCTTTTTTTTCTTTGAAATATATATATATATATATATAATTAATTAATTCCAAAATTGTTAGGAGGAAAAAACCATCAATTTCGGTACTCCGAGTTTTATGTGTTTAATACCACAATCATCAGCCGAATGAATTTCACAACGGAAAATTCGCAAAGCAATATTGGTTCTTTACCATTAATCACTGGGCATCACACGATAAGATACTAAAGAGAAACAAGATAGAAAGCTATGAAAAAGTACTGAAAATGCATTGCACATCACATCATTTTGAAGTTCTGCAGCAGATATTTAGTCCTGTGTCTGCACTTAGAAACCAATTCGTTTCTGCTGTTAAGAAGAGTTCCATCCCTGCTTCTCAAAATAAAGTATTTTTCATGGGAGCACAAATCACATCTCGGATTTCCCAGCTTGTACGGCTTGCATTTCTTAACAATTTTCCAAGTTATTTTAGGGTTCTTCTTACTTTCCTTCAGCTTCCAGAATTCCTTTGATAGCTGGGTTTCATTCTTGTACTTTTCATGATTAAATAATTTTTTGTGATTGGCGTACCTTAACTTGAAGCTGCCTTCACTTATGCCGATGTAATCTTTCTCAGTGTAATTTGAATCGTCACATGTGATTCTGGCTGTATAAACTATATTGTCAGAAAGGCATTCGTTTCCAAGCGGGCAATTTCCTTTATCCACACAATTGCATGTTTTCAAGTCAGTTTTTTTCATTCTTTAAGACACTTTTGTTGTGGCCATTTATGATTCTCCTCATATTTGGCATAGAGCTGTAACTCAATTTCAATGTGTTACGATTGAATATTTTCGAAAATTTGTGGTTCACCGTGAAATGCTTGTCAATGAGAGTCAGAAAATATCTGCCGATGTTCGTGGCCACATTTTTGCTGAAAGGAGGATTAAACCAAGTAATCACTCGTTTCCTTTTCTTTTTCTGCGTTGCCTCATTTTCGTTTTGTTTCGCTTGATAAACAAGTGTGTGAGTACAACCATTCTGGTCTAAAATGCCTTGATAATATTGACAAGATTCTTTGAATACACTTTCGTTCGATGACAGCTCCGATAGTCTCTGCTCCACAATATTAGGTATTTCCTTGATGATATTTTTTGGGTGATTCGATTCAGCATTGATATAAGTCACATTTTGGTCCGGTTTACGATAAGGCATAAGTTCCACTGATTAAATTAAAAGTCACATCCAGGTAATTCACAATTTTTAGGTTGGATGAAATGTCCAATTGTGATCCATGATTTTGGAAGATTTCATGGAATCTTTTCCGGATAGCATCAGCACACCTCGCCATTATATTGTGAAAATACGCTAAACCGTCGTCACGATTTATGATACCAAAAAGACCCAAAGAAAACTCGGAACTTCTTACATTCCCAACCGGTTTCGCTCCCTAACTTGGGAAGCTTGTCAAGGACTTATTTTCAAAATTATCTATATACACAAATAAAATACCAAACTGAAAATTCAAAATCAATAGTCATTTAATAAAGGCTTTAATAGAGCCATGATTCGGCGCTCCAAAGATTCCCTGTCAATCTTTACTTTCAGGTGACGTCTGGAATAGAGGAGCAGCTTCAAACTTAGATGCTAGATCTTTACCTACCACAGCTCACAATATGTTTACTAACGCTCAGAATGCTATATAATGAAACATCTGCTGTCTATGAACAGTCAATCTATTTCTAAAAATATTACCTGTCTGACCAAGGTAGATATTTTTACAGTCCAAAACACCTGATGAAATAAATAACATTTTTGGAAGCAAGATCATAGTTGATGTAAAAGATCTTTTCAATATTTCCACCTCTGATAGGACTATTTTTCCCGACAACTAACGTCTTACAGCAACAACATCTCGGCTCTTCGCACTTGAAGATACCGACAATACTCCGTCTGTTGTTCTTACTCAAGAGGCTTAATAAAGATTTGGGCTGCCTATACGATTGAATGACTTCGCTTTGTTTGAAGGGGTCCATTAGGTTTAAGGTTCTTGAAGGCTGGTAGATCCATTTCTATCATAGAAATTAACAGTACCATAGAAAGTCCATAGAAAGTGTACTATTATCCACTTCTATGATTTCTATGGTTAAAATGCTAGATTTGGTTTGGCACAGGGATTAATTGATTATTAGGTACTTAGTAGACGACTACAAATACGATACTACGGGGACTTATGATTGCATTCATGTACTGTATATGAACGCGTTTACAGACTTTTGCCCACTAAACATCTGAAAATATTTGCATCGAATCTAGAAATACGTCATTTTCTTGTTGACAACCAGTTGTACATACATCCATTGATCAGTTTTAGATTTCCATTCATGAATGTATGTTGGAAACATGATGGACCTTACCTACATTATATACTATTTTAGTCCTAATTTTTTCAACTGATTATGAAAGCATCCTATGTGAAATTTGATAATTTTTTTATTGACATCCCAACATCTCATTTTCTTCTTACATCATTCCCTTGTATTTCTTTCCATGATCAATAGAAGTATTTGATGATCCGTGTTGAGATAACAATTTATGAAGAAATAGTCAAATTCTGAAATTTTGTTACTAAATTATTGATGCATCACGTAAATGACTGTTTTTGTTAGTGATGAAAATAATGAAAAATGATGAATGACGCTCCAGCCTTAAGCTGCAGATACTTTGTATTAATTGCATTCGAATATATTGAGCAAATAATACAATAGTTCCTCGGCTTTCGGCAAATCACAGAAAAGTAAAATTATATTCACAACAGAAAAAGGAAAGCAACACGAAACATTCAGATGCAGATGAAAACATTTGGGACGCAGATTTGATTTCATTGGTCGGAACATCATAGGCTGCATCAAATCACAAAAGGCCTTCAACCGAAATTTGTATTATAAAGCTATATAGAACAAACCACAAAACGTTTCACTTTTGGTTTGATCACTTGTGCCAATTAAATTTCGAGTACTGTTCATTCAAGTTTTTGTCTAGACGTTGCGAATAATTATCAATTATTTCCACCGTGCATGTTCATCTGACATCGGTATTAAGCATTTCAAAGTGCAGTATAGACTACTGAATACTGATTGTCTCATACTGCTTCACGATGTTGACAAAAATGCACATATATAGGGCTAATCAAAAGTAGCTTCCTAATGCAATATTTTCATTATTCCTACTCCAAGAAAGTAGTAGACATGAATAGCATTTTTTCATGACGGAAATTTACTGGGCATTGTTTAGAAATGAAAAGCAGTTGCCATTAGGGAGTTTTACTTAGGGCATCAGACACACATCAGCAGTACAATTTATCCAAAGGAGAGCATTATTCGATTATTATTGCTAATATAATATATGTAGCTAATATCATAAAATAAACGTAGCGTAGTTATTTTGGACATTTTCAATTCATGAGAAATATAAATTTCGGTTGAAGAAACAGCTTTTCTAAATTGATCAAAATTTGATTATTAAGCTTATGTTAAATGCTTAAATAAAAAATATTGCAACAAAGGTGTCAGACTCATCATAATAGGTATTCGATTCATCTAACGGCCGATACAGGACAACCAATCGTGATGTAATCAACTAGACCTGTAAGTCATCACTACCACAAATTGGTTGCCCACCACTGACATAAGTCATCATGTCATAGTGGCTATCATCGAGCAAATAAACAGATTTCTCACCAACAATGTCTGATTCGCCCTAGTTTGCCGTATGTCAAAAAAGTTTCATCCGAATTACTGAGCTGGCATCCGAATGCCCGCTTTAACATTTTGAATATGCCTATTCCTAGATGTTAAACAAGTGCATCAATTTGTACCTTCTGATATGCCTACCACTGTTCTCAAACATGTTGATTTCACATCAAATTAAAAGCTGTACAATTACTGAAGAATAATGATGATCATGTGGAAATCGCGGACGAGCAGCGACTACAAATTGCCAAGAAGATTCAGTATTTCATTACATGTATATGCTAAAAATCTGTAAAATTTCCAATAAATTTGATACTATGAAACTTTGGTAACGTGTTCAGTAGATAACCACTTCTAAGAAGCAATTAATTCCAACGATTAATGCCTAAATAAAATTATGCGACATATTTGAAGTGATCATGCAAAAATACAACCGTTCAGCAAAGACAGTTTTCATTTTGACGAATTGTTCCGTCTGAAAACCTCGCTGTTTAGTTATGGCTACTGGTACCCAATCTTACGTGGGAATAACTTGGCCTCAGTTGTCTGGTTACTTGCACGCAACATTGCGTGCGAATAACCTCACGTCTTTTGATATCGGATCAAATCAAGCCTCGTTGGCAACTAAAAATTTATCTCATTTTTGCTAATTGAATTAAAGAACCGCTAATTTTCTTTTTTTGAAAGTAATCTCTCAAAAAGACTCTAGTCAGCTGCCACTACTTTTTCTCTAATAGGCCTACTAAAATTGTTATTAAAAGGTGTTCGCTATTAAACATAGTAACTTGGAAGAAGCTTTTCGCATAACATTTATGATGCGGTAAACTGGGTTGAATCGGATCAGTTGTGTGAAATTGATTTTGTTGCCCAATCATAATTGGCATGGTGGAAATTATTGCACCTTATACACTCATCATCTTTACACATAGTTTCATTATATGCCAAAAAATTTGACCGACTTACTGATCCCGTTGATTGTGTCAAACTTTTTTTTTACAAGATCGACCATTAGATAGGGTGTTTGTCAACTTTGAGCATCATCATGAACGAGGTTGTGTAGACTATGTAGTTAACCATCACTGAGTTGCCACTTAAAAATTTTATTTACTCTTACTAAATGAAATGTATAACCGTGGATGGGTGATATCAACTGCATCACTGGCAGATGAAACGTTAAAGAACCATCTAAAGCACAAAAATGTTGCTAAAATAGCGAGCAAATATTCCTTTCTTCTCATTCCAGGAAATATTTGTATTAGATGCATCTTCAATATGTAGATAAACAATATCTGAGAGCCAAATGACACAATTTCTCCACTGTTTCATCTATAGAGCCATACCATTCAGAAATGACACGTTCAACATCAAAATTGATGTGAAAAATGAATAAAGCAGTAAACTTTACGTAGGAATCACTAGAAAAATGAAGTTGTCACCAAATATTTTAGCCACAGTGACTTCTTGAAATTGATGAATATAAATATCTGAAAATTATCTTGGCGAAAAAAGATGGCGGATTTGTCGCCACTAAAAATACATTAGAGTAATGGGAAGTTTCCACACTTGATATATTTAAACACTTTGCTCTGGTTGCCCTTATTTTAAACAATCCTATAAATCCTTGTAGCAAGAATATAGAGTATATTAGATAAACTATGGCTGGGGTGCCCTGAATTGAATGAAACAACTGCGACTATCCGTCATTTTATGAAAAATATCTGTTTCAAATTTTTCCGAGCTCTAGTAAATGTAAACTTGATATAACCAAAATTATCTGGTTGTACCATATTAAAGTACTGATGATGCTTATGGATTTCAAGCAAACCATACAAAATTGGTATACAATAATTGAAATTAGTCAAGAAGTCGAATTCTTTGTGCGTTAATTGACATGTGGGTTTATTTTTCTTGCATGGATTCTTATTTTCAGTGACAGTGTTACTAGGATTATAATGATGTATTTCTTTGTAAGTGTTCGTATCAGAAAGATGCTCTTCAAAAATTCTTTGTTTATATAATGAATGATCATGCAAAACGATACGAATATACATATATTCATATATGTTCATACGAATATATATATATATATATATATATGCAAAACGAAAGATCCACCCTTATCAGCTTTAGTGATGTGTATATTTTTATCATCTCTTAATTGCTTTAAATTTTGATATTCATCTTTCGATATATTGCACTTACATTTGATACTTTCGTGAGATAACTCCGTGACATTGCTATCTATCAGTTTTGTAGTTGCATCTAGCTCATCACTCTGACCTTTCCTATAGGGGTAAAAGCTGATTTATTATACTTAATTGTTTTATATTACTTTTATTACTTACTTACAAATTAGTTGCAGTATTCTCATCACTTTCAGCTCTTTCAAAATTCTTTTCAAAGCGCTCTTTTAATTACAATCAATATTCGACAAAATTCATTTACTTCTTTGTTAATGGTATCGTTGTTCCTCTTAGGAAAAGGAATAAATTTGCCACCCTTAGACAAAAGTTTTTTTCTGTGAAAATCTAAATCCTTCGATGTCAAGTTAACAATAGAAATACAGTTCATGCTAAAAAAGAATTTGATACATTTTTTGGAAAATGATTATCATCAGATCAGTTGAATTCAGATAAAAGTTATTTCTTTCTCTTCCCTGGAAGCGTGGATTTCGGCTGTGAATTTGACGGTATAGGAAATGGATTCTATACCTATTCCTACCACTGAAATCTCTACGGCAATCTTGCGTGAAATTAGAATTATTATTTGGGCTACGATGTGTGTTATCGTCATTATTGAAATATCTGTTTCTGAAATTATACCTATTCCTATAGCCTCTTGTAATATCAGCAAAGTTCTTGACTTAGCTGGTTGCATAACATTCTTAGGCTCATTATTCAATGACAACAAATGTTAATCTGAAGTAAAAAAACTTACATTTCTCATTCCATATTTCCTGACTACGTTTCTCTTCCTTCTCAACTAGTTCTTTCGACTTAGTAGTTTGAAGCAGCTTCTCTTCCTCTTTACATTTTATTTATGTAGTTAGTCTTAAGATCAGCAACGAGTCTCAAACGTTTATTCTCGTGTTCGGTTTCTTTGATTGAAATCTTTTCTCAAATCATGTTATGGTGCAGGGTAACGCAAAAACTTTTTTGGTACTCTTGGAGTCGAGTCATTCAGAGCTTCTTCAAATATCAAAGCTAATGATATATTTCTGTAATCTTCGTAGAAACTAAATTTCCTTTGAGACAATTTTTTGTTCCAATCAATCTGAGAATATGATATATGTTTCCCGACATCTTTGGATAAACATTCGAATTGCTTCTTTATGTCACTGTTTAAATCGGATAAACACAGAGAATATTGAAGACATAATTCTAGTCTCCTTTGTAGTGGTTTCCTTGTACACCACTATTCCTAATTCCTTAGGTTTTGAATCCATTGATTTTTGGTTAGGGTCTGAAATTGGTAAAGAAGCAATCCCTTACAGATTTTCAATCGATTTTTTAATGGGTGCTGTAAAACTTGTATTGGAAAGTAACTCTTTCACGTTCGAGGACAATACCTACCTTCAAGTAGCAGATGCCGCCATAGGTACAAAGATGGCACCAACATATGCCATATTAGTAATGGGTTACCTAGAACAACGTATGTACACAATGGTTCGTGAACTTTATAGCAATAACATTTCTACATACATAACCAGCAACTGGGTACGCTATATTGACGATTATTTTATTTTATGGAACAATAATCACGGAGACATAAATGACTTTCATGATCTTTTAAATCTCTTGAATGAAAATATTAATTTTACCGTTGAATATAATCATCAATCTTTGAATTTTTTGGATGTCCTCATTTATAAGAGCTCGGAAAAATTTGAAACAGATATTTTTCATTAAATAACGGATAGTCGCAGTTATGTTTCTTTCAATTCAGGGCATCACAGCCATAGTTTACATAATACACCCTATACTCTTGTTACAAGGATTTATAGGATTGTTTAAGATAAGGGCAGTCAGAGGAAACAACTAAATGAACTAAGAGATATTTTACTAAAATTAAAGTACCCCGAAAAACTTATTGACAATAAATTCAATCAAGCTAAAAATAATAATACTCTTACTGAAAGTGGTTTTAGTGTTGAAAACAAAAACGAAATTGATTGTTCAACAACAAAATCAATTGTTATTCCTTTCGCTAGCACCTACAATGGTGATAACCATGAGGTATACATGTACAATAGGACAATTTTACCAGCCTTCAAGAGCCTAAACCTAATGGACCTCTTCAAACAAAGCGAAGTCATTCGATCGTATAGGCAGCCCAAATCTTTATTAAGCCTCTTGAGTAAGAACAACAGACGGAGTATTGTCGGTATCTTCAAGTGCGAAGAGCCGAGATGTTGTTGCTGTAAGACGTTAGTTGTCGGGAAAAATAGTCCTATCAGAGGTGGAAATATTGAAAAGATCTTTTACATCAACTATGATCTTGCTTCCAAAAATGTTATTTATTTCATCAGGTGTTTTGGACTGTAAAAATATCTACCTTGGTCAGACAGGTAATATTTTTAGAAATAGATGCTCCTCTATTCCAGACGTCACCTGAAAGTAAAGATTGACAGGGAATCTTTGGAGCGCCGAATCATGGCTCTATTAAAGCCTTTATTAAATGACTATTGATTTTGAATTTTCAGTTTGGCATTTTATTTGTGTATATAGATAATTTTGAAAATAAGTCTTTGACAAGCTTCCCAAGTTAGGGAGCGAAACCGGTTGGGAATGTAAGAAGTTCCGAGTTTTCTTTGGGTTTTTCTTGATATATATATTTGGAATTATATATATATATATATATATATATATATATATATATATATATATATGTATGTATGTATGTATATAGAATTTTGTTTAATCAGAGAAAAATAGCTTGTATGGTACTCGGAGTTTCATGTATGTGGTCATACAATCATCAGCCAAATGAACATTGCAATCTACAGCTTTTGGTTAATATCACAGATAGCCTAAATAGTAGTCAGAAGTGTGCAGGCTGTAAAATTCACAGTCTGAAGTTAGCAAGCAAGTGTTTGCTTCTGTGCCGACTCTTTGACACCAGTTCACTTCTCCTGTTTAATAATTTGCCAGTCTGATCCGTCAGAATGAAATATTTTTCATGAAGACACAAATCACATTTTGATACACCAGGCTTGAATGGCTTGCATCTCCTTCTTATTGACCATATTACTTTAGGATTTTTATTGCCTTCTTTTAATTTCCAATATTCTTTTGATAGTTCAGTTTCACTTTTGTATTTCTCATGATTGAAAGATTTTTTGTGATTCACAAATCTTAATTTGAAAGTTACTTCACATATCCCGATGTATTTTCTGTCTTCATATTTGGAGTCGTCGCAGGAGATTGTTGCTTCATACACCATATTCTTTGTGAGACATTCGTTTCTCAGGGGGCATTGCTCTTTTTTAAGACAGTTACACATTTTATCATCATTTGATTTCCCTTCTTTTTCCATTACTTTCTTGTTATGTCCATTAATAATCTGCTTCACGTTTGGCATGCAGCTGTAAGTAGTAAGCAAATGACAAACACTCGACCGGCGCCCCCCCCCTCTGGAACGGCAGAGTGTCGTGGTCGGCCGCCGTGGTGCTTCGGGTCTGAGTCCCCCCCCCCTCTGGAACGACAGAGTCTGTCGTGGTGTGCCGGCCAGGTGGGTTCACAACATGTTCGCTGACTCCCCCCCCCCTCTGGAACGACAGAGTATGAGACTCGGATGTGTTGGTCTCGTATGGGTTGACGTGACCGACCGCCTAGGTTGACGTGGCCGACCGCCTAGGTTGACGTGGGCGACCGTCTAGGTTGACGTGGGCGACCGTCTAGGTTGTCGTGGATGGTGAAATGGCTGCCAGATTCGGATTCAGCGTAAAATTCTGCATCGGTAGGGTGAGTTTCAAGGCAATTGGCGAGAAAAAATTTTTCTTCAAAATTTTAACAGAGTTAGAATTTGGGACGTTTTGGTGTGTAGCGCCCAAACGAAGCATCGGATGAGAAAACGGAGGCCAGATTCGGAATCTACGTGAAATTTTGGGTTAGGAAGGATGTTTCCAGCGAAATCGGAGAGAAAAAATTTTCGGCTGACGTCCCCCCCCCCTCTGGACAGCTTGCTTCGATTTTGGCTTCTAGTGGACGGATTTTGTCGTGCGATAGCTCGTTTGAAAGCTAAGAGTGAGACAAATTCAGTGAAAGAATCGGCTTGTTCCTATCTGTCTTCGTTTAGATGTGAGACGCCATTTAAGATTTTGGGACATTGGTGAAAAACGACAGAGTTAGAATTTGGGACGTTTTGGGCTGTAGCTTCAAAACGAAGCATCGGATTGGAAAACGGATTTCAGATTTGGAATCAGCGTGAAATTCTTTATCTGTATAGTGAGTTTCAAGTCAATCGGAGAGAAAAAATTTTCAACATTTTTCGAAAAAACGACAGAGTTAGAATTTGGGATGTTTTGGTGTGTAGCGCCCAAACGAAGCATCGGATGAGAAAACGGAGGCCAGATTCGGAATCTACGTGAAATTTTGGGTTAGGAAGGATGTTTCCAGCGAAATCGGAGAGAAAAAATTTTCGGCTGACGTCCCCCCCCCTCTGGACAGCTTGCTTCGATTTTGGCTTCCAGTGGACGGATTTTGTCGTGCGATAGCTCGTTTGAAAGCTAAGAGTGAGACAAATTCAGTGAAACAATCGGCTTGTTCCTATCTGTCTTCGTTTAGATGTGAGACGCCATTTAAGATTTTGGGACATTGGCGAAAAACGACAGAGTTAGAATTTGGGACGTTTTGGACTCTAGCTTCAAAACGAAGCATCGGCTTGGAAAACAGAGACCAGATTTGGAATCAGCTTGATGTTATTGTCCAATGAGGATCATCATCCAATGAGAATCAAGCATTTCTTTATAAATAGCGAGCCTTCCACAGTGAGAATCATTCCATCGTTGAATCACACGAGTGACGGACGCACATTTTCTCTCTCTCTAGTTCCCTGTTCTATTACCCAACTAAAATGGTAAGTCGCTACTTCCCTCCCTCTCCTCCCTTGAACGTAAACTTAATACAATCTTTTTTCATTTTCAGGCATCTACTCCATCTGCTGCACTAGTAGGACAAAATGGCGGTCAAACGTTACAAGGTTCGCTACGGTCAGATCATCTACAACTGAGGCCAGTGGAAGAAACATCCAAGGTACATAATCCTACACCGCTACAGCGTAAATTTAAACAAGCCTTGCGTTATGATGATCATAGCGTAGTACTCCAAACGGGAATGCTCCCTTCCACGGATGTCAAGATAATGCACAATCAGTATGGGGACTACATACTGATCCCCGTGAGTCCGTACATTCGCCACCAACTTGATATTATTGAGGAGTACGTGACATTAAATATGGACATTCCTACTCCTCTTGCTCAAGAGTGGAAGGCGAGAGATGACAAGGATACTCCCTATAGAAAGATTTGGGATGGTAATCACATTTGCCTACCGGTATCACATTGGTGTACTTACTATAAGAAGGATGGAGATCATTCAATACCCATCAGATGTGATGAGCTCGGAGAAGGTACTTGGGATATCCTTTTCAAAGTGAATGGGCTATATTATGGTCGACACAAGGATAATAAAATAGCCTCTCTCTCCATGCATATGGAATCCATTTTATATATTCCGAAACCACCCAACGTGGACGACATAATTGATCAAATCCTTAACAGCAGTGGTACGAAGCGCAAGTCGGAGAAGAATGCTACATCAAAACGCAAATCAAAGAAGGAGAATTACTAGTCCTTTCCTAACTCTACCCTATGACAATTCGCTTATGTGCTTTGAGTGTCGTAGACGTGGTCTTATTAGATACATTTTACTTCTTCGTTGCCATCATATCATTTGTGTATTTTGTCGTGAAAAGCATCGATGTAATTCTTCATTTTGTAATATGTTATAGAACGTTTCCTTAGATGTGTAAATTTCCGTTTTAGGCTTCTATCATCATTTTTATGGATTGTGAGGGTGAACCTGTACAGGAGCTCAGTGCTATTGCTATGAACAATTGGACATATCAGATTGTTAGTGTCTATCATCAACATGCCAACTGTGATCCCAATGTTGATCAATGGGCGAGAAAACACATTCATGGACTTAATCTGAAATATTTGCAAGACTATGGCTTTTCTTGTGAGAGTGCTCTTCTTATTGACTTTAAACGATGGTTAGCTGCTTTCAATGTTATACGCATCTTTTGTAATAATCCTGGTAAGGAGAGGAAAGTATTTCCCAATCTAATCATTGATGATATTTTGCTCCCGCCTTGGGATAGTAGAGTGAATCAACATTATCATGAAGTCACGAAACGTTTTAAGGATTTGTGTGTTCCTATTTTGTCTGTTCGTTGTAGTAGCTACGTTCATAACCAATGCTTCTTTCCTCCTTACCTCAACACTGCCAAAGTCCTGTATGGTTATCATTGCTCGCTGTATGATAGTTATCAGCTGTATCTATTTTATCTCTTTCAAACCATTGATTTATAATGCATGCTTGTTACCGTTATTCAATAAATGTTACTATGAGAAGAGTTGTTGTTTTCATGCAATGGATGGGTTAGTTAAAGGGCGATCATGTCTTTCTCAAACGACTGCGGAACATTACGTTTTCATAGGCAAAGTTTAAAAGGAGCTGTTCAAGATTATGTGATAAATTTTCATAAAGATGAGACCGACATCGAAGCAGTGGTAGATGATGCTAGCACTCTATTTCTAGAGTTAATGAATACATTCTCTGATAGCATTGTCATGGCGCGATTAGTTGCGAAAATTAAGTTTAGTCATTTTGGAAAGGAAGAGGTGGAAAGTCGCTCTTTCCATTTTGCTTCTTATTCAATGGAAGTGGTAGATCACCCCGAAGAATTTTTTAAAAGACATATGATAAAAATTGCTGAACGTCTTAACGCATTTAACCATCATGGTAGCAGTCTAGTGATTGAAGCGATTTCAGATATTCACATTCAACTTTCCATAAAGAAAAATTGAAAATGCAGTGGTACTTGATTGTAGCACAACTGGTTTTCGAGCTATGTCTGCTCACTCTCGAAGTATATTCCTTCTGTACATGCGTCTATTATTTAGAAAAGGCTAGCAAATTCATATCTTCAAAAAGACTTGCTATAGACATCAGTAACGGTGAAACTATGTGTTGCGATGTATGTAAGCGAAAGGATGGAAATGAAAAGCGCATCTTCAAGAGATGTAAGCATGCTTTTTGTCAACGCTGTTTCATACGTAATTGCATTCAACTTTGCCAATGTAACCACTGTGACATTGCTCATTTCGAGTGTCACTTATGTCGCAATAGTTAGTACCTATGCAAATGTGGTAAAGATAGGTTTTAGCAAAGACTAACACGGAAAATGGCGAAACGTAAAATGACGAAACGTAAAAGTCAAAAGTTTTCTTCAGCCATTCAAGCTCTCCGACGAATGAAAGCAAATCAGCGATACAATGCTATACGACATGCTAACGATAAATTCATTTGTGAAATTATTTCTCATGTGAGGAAGTTGAGGACGAAGAAATTAGCACCAAAACAACGAAAGTTACTTAAGCGATATGCTACGAAATTGCGTTTCATCTCCAATCCTAAAGTCGCCCTTCAAAGAAAGAGGAAAACTCTAACACAAAAGGGCGGTTTCCTTTCAGCAATACTTCCAATGATAGCTCCTGCCGTGGGCAACCTATTGGGAAATATCTTTGGCTCTAAGCGTTAATTATGCAAATGTTGAGTCTCAAAGTAATAAAATGGATTTCAGACTTCAATGTGATAAAGTTCTGACTGTATCAGGTCCATCTCATGCAGGTAAAACTGTTTTCACGCTGAATTTATTGGATAAAAGAAGGGAGTTGTTTAAGGAACCTATCAATCGAGTGATTTGGTGTTATGGTATTTATCAACCGTCGCTGTTTCAGGAATTGCAAAGTCGCAACTTTATTCGACATGAAGGAATTATTCCAGTGGATAAACTTCAGTCTAATGATGTTGTTGTATTGGATGATTTATTAAAAGAAAGTAAGAATTCAAAAGATGTTACAGATATGTTCACTCGCGCAGCACACCATAAAAGGTGTTTTATCATCTATATTACACAAAATTTGTTTCCTGATGGAAAAGAAGCTCGTACACGAAACCTGAATACACACTATTATGCTATTTTCAAGAATCCGCGAGATAAAAGTCAATTTGAAATTTTAGCGCGACAAGTTGCACCCAGAGGATCAAAAGCCTTAATTGAAATTTTTCAAGCAGCTACTGAAAAACCATACGGTTACTTATTCATTGACTTTACGCAAGAGTGTCCGGAAGAATTTAGATTTCGAAGTGATATTTTGAAAACTCCCATGATTATCTACAAACTATGAGTTCTTATTCTCGCATGATTGTTATTCCTCAGGATGAATATGTACAATTGACTGCCATGCAGCAAGTAAAGCAACCTCTTGCAAATCAAATGTATAGGAAAGAAATAGATTATCAGCAAAATGTTCACATCAAAGATCCACATCGTGCTGTATTATTACAATCGGAAACTGTTGAGCAATTGAAAAACTTGAAGAATAAGATGCGTGACTCTGTATCGACTGCTACACCTTTAGCATCTCGCGCACATGCCATATCTCTTTTCAACAGTATTGAACCCCATCTCAATGTAAATGATAGAGGAGAAATCATTACAGATGAAAATAAAGTGATTGATGCTTCACGTTATGAAGACTTGATTCAGTATGCGACACGTAGAAAGCGCCGTCAGGGCTATGTTCCACCTGGTTGGTCATACTTTCTTAAACTATTGAAAAAGCATAATGTGCCAAAATTTGCTTTAAATAATGAGACATTGAAAGAACTTGATTCAACAGTGGCTACTACTCCAATGCTTCAGGCGATGAAAATGCCAACAAATTGGTTTAAGACGTCACCTGCTACATCCCCTCCCACACTCACTAAGCAAACAAGAGGAAGAACTCGACGTAGATCTACATCGCCACTAAAACTGGTAAAAGGAAAACGTAAAACAGCTCCTCCTAGGAAATACATGTTCTCAGACTATTAATATGAAGCAGATGTGTTGCTTGCCATGTAATGAGCCGCCAGAGGTGAATGTCGTTGTCACTTGCACTTGCTGCGCCAGCTCTCATAATGAAACCCCTAAGCAATGTGAACACGATCGCAAAACCGCTAAAGCTAAATGCTGCAGTTGTTGTAAATGTAGAAAGGCAAGAAAGAAAAAAGATGAGAAGGAGGAAAAAGAGTCAGCCGTCATCGACTGAACGTTTGAAGTCAATCTATTATGATGTAAAACATCCGGCAGGATTTGCATCTATCAAGAAATTATCAAAAGCGAGTGGTCTTCCACAATCACAAGTGAAACGATGGTTAAAGGGTCAGGCTACCTATACACTCCACAAACAAGCGAAAAAGAAGTACCGCACCCGCCATTATATTGTTCATGACATCGATGAACAGTGGCAAGCAGATTTGTGCGATGTTGCCTCCATTTCAAAACATAACTCGAGCAATAATTTTATTTTAACCGTCATTGATATTTTCTCGCGTTATGCGTGGGCTCAACCTTTAAAAACTAAAGAAGGGAAAGGAGTAGCAAAAGCATTCCAAACAATTTTTCGAGAAGGTCGCATTCCAAAAAGAATTCAGAGTGATCAAGGAAAAGAGTTTGAAAATCAGCATGTGACAAGATTATTTGAGAGGCATGACATTGAGTTGTTTAGTGTAAAGAGCGCTCATAAAGCTGCACTCGTTGAACGTTTTAATCGCACATTAAAAAATCGCTTGTGGCGACATTTTACTGCCAACTTGACACAAAATTGGACAAAGGTTCTACAAGATACACTCCATGCCTACAATCACTCTATCCATCGTTCTATTGGACTCAGACCAGTAGATGTAAATGCTGACAATGTAGATAAAGTGCGCGAATCATTCCAACGTAAACGCACTCATGTGAAAAGTGATGTGAAAATTGGCGATAAAGTTCGTATCTCAAAAGTGAAAAGTGTTTTTGCTAAAGGGTACCTTCCGAATTGGACAGAGGAGGTATTTACAGTATCAAGGATTAATCAAAAAGACTCTCCGACCACCTACAAGTTGAAAGATTACGATAATGAAGAAATTGAGGGTAGCTTTTACCGCGATGAGATTGAGGTAGTCACTGAAAGTGAAACATATTTGGTAGAGAAAATCATTCGATGTAAAAAACGGCAAGGTGAAGAATGGTGTCTTGTTAAATGGGCTGGTTATCCTTCAAGTATGAACTCTTGGATGCGTCGTGCCGACATCTTTCATCTAAGTGATCGACAGTGATTCATGCAAAGTTGTAACTAACAATGTTTAGGGTTTGAGCTATGAATCCAACTGCCTCATTTTATTCACGACCCTCCTATGTAAGTGGCGGAGGACAAATTTACATCGGTGCTCGCCGCCAACGTGGAGGTAGCATACTTGGTGCACTGAAATCTGTTGTAGCACCTCTCATATCCAATGTCGGTAGATCTTTAAAACGAAATGTTTTAAGTAATGCCGTTGGCTTTGCTGGTGATGTTGCTAGTGATCTTTCCAGAGGTAGAAGTTTCAAGAGCAGTTTGTTGAATCGTGGGAAGGAACGCGGTTTAAAAACATTGAAGCAGACCATTGCTGGTGTTACTCAAGGAAAGAAATCACCTAAACGAATGAATAAAGGAAGGAGGAAACATCGCGGAGCTGGTAAGGTGCGATCTTCAGTCAAAAGGCATTCACGCAAACGTCGCAGAGGCTCTAATCATTCATCAGGCGCTAAACGACGACGCTGCTATAACTTCTAATCATGGAGTGTAAAACTTCCGGTTTTTGTTTGTTCGATCAACAAGCCATACAGACAGATATTCTTAGTTCAAGTATTGTAGATTATCATCCTCGAACAGCTGAGAATGCTGGCCCCATTGAATTTGTTATTCCTGGTGGTAGTGATGACTACATAGATTTGAGTTATGCGATGCTTGATTTGAGGTTTAGAATTCAGCAAGCAGATGGAACTGCTATTGACGATGCACATAAAGTTGGACTGAACAATTTACCATTGACTACATTACTTCGTGATGTTTCTCTAACGATTGGAGAGCAGCAAGTGGAAGGTGGTCAAAGCGATTATCCCTATAAATCATATTTCAATCATGTATCACAGTTTCATCCAGCAGCACAAAAAAGTCATATGGAAGCCATGGGATGGTACAGAGATGAAGCAGGAAAATTTGATGTTGAAACAAACAGTGGCTTTGTAAAGCGATCTGCTATGATTAAAGATAGTAGAGTATGTCAGCTATATGGTCCGCTGAATTTAGACTTCTTTAGACAGTCAAAGTTTTTACTGTGTAATACCAGCATGCGACTCAAGCTGACATTGAATAAGCCTGAATTTGCGCTGAATGCATTTGCTAAAGTTGACAATTTTAGAATTCATGTGGAAGATATTGCACTTTACATTCGTCGAGTAGTACCGAATCCAAGTGTCATTAGAGGGCATGCTGAAGGCCTTAACCGCCAAAATGCCATTTACCCCATTCAGCATACAAAGCTTCTCACCTTTACAATTCCGAAAGATCAAAAGAGTTTCATGAAAGATGGCCTCTTTCCATCGGAAGCACCGAAGCTCCTCATGGTGGCAATGGTTGAAAATGATGCATTTAATGGTAATATAAAGAAGAATCCTTTCAATTTTAAACACAATCAGTTAAGTGAAATTGCTTTACGTGTAAATGGTGTGAGTCATCCTGGTCCACCCTACAAACCAGATTTTGCTTCAGATCAATTTATGCGCAGTTATGTTGATTTTATGGATGTCTTTGGCTTTTACAATACGGATGACACCAACGGACTTACTATGAAAGAGTTTAAGAGTGGATATACTATTTATGCATTTGATTTAACTGCTGACAGCGATATTAGTGCACCCTATCGTCAAGCGAACGTGCCTCATAATATTCGTTTGGATTTGACGTTCAAAAGAACACTACCTGAGACGATCAATGTATTAATTTATGCAGTCTTCGATTCAAATATTGAAATTACAAAGTATCGTGACGTGATTCTTCAGTATAATCGTTAATGAGTTGGTTGACTGCTGACGATATTAAGACTAAAGTGCAGCGTAATGCAGACGAAGCGACGTTGAAAGCTTTCGATAATGTCTATTCACTCGATACCTTACCACCTGCAGTAAATCACTATCCCATCTTTATTGTGCTAAACACTCATTCACAGAATTTAGGCGGTGAGCATTGGAAAGCGATCTTTATTGGAGAAGACCGACGTGGTGAACTATTTGACTCTCTTGCTCAACCTCCAAATATACCAACACAGCAGTGGTTGAGAAAACATACGCGTCAATATCAGCGAAATGAACGCATACTACAACATCCACTTTCATCAACGTGTGGTGCTTTTGTACTGTACTTCATCTTAAAACGTTTACATGTATCTCGATTTGCATCTATTATTCAAAACTTTTCATGTAATCCATCCTCTAATGAAAAAATGATTTGTAAGTTCTATCATGATTTGAAATAAAAACATCATGTTGGAAAAAATTGTTTTTTATTTTACAATCCGCTGGGTACGTACATACTCAATGAGATAGTCTAGGATCATATTTGCTTGTTCATGAGATTTTAGTCCAGTAATGATCACTTTACTATTATGAAAGATTGCCACATGCACAGGCAACCAACAACTAATGAGAGCTGCAGGAAAAAGTTCGGGTTCATAACACAAACTGTAACTGCTGGTACGAATCTTCAAAAATGATAGACTGTCACTCAATTGAGTAGAGATCACCATATTGTCCACAGTCAGATTCGACATCACACACCTCTCCCTCTTCCATATCCGACGTAGTAGTCTTTGTAGCTCTAAGCGCATTGACTGCGCCGATGAATGAGAAAGGGCGCCGAGAATCTGTACAGTCCCATTTGGGAAGAGTTGAAGATTCCGTGAATTGTTCATCTTCACCACTAACATTTGAGGACGGCCCGGGTAATACTTGCTGTTTGGAAGCTGTTGGCGTAATGTTGTGAGATCGATTTTGGTGTAGAGTCTGAAGCGACAGAGAATGTTGACGATGGTGTAGCGATGGCGCTTCATGATGAAAGAATGAGTAAATTGAGCGATGTACCTTCCTTTTATACTTTTCCCAACTACCTTGATGAAATGTGAAGTTAGTATGAAGTTGGGAATGATAGAGTTGAATTCGCCGATTGTTGACGCGCAGCCAGATGCGATTTCCAATACGTGAATGTCTTTTCATATAGAAGTATTTCAAGTCCTTCATGATATGATGTAGAGATTGAAAATGACGATAAGATAAAGCAAACTCTCTTCTCACATTTCCAGTTGAATCTTTGAAATAGACGTTTCGATCATGATCCGTTTCAATACGTTGTAGGGAATCTAATTTCCAACTCATGGTGCGTGGTAATCATATCTGATTAAGATTTGCATAGTAGGGCGATGAACTCACGACGAATAAATGTCATGATGGAGCGATGTATGTATCTTCTATACTTCTCCCAATTGTATTTGCGAAATGAGAAACAGTTTGCGGAATGAGAATGGTAGATTTGAATTTCATTTCTGTAATGTTGAAGCCAAACTTGATCACCCAAGGAGATGAATCTTAATGTTTCAAAATATTCCAAATCCCTCATGATATCATTGAGGTTGACAAATTGTCGCCATGTTAATGTAATACCTCTTGATGTATGACCATGAGAATTTTTGAAATGTACGTTTCCATCACGATCAACTCTGATATATTGTAGAGAGTCCAAAATCCAAGTCTTCATGATGTTATGCAAAGTTGCAGATTAGCAATATAAAAATGTCGTTTTATCATATTTTGCTTAGCAATGCGGCTACAAAGAGATTTACTAGTAATCGAGCCGCACTCTTTTCTACTCCCATTGATCATGCACAACAGCTAAATGGGAATTGGGAAGTGGGTGTCACTCAACTTGTTTATAGCAACTGTGTCTATACTTTTGATCATGAGGTGATGACTATTAATATGAGGCGTACAGCTGCTTATCAATGTGAAAAGGGGTGCCGAGTATACATTCCACAGTGGTCAAAGAAAGATCTCTTATCATGTAAAAAGTTTATATATGATTTCTTGAATAAAGCGTGTAAACATATTGTCCAATTTACTCCGCACAATGATGATTATAATTATGTACATCATGTAGTTGAGAAAGATTGGATTGTTGGTTTAAGTCCAAGTTTAAGAAATGATTTAGGCTACCTCGCTAGCGCCTTAACAAGCTATGATAATTTTAACGTTAATTACCACATAAGTGGTCATAAACAGTTAATATATCGAGAGGAAGCTTATTATGTAGATCTTATTCCAAGAAATGAGAAGACGTTGGTGAAGAAGATTGTGATTAAGCCAAGAAAGACAAACATGACTCCTGAAACATTATTGAAGAAATTTAATTATCTCCTTCGAGTTGATGGTAAACAAGTGGCAACATTGACTTATATCAAATCATCTAATCATATTGCAATAAGCAAATTAAATGATGATGATCTAGTATTAGTTTGTTCAAAAGATTTTCATCAGTTCTTACGACATCGTTCTGCAGCTGTTCATGGAAAATCTGATATGCAACATTTACCATGTGAAAGGCCAAATCAATTTGATACAGAATGGGCCGTATCTTTATACAGAAAGTGTGTAGAGCCTTTTGGTGGTTTCTTACATGAAACAAGAGTGTTGATGCCTCGCATTATTACTTCGGTTAAATTGGTTGTAGATTATTTAAATGAAGTGATTAATGAGCAACATATTTCATTTTCTGAAAAAGAAGGTACTTTGTCTCTCACTATAAGTGGAAAAGGTATTGAACTAATTATGGATAAAACTCTAATGGACATTTTGGGTTTTGACCAAAATATCTTTAAAAGTGGTACTGTAACCAAAGCTAGCGCAGACATGTCGCTATCGCGTCGTATTAACTATTTTCAGATATATTCCAATATTGGTGAAGATGTACGTGTGGGAGATGTTGAAGCTCCATTGCTAGCAATGATACCATACCAGCCAAAGAGCTGCAGTATTTTATCTGAGCATACTTTCAAGAAAGTGCATTATACAAAGCTGAAATCAAACTACATCCCACAAATTGATATTGCCATTTATGACGATGCTGGTGCGTTGATTCCTTTTCATAAAGATGCTGTGACAAGTATCACACTCCATTTCCGAATGAAGAGTTAATGCAAACGTATGCTAATATATTTTTCCAATGTGAATAATATGGAAAGTGAAAATAAGGACTCGTTTCTAATCTACTTGCCCAGTAATGCTTCTATGAATAAATTTCCCAAAAATAAACCATCAGACTATCGAGTAGAATTAAATCGCCCACTGCATTTAGAAGGTGAATGGGAGGTTGGCGTTTCTAGTATTTGCTATGATAGCAATATTCAGAATGTGAATGATTTGGAAGAAATGATATTGACTCCTCGCACCCATGATGGAATAACGATGAATAATGCATTTCAGTTCCCATACAATTTAACATCAGATGGAAAGTGGAACTATGAATGGATTCAGATAAAATCAGATTCTTATGAGCCATTTGGGAATGAGAAAATTATTAAGGCATTCAACAGTGGTAATACTTCCATCATGAAGAATAAAAATCAGAAAGCTTATGAGTTTACTATCTATCATTGGAGTGGGAGACAGTTCCTCCGCTTTCATTCTTTTACTAAAGGTCTTACGCTGAGGTTGGATAGTGAATTCTATCCGCATCTCGGTTTTGGCCATGGACTACATCTAACGTCAATTGCTACTGCAAATGTTAGAAAAGTTTATTCAAATCGAATCAACAAATTTCATTATAGATTTAAAATATTTGATGAAGATGTTGTAGAATGCGAAGAACGCATCATTTTGAAAAAGCGTGGTGTTCAACCTTTATCACTTATTGAGTTAGTAAAACGATGGAATGAGACTGTGGGTAAGAAGTATGGAGAGAAAATTATGGCGGACAAAAATAAGTTGGTTATTCAGAAATATAATGACAAACTTACAGTTTATTTCTCTCCAACCTTGCGTCATTTTGTAAGACATTATACACCTATTATTGGAAGCGGTGTGGTGTATGCTTCTCATGAATATCACACTAAAGCTGATTCAGTTAATGATGAATGGTGGGTGGACATCTATGGCGATCGCATCAAGAAAATTTACCAGTCTTATGAAGAATCTAAAGTTGCTATCAATATAATGCCGCGTCTATATCATACAGTTGAAAGCTTCATTCATGTAGTAAATCCTTATATACAACAGAAGTTGAAGCATGTGATGAAAAGTAAATATGATGTAAAGACACACCACATTTCGTTTTCAATTGAAAATCAACGCGTTGTTCTGAAACTGGGTGATGACATTCAATGTCAATTGAGTAAAAATTTGAAAAAACTCTTTGGTTTTTCAATGCTACAAACTGTGTTTGCTGCTGCGCATACGATTGGTATAGAAACACCAATGACACTTGATAAACATGAACAGCACCTTTACATTCAAAGTGATTTGATTCTACCTATTTCTGTTGGTGAGAAAAAAGAATACATTTTACGTGATTTCATTCATGATAAAGACGCTTCATATGGAATAGTCGAGAAGATGTTTGAATCTATTTTCTATCATCCCGTCGTCAAACAAACTATACCCTCTATTGCTATCAAAATTACCAATGGTTTACAAGAGTGCATCCATGTGAAAGATACTAAATCCCTCATAACGTTAGTGTTTCGGAAAACAAAGTGAAGTCATTGTGATATGTTTATTGAAATATGTACATGAATGTGAAGGAATAGACTTTATACAACATCCACTGAAAATATATACATGAGCGCACTTCAATAAACATTGTTATATACAAAAAGTCTTTTTACTTCGTGAAGGGTGGAAATATACAGGGATAGGAAAAATGTCTTTCAGTGGAAAAGTCATCACATGGGGAATGTACAGATGTGGACACATATTCACAAGGAAAAAACAATCTCATGCGATACATAAAACAACAATGTTTATCTACAGAAATCAACATCAAAATACTAAGTTAAGGATGATTATGCTAAGACGTCTCCTGAATGTGGTAGTGTGAGTTTAATTCTTTTGGGTGGTGGTATGTTTGTGTCAGGATGTCCATGTGGAAGAGATATGTTGTGTTCTAACCAGCACCTCTTATCCTCCCATGCTGAAAGCGCCCGTTTCCTAAAAGTATGAGTTTTGATCTCATGCGACTTAGATTTTAAGATTGTCATATTGACAAACGTTATATTTTTATTTCTTTAGGCTTTCCTGAAATTCTTATGTTTCATGTTAGAGACCAATGATCTTGATATGCCTTTAGCACGCTTAATACTATCGTCGCTATCCTTTAATTTCATAGAATACATTTTTGGACGGAGGAGAATCATTTCATCTATTTCCTTCCCTGCTGTCTCATCCTTAAAGCAGCCAAGTTTTGCCTTATTTTTGATGGAGTAGAGTGGATGATCAGCAGGATAATTTGATGTATCAAAATATCTTTCTAAAGATTTTCCTACTTCATTGAAATTTAAATCTTTTTGAGTGGTAATACCTAAAAAGAAACTATCTGTATCACCACCCAACAAACGAACCTCTTTTACGAGAGGACACGGTTTTAGTATTTTATAGAAGAGTTGATACATTTCAAGCTTGGAGTAATCTAGAACAGCTTGACCAATATAGATGGGTTTGCACAACTCAACTTCAGATTTTATCATTTTAATACCTACAAGATCCTCATCGATTATGTCTCTATCGATGAATAGAGGTGATGAGGTCAATTTGTGATACTTTTGATCATCATTAACTAGTTTGTAGTTTACGCGCTTTCTAACATCCTCCATCGTCTTACCAAATAGACTGTTGTTCTTATATTTATAGAAATCTTTTTCAAAGTTATTTTGGGCTAGTGCACGTTTCTGGCTGTTGCTATCAATATATGGCTTGAGGAAGGCTTTCTGTCTAAATTTAATAATGCGGTGAACTCTTTTTAAAATCATGCCCATTTCTAAATAAAATTTTAAGATGCTAAAGTGGACTAGATAGTTTTCTTTATCATATTGAGTGAGCAAAAGTTTGCGGCAAGGCTTATAGTCGGGTTGTCCACATGATTCTAAATCTTTATGAAATTGTTTCATAAAGTCGGAAAACATATCTTTGCTCACTTCACCTGATTCGGGTGCGAGTGGAAAATCTACGGTTTTATGTTTAATATTATTTGGATAGATTAGATCTATCTCAAAATAATATCCCCAATCACCTTCATCTGGAATTGCTAGTATGTTAGAAGGGTTGGAGAAATGTTGAATATCACTATCATCTAACCAGCTAAACTCAGAGTGAGGTAGCGGTTTGGATAATGAACTACCATACAAATTATTTTGGTCATAATACTTCAGATGGGTATGATCATTACCTACTGTTTCAGATTTTAACCTATGTTTATTTACAAATGTGAGACCACCGCGAATTCCTCGCTCAAATAAATTATACATCTCTGGATCTTGTAAGAGATGAATGGTCTCACCAGTCATTTTAAAAGCAGACTTAAATGACATGGCTGGTAGACTGACAAAGTGGACGGGATCTAACTTATCTTCTTCTAATGCCACTCGTCGAAACTCCTGAAATACATCAGCCAGCAAAAATACATCTAACTTAAGGTAGGCAATCATATATTCACCAAATGTATGGCAGTCAAATTTTATCCATGCATCTTGTGCATGATCATAATCTTCGGTCTTACATTCTGCGCCGGTCAAATCATTTTTAAATTTATCTATGGGCGGAAGAGAAGTCTCGCCGAGTTTACTAATCGCATCAAAATATGCATATGGAAAGACTCCTTTCCGTGTGATGACTTCATCGGTTAGATTTGGGTATTGTTTCTTAAGATTTTGTGTTAGTGGAAGAGACTTTAGATTTTGCACGAGAGAGGCCAGTGATGCAGTCATAAATTGGTAGGAATCTAAAAATTTTATATCAAAATAGACCGTCTTATTTTCTTTAGTTTTATCGACAGGCACTTTTGCTGTCATGGCCATAAACTTCTCTCTCGTTTGCGCTATTACATCAAGCTTCCACTCTTTCATTTGACCTAAACCTCCTTTTATTATCATATGGCTGTCGTAGCCCTTGAAATTGTGGAAAATGACGGGTAATGTACGCCGCTTCATCCTCAGCGAAAAATTACATTTTGAACAGAGTGCGTTTCTAAATTTAGCAGTGATGTGATCATGGTCGCGCACTTTCTTAATCTTATCATCGTCAAATGTTTTCCTACATTTGGGGCAAACGTTGCAACTATCAAATTTTGCTTGATCATCTGCTGTCATATGCAATGATCTGCGATAGAGTTCACCATCATGTTTTTGTTGAAATTTTACAGCCTGTTCGAGGAATTGTAGGAATTGGTAAATACAATCCTCACCTTGCCAGACGCGCATTTTATTTTGCCTACCCCTAAAGTGATCATGCCATACTTCATAGCAGGAAATGGCTGCTGGTCGATGGATGTTATCATCGATATAACATTCGATGTCAGCATAGATGACACGAAGAGGACTTAGTTCATCACCATTCTCTCTATATGAAAACTCCTTATCTTTGGGCATGCGCTCCATTTGCAGTTTACCTCGCTTACACCATTCGTAATGAGTTTCAAATTTAGTTTTCCTCCTAAAGTGGCGAATACATCTGTCGCAGTAATATAACTCTCTACTAGAGTTTTCTAAGTGGTGGTATAAGCGAGAGATTTTGGGAATACCACAGTAGTGCCATTCCTCACTATCATCCTGTTTTACTAATAACAGGTTTATTGTACGTTCATAACAACTCGAACGCGAGTTGTAGCGCACACCCTTCAATCCCTTTTCCCAAACATGGAGAACTATTTTGATGTTGTTCAATTTTTCAAATTTTTCTATATCTTTAATTTTCATATCGTCACTATTACAGTCATCGAAGTTTAATTCATTCTCCCACTGTTGATACTTACTCTTGCGGTATCGACTATTCTGCACATCATTATAGTGGAGAATGGAGAGGACGGCATACTTAAAACATTGCGATTCGCAATCTACAGAAATGACTGCTGCTTTATTTCTTAAATTTTTCGGAAGTTTAAAGGAGCCTCGACCACTATGATTTCCTAATAAACTGATTTTGATCATAGCGGTCTCAATACCATCAAAAACGAGTCCACTATCACGCTCGTTAAATTTATCTATATTTAATTTTAACCCTTGGATATGAAAATTTATCCAAGACTCACAGTCTACAACTTCGGTTGCAGGAGAGGAGGGTATGTGAAACTCCAACCTCTCTATTATTTGTCCAGTATGGTGGTCGATTTTTACATATTTTATTTTAAGATAGATGAGCGCCTTCATTCTAAAATTGTCTAAATTGTTGAAGAGCGCTTCTATCAATGATGAATTTTGATGAAACCATTCCTCAAAGTTAGCAATGGTTTCTGAGGAGTCCATCTGGTAGTTCCTCACTAAATTATTTATGGACACCTCAGTGAGTCGGATAGAGGAGGTACCGTTGGTGTAGGTATCGTTCGTGTGTGTATGTTGAAGTCTGTGCGAAGATAGTTCAAAACGTGTCTCGAAAGACTGAATGCATAAATCGCAAGAAAAGGAGACATCGTTAACAGAATCATCCCTACCTTCGGAGATTGATGCCGGCTTAGGTCTACAAACACCTCGCTTGATGTGTCGGATGAGATCACGCTTCCTCGTGAAGATGTGTCCACAGTCAGCACATTGCCGATCGTCGCATTCCCGCGACAATGTTGAGATGGACTCGCACGAGATGGAACTGGTATCACCTGAAAGAGAAATCATTCTTTCATCTCTGTTCAAGTCTCAGTGTATTGTTACAACCTACCTTGACTCAACAACTCTAAACTTTCCTCGAGAAGGGAGGGCGTTGGTGATGAAGTTGATGCCTGAAATTGAGGAAGATGCTATTAGCTACACGTTTGAGGGAGATGAGAGAGGAAATTTTCAACTTACCATTTGAACGAAATTATGTTTAAGCTTGATACTTCAACAAGATAGAGACTTCACTCAAATTTGAAATTCACTAAAGAGCAGTTCACTTGTACGCCTCAAATACAGAATTCGTCAGAGAACAGTTCAATTATGCGTCTCAAAGACAGAGTGAAATGATACGGATATCACTTTGCTTATATACTTTCATTCTCTTCATTCATTGGATGTTCATTCTGATTGGCTGCTTGTGTATACTTAAGAATTAGAAAACATTTCAAAGTCATTATTCACAGTCAACATGACAAGCCCTCCAACAACACCAAATACCGCATTGGAGTTCTCCTCTCCATGCTCAACACCAAAGGCGCTCGTTACACCAAATGCACCAAGAAAGGCGAAGGTGGAGAAGGTGTACCGACTGGACAATATACGAAAGTTATCATTACCAGCGGACGAGGTAGAGGAGAGTGTATGTGAGAAGGAGTGTCCCGACTTAACAGGCGTGAGGTGGAAGTATCTCCAGTACGATACTGACGATGTGATGGAGATGACCAGCAAGTCGCAGTTGCATCAAATATGGGAGTGGTACACCCCTAACTCCCAACCGCGAACCGTGGCGGAGTGGGCGTACATTGACAACGTGAGGGACGCTGCAGAAGAACGTTTAAAGCAGCTCAACTGTTTTTGTGATCTATGTGAAGTCAGACTCTGGGACGATATTGACGATGAAGACCTTTTAAAATACATGCCATAATAAATGTTTATTTCGTATTATCTTTGCTTTCATACTGACTTACTTGAATGGGGCTTTAGTGAATAATTTAACCATGTATACTTTTTCATTTGGAAATAGTAGCACGCTTAGTCTAACTTGCAAATCTTATAACATTTCATATGGGTGATAATGGTAGATGAAATAGTGTCAAATAAAATTAAGATAGCTTACACTTCTGATACAGGGATAGCAATCGACTGCGATCCATGTGTAAAGAGCTTGTTAGACTACGGATGGGGTTAAGTGGATGATTTAACCATGTATACATTTTCATTGGGAAATAGTAGCACGCTTAGTCTAACTTGTAAATCTTAAAACATTTCATATGGACGATGATGATAGATGAAATAGTGTCAAATAAAATTAAGATAGCTTACACTTCTGATACAGGGATAGCAATCGACTGCGATCCATGTGTAAAGAGCTTGTTAGACTACGGATGGGGTTAAGTGGATGATTTAACCATGTATACATTTTCATTGGGAAATAGTAGCACGCTTAGTCTAACTTGTAAATCTTAAAACATTTCATATGGATGATGATGATAGATGAAATAGTGTCAAATAAAATTAAGATAGCTTACACTTCTGATACAGGGATAGCAATCGACTGCGATCCATGTGTAAAGAGCTTGTTAGACTACGGAAGAGAGAAGTGTGTTATGTTGCGTGTGGCGCGTGAGTGTCCTCCCATTTCATTCCATTCATTATTTTTCTTCCCCTCTGCATTCCATATCCGAGGATATGTGGCGGGCTTGGGACCGCTTTAGCTGCATTAGAAGGTTGGCCCTTAAAAGAGCCCATGGGTCGTTCTCCGTCCACCGACACTTCTCTCACTTCTGCAAAAACTCTGAAAGAAAAAGAATAGGAGATTAGATGAGCTACAAAAATGATCATGTTGAGGAAGCTTACTGGGAACTTTCTTCCGAACTTTTCGGACGACGAAGTCTTCGAGCTGACCGGTAACGTCCATGCTCATGTGGAGACAGCGGACTCCGTCGCCCTCATAACACTGCTGGGTTACGTTGGGATCATCCGTGATGGTTGGGGCGTCGCAAATATTGTTCTCAAAGAGGGGAAGATGGACTTCATACACTCTTCTTTTTCGACACTTCAAACGCTCATGCAGTCGCTCCACTTCACCCGTCAACCTCTTATTAATGACCTTCACCTCCTCCGTCTCCTTCACCACGCTTCGCATCCGCTCTATCTCTTCATCCTTCCTCGACACACTCGCCCGCAAACTCTCCACCAAACCTGCCTTCCTCATCAACTCGCTCCTTTCCGCCATCCATTCCTTCTCCTTCTTTCTCAAGCTCTCCAACTCTTCCCTTGTTGCCCTATACCCCTCAACCTTCACCTTCAGCTCATCATTCTCCTTCAAAACCTTTCTATTGTTACTTTCCAAAGCCATCACACGATCCTTCATTCTCACAAATACCTCCGTGTCATACGCCTCTTGCTGCCGTGGCGATGACGCTGCCATCGGCTTAGCCACTTCCTCCCCCTCCCACTCTTCCTTCAAATTCGCTATGTCTCCAAACAAATCTTCCATCACCGCATCCAAATCTACATCATCCTTCTTCTTCTTCATATTCGCTCTCAACTCAACTTCCTCACTCGAACTCCCATCACTCGAACTCCCCTCACTCGCATTCCTCACCACTTTCTCCCCAATCACGTCCTGAATCGTGGCCACCGCCTTTCTCACCTCTTCCCTTTCCAACAACTCTCCCTCAAACCATGCCTTGAACCCCTTCTCTCCGATGTTCCCACTCTCACACTGCAAATGCGCCTTCATAAATTCCTTCTCATCCCCCATCACACATTTCCGACAAGACACACACAACCTCAACATCACTTTCCTCTCATGGCCCATCGTCCCCTCTTTTTCTTTTAAGTGTTTCTTGAGTTCGCTACCTCTAGCAATCTTTCCACAGCTACACTTGCCCACCAACATCTTGGCATTACTCGCTTTTGTCATGATAATTCTGTAAAGATAGAGTAAAATTTGATAGCAAGTGTTTATAGGATACTACTTGCTGATATGCATTGAAAGACTAAGTCACCAAACATTTGATAGCAAGTCAGCAACCGTTTGGGTGTTAAGCTCTTGAATCCGTTACAGGCGTTACTCAGAGGGGATCTTATCCCAGCTCCAAGGCCTCGACCCACAAATCCAACCTCGATCGGACAGAGCGTGCGTCATATCACTGTGTTGGTATCCGGGCCCCAGTTTTGACATGAAAACCGGTGGAGTTATTTACAAGAGGAAACGACCCAAGTCACAGAGACTCATAAACGACTGCTTTTTATTCAAAAACTTTAATTATTATCATTAAATATGAATTTAAATTTTTCAGTATTTTAGTACTACTCATAAAACGTTTATAAGTAGTCTGTCACCTTCAGCATAGCAAACGCTGTCGAATGTTTTTTGAATCAAGTCTAAAGGACTTGTAGAAGCAAAGTTATAGCCGTTTGAAGATTTCGGCCTACTATCATCAAATGGTCAGTCATGCTATACTGACTAACCTATAAGTCTGACACCTTAGCTGATATCAGCAATGTAAAGTCAGAAGTCCGATATCGGACCTCAAGAGAAACGACTTACCTGTAGTCAGTTTCTCAACTTAGTGAAATTCCTCTCCCGATCCCGTTCTTATATACCCTGTGAATATGCAATCGATAAGAGGGGGGGGGGACGTCAGTGAAATTTCAAAATTTGATGAAAAATGTTTTGGTGACGGTCCCAGGTCGAAATTCCACACTTTGGAAAATTTTCAAATTTTTACCCATACAAAGTCACTCTGACACTTAGGATTTTTTCAGGTAAGCGAGCTCCGACCTAAAATCTTGTAACCGCTCTAACTTTTGAACGAAGACAGATAGGAACAAGCCGATTGTTTCACTGAATTTGTCTCACTCTTAGCTTTCAAACGAGCTATCGCACGACAAAATCCGTCCACTGGAAGACAAAATCGAAGCAAGCTGTCCAGAGGGGGGGGGACGTCAGTGAAATTTCAAAATTTGATGAAAAATGTTTTGGTGACGGTCCCAGGTCGAAATTCCACACTTTGGAAAATTTTCAAATTTTTACCCATACAAAGTCACTCTGACACTTAGGATTTTTTCAGGTAAGCGAGCTCCGACCTAAAATCTTGTAACCGCTCTAACTTTTGAACGAAGACAGATAGGAACAAGCCGATTGTTTCACTGAATTTGTCTCACTCTTAGCTTTCAAACGAGCTATCGCACGACAAAATCCGTCCACTGGAAGCCAAAATCGAAGCAAGCTGTCCAGAGGGGGGGGGGGGACGTCAGTGAAATTTCAAAATTTGATGAAAAATGTTTTGGTGACGGTCCCAGGTCGAAATTCCACACTTTGGAAAATTTTCAAATTTTTACCCATACAAAGTCACTCTGACACTTAGGATTTTTTCAGGTAAGCGAGCTCCGACCTAAAATCTTGTAACCGCTCTAACTTTTGAACGAAGACAGATAGGAACAAGCCGATTGTTTCACTGAATTTGTCTCACTCTTAGCTTTCAAACGAGCTATCGCACGACAAAATCCGTCCACTGGAAGCCAAAATCGAAGCAAGCTGTCCAGAGGGGGGGGGAACGTCAGTGAAATTTCAAAATTTGATGAAAAATGTTTTGGTGACGGTCCCAGGTCGAAATTCCACACTTTGGAAAATTTTCAAATTTTTACCCATACAAAGTCACTCTGACACTTAGGATTTTTTCAGGTAAGCGAGCTCCGACCTAAAATCTTGTAACCGCTCTAACTTTTGAACGAAGACAGATAGGAACAAGCCGATTGTTTCACTGAATTTGTCTCACTCTTAGCTTTCAAACGAGCTATCGCACGACAAAATCCGTCCACTGGAAGCCAAAATCGAAGCAAGCTGTCCAGGGGGGGGGACGTTAGTGAAAGTTTTTTCTTTCCGATTTCGCTGGAAACATCCTTCCTAACCCAAAATTTCACGTAGATTCCGAATCTGGCCTCCGTTTTCTCATCCGATGCTTCGTTTGGGCGCTACACACCAAAACATCCCAAATTCTAACTCTGTCGTTTTTTCGAAAAATGTTGAAAATTTTTTCTCTCCGATTGACTTGAAACTCACTATACAGATAAAGAATTTCACGCTGATTCCAAATCTGAAATCCGTTTTCCAATCCGATGCTTCGTTTTGAAGCTACAGCCCAAAACGTCCCAAATTCTAACTCTGTCGTTTTTCACCAATGTCCCAAAATCTTAAATGGCGTCTCACATCTAAACGAAGACAGATAGGAACAAGCCGATTCTTTCACTGAATTTGTCTCACTCTTAGCTTTCAAACGAGCTATCGCACGACAAAATCCGTCCACTAGAAGCCAAAATCGAAGCAAGCTGTCCAGAGGGGGGGGGACGTCAGCCGAAAATTTTTTCTCTCCGATTTCGCTGGAAACATCCTTCCTAACCCAAAATTTCACGTAGATTCCGAATCTGGCCTCCGTTTTCTCATCCGATGCTTCGTTTGGGCGCTACACACCAAAACGTCCCAAATTCTAACTCTGTTAAAATTTTGAAGAAAAATTTTTTCTCGCCAATTGCCTTGAAACTCACCCTACCGATGCAGAATTTTACGCTGAATCCGAATCTGGCAGCCATTTCACCATCCACGACAACCTAGACGGTCGCCCACGTCAACCTAGACGGTCGCCCACGTCAACCTAGGCGGTCGGCCACGTCAACCTAGGCGGTCGGTCACGTCAACCCATACGAGACCAACACATCCGAGTCTCATACTCTGTCGTTCCAGAGGGGGGGGGAGTCAGCGAACATGTTGTGAACCCACCTGGCCGGCACACCACGACAGACTCTGTCGTTCCAGAGGGGGGGGGGACTCAGACCCGAAGCACCACGGCGGCCGACCACGACACTCTGCCGTTCCAGAGGGGGGGGGGGCGCCGGTCGAGTGTTTGTCATTTGCTTACTACTGCTGTAGCTCAATTTGATTGTATTACGGTTGAATATCTTCCTGTACATGTGGTCTTTGTGAAAGTGCTTATCAATTAGAGCAAGAAATATCCGACCAATGTTTGTAGAAGCACTCTTGCTATATGGAGGGTTAAACCATGTAATCACTCTTTCTCGATTTTTCTTCTCTTGTTGACTTTTATTTTCAGTACTCTGATAGGTGAGCTTGTGCGCGTAACCATTGTTGTGCAGCATTTTCTGATAAAAATCAGCTGAGTCGTTGAATGTGCTCTCGTTTGATGATAACTCAGATAACCGCTTTTCTACAATTGTGGGTATTTGCTTAATAATACACTGAGGATGATTGGACTTGGCGTTAATGTACAAAACATCTTGTTCTGGTTTCCGGAAAGGCTTGTACGTTCCATCATTAAGGTCTAAAGTGATGTCCAAGTAATTCACAATCTTGAGATTGCATGATACGTCCAAGATCTGTTTTAAAAACAGACTTACCTGTTAAGAAGCACCTGAAGAATTAAAAACAGATAGCGCTTGTGCTCTATACTTTGATTTTTTACGGTCTTCATTTTTTGCTTTATATTTCCAGATACTGAGCATTATCTCGAATTATTTGTTATATATATATTGTTTATATAGATTGTTTTAAATAAATGAAAGGAAAAAACAGATCTTCTAATCTGATTAAGCTGTCCCCATCAGAAACCTGTTCGCACGCCTCTTGAAAGTATCAATATTGTATTGGTCAGGGAAAGTGGTCTATGGAAGCTGACTCCAAAGCTGTGCCGTGCGAACAAAAAAGCTTTTCGAGCGACTCACAGTACGTGCGCGTTCTAGGCTCACATGATAGCATGTGAGTGCATTAGCTCTGCGTGTGTTTCTAAAGAAGATCTTAGGTTTGGGTACGCACTCATTCCTGCAGAGCTGCTTCTACCGAAATAGTACCTGTAGAAGAGACTGATTGAAGCAACATCCCGTCTGACGGAGAGCGGCTGCAACTTGTTAGCAAATTTTTCACCCATGAGATTCTTGACACGTTTCTCAACCCGTTCAAGGAGGTTAAGATGCGTTTGTGGGGCGCCTGCCCACAGATAACAACAATGCTCCATCAGAGGACGAATAGTGGACTTGTAAAGATAGCAGACAGTCTGTGGTGGAAGATAGCTACTGGCACGATAGAGACTACCAATGTGTTCAGCTGCCTGCTTCCTAATGGATTGGATGTACGGTTTCCATGACAAGTCTTTCGTAACCGCCAATTCAAAGAAGGAGATGGAATCTTGTTCTCTGATCCCATTATCTGACATCTTAATGCTATGATCATCATCATCTCCTTTAAGTCGTGAGTGCAGAATACTTGGAGTTTTTGAAGAATTGAAGGAAACAAGCCAATTGCCACCCCATTCTGAGACCCTGCGTAGGTCTTCATTAAGAACGTCGCATAACTGCTGACGTTGCTGAGTGTTCTTAGCTAGTCACTCATTGGAATTGAAGAGTGTCCTGTCATCTACATACACCACCAATTTACTCACTGGGCAGTCTGGGAGGTTGTTGATGTACAGCAGAAAAAGATTGGGTCCCAAAATTGACTCTTGAGGAACTCCTGCATTGACAACCTTGGTGGAAGACTTTTGGCCATCTAAGACAACAGATATCTGCCGGTCACTAAGGAAAGAAGCAAGAAGTTTGTGGAGTTGATCAGCAACTACATAAGACTTAAGCTTCCTAAGGAGTCCTTGATGCCAGACTTTATCGAATGCCTTGGAAATTTCCAGGGCAACTGATCTCGCCTCACCTTGTCTGTCAAGGACACGACTCACATGTTCAGTGACATATGAAAGAAGATCTGCAGTTGATCGAGAGTGCCTGAAGCCATACTGTTCTTCTGCTAGAAGGTTCAGACTTTCAAGGAAGTTAACATTTTGTTGGTTAATCACTGCTTCAAAAATCTTGCCAGCAATTGGAAGCAGGTTGATAGGACGGTAGCTAAATGGAAGATATGAGTCAGAACCTTTCTTTGTAACTGGAACCACGGAAGCTACCTTCCAACAAGAGGGAAACTCACCGGTGGATACACATCTACTGAACAGTTAGGATAAAAGTGGGGAGAGATCAGGTGAGAGATGCTTGAAGACCGAAACCGGAATGCTGTTTGGTCCACTAGACTTAGAGCTATCGAGACCTGCGATGATCTTTTTGACGTTTCGGACTGTGACTGAAGAAGGAGTAACTGTCTCATCAGCGCGCATGGGAATTGGAGGTGGAATTCTACCTGCATCGTTCAGTGTTGAATTCTTCGCAAACTCCTTGCAAAGAAGCTCGGCTTTGTCTGCCGACGTTGTCGCCATAGAAGCACCGACTTCGGCATGACGGAGTGCTGGGATGGAGGATTTGCTCCTATTGGTGACACTGTTGTAAATCCTCCAGAAGTCCTTAGAGCCAAGCTTTTGGGTAGCAATGGATTTCCGTACATACAAAGCGTAACGGCTTTTGGCCTGATGTATATTTCCTTGCAAATTCTTAGTGCGGTGTTGTACAATTCAAGATTGCGAGCGGTACTCTCACGCTCATACTTACGGAAGAAGTAGTCACGCTGGCAGGTTGCTGCACATTCTGGTGTAAACCAAGGTTGGGAGTGGGGCTTCATTTGGAAAGTAGAGTGAGGAATGTAGGCCAACATCCCTATCTGAAGCCACACTGTCAGTTCTTCGGCCAACTTGTGGACGTTTTCGCTCAGAATCAAATTCTCAGCTTGAACTTGACTAAGAAAAGTGCCGAAGCCACACCAGTCTGCTTTGGAGAATTGATAAACTGTTCTATAGAAAGTCGCAGACGGTGCAGTGCAAGTTTGTTTGCCAGAAACTGTGATAACACAGTGATCAGACGTGCCGAGGGGAGAAGTAACTTTGTGTGATAAACACGCTGGATTTGAGGTGAGAAGCAGGTCAAGGAGACATGCAGTATCCTCAGCTCGGTCAGGCACTCTTGTAGGACAAGTGACAATTTGACCAAGATTGTGAGAGACATCAAAAACCTCGGCTGCCTGACCGGAGAGATCGGTGGTGCGTGAGTGCACAAGCAAGTCAACATTGTGTACGCTGAAGTCACCAAAAAACGGCAATCTCAGCGCTGGGATACTCTTGTAGAAGAGAATCGATCTTATCAGAAAGAACATTGAAAATGTCCGCATTGGTTGATGGAGAGTGGTATAGGAAAAAAAAGAAGAAAAGTGGTTTTCTGTTACGGCGCAATGAAGGCAAGATACTCATGCCTTGGAGCTTCTGAGCTACGAAGCCTTCTCAAGGGAAGGCTTGTCCTGGTATAGACTCCAAGATCACAACAAGGTGCTTTATCCATCCGGTGAAACATGTGTCCATCAGGAGTAACGTCGCTTGATGACTAACTGGGATCTAACCTGGTTTCCGACAGGGCTAGAAGCTCTGGTGACTTACCTTGCAGGAAGATGTTGATGTCGTCGTAATTGGACCTCAGTCCTCTTACGTTGCTGAAGCTGATCCTGAGAGGGGTTTTGAGCTTGACGGCTTGACTACGTTTCTTGTGTGTCTTTCTCATTTTCATAATTTCTCGTAGAATATCAATCAAATAAACAGAAATTGTGCTGCACAACGAAGTGATACAAGAAACTTTGGAAGGCATCATAAAAAATTTAAATAATAGGAACAAAGCTGCAATAAATAATACGCAAAAAAAGACACTTATAGGCACAATTCATGTCGCAAAAGCTTGAAGAAACCCAAATGAAACCCACACATTTAGAATAAACAAGCGTGGAGAATAAGGATGAAAAATTAATCAAGCATAAATAAATTCAATAACCAGTAAAATAAAATAATATTCCAGAGCCTGCTAGTCAGCCGGAGCACGGTCACAAACCGCCGATAATAAACCTTTCCGACAAGGTAAAACCCAAAGAAGCATGAGCTTCAGACGACAAAGCCTTATTGCGACTCCGTTTTCACCCTTTCACCACTTTGAGACCGCAGGTTGAGTGAGAAAGGGTAATAATAATGTATAACAATAACGCACAAAAAAGCCAAAAATATGTATTCGAATGCCTTTTATTAATGAAATTCAGGCACGAAAAATCAAAATTGAATTACAGAACATTGAAAAAGTCAGAGTCATGCCAACCTTCATTGGCTCACCTCCATTATCAGTTCTTTTGAGAAAGAAAATGACTGTTCCTTGTAGCAATAATTGCTTATGCGAAAACAGGGGAATGTTCAACCACAAGAACTTGGTATATAGGATCACTTGTACACATTGTTAAATGTTCTGAATTGGTGAAAGTCGATGCATATCACGCAAGCGGGTTTTAGAACATCTCAACCAAAAAGAAAGCATGATTTACCAACATTTTAAGTTAAAACATAGGATGACACCAGCAAGTGAAGACATTGTCTGTGAAATAATGTAAGAAAAGTCTAAGAACGTTTGTGAAAGAAAGGCAGCTGAAAAGTTTTTTATTGAATCTCGCAAACCTGAAATTAACATTGTACATCATTGTTTTTTCTATATAGGCCCTTCATCCATTTAGACCATATAATCTAGAAATTTTTTCATAGTAATTATTTCCTGTGATCGTATAGGTATTTTATCCTTCTGTCTCCTACCATAGTATTATAGCTTTTATCTTGAATTCGTCGGAACAAGTTATTGGAAAATCATATTCAAATACACATGATTGTCCGAAAACTTGTTCAGACGAATTTTAGACGTGATCAAGTGTCATACGAAATATCGTCTAATAAAATGTTATCAGTTAATTGGTCTAGTCTTATTTTTGTTTCATAAATCTAACTGACCAATGGCGATCAAAAGAATACATATATATACATAAGACAAGATTGACAAAAAGTAAATCGCAATCAATTTTCGATAATTTTAAGTAATTTTTTTCCAGTTCTTTATAAATCAATTTTACATTTTGATTTGAAAACTTGAATGCCTGTTTTGAGAACCATTTTAATGTAATTCTGATCATCCATCTTCAGGGTAAGTAGCTTGTGTGGATTAAACTATTTACAAATCATTCTTATAAAATTTCAATATCAAAATGACATGTAAAAAGCTATGTGATAGGCATGAATAAAGTCAACAAAAGAAGTCATGGTGAAGTAAGTAAGTGAGTAAGCATACTGTAGATAAGTCATAGTAAAACCAATCGTCTTGTTCATCCCTGATTCTGTTTGTTTAGTGTTGGTTGATATTTCTTGATTAGTGAGGCCTCTGCAATTTCTAGATCTTGTTGGGTGTGATATCTGGCCAAGATTTTAGTGTCTTTAAGAATGGCTTGGTATCCAATTTTGACTTCTGTGTGGGTTTGCATGTGTTGTTTGATGGCACCATTTGATACATGTTGTTTGCAGCGCTGAGTTGGTGTATTTGTTGTAAAACCGATGTATTGTGCAACGCCGTTACATGCATTGTGTGGGCATGTGCATCAGTAAACAACATGGTGTAACTCATCACTTGCAGTCAGAAATTTTGGTTTCAGTTCATCCTTTAATTTTCTCATTTTGTAAAAGCATCGGATGCTTACTCGCAATCTCTGGTCGATCGGTTGAACATTTTTGTTTACGATTGCTTTTAGTCTCTTTTCTTCAGTTTTCGCATTTGTTCCCCATTGTTCTTGAAAATTAAATTGAACTGTTAATGAAGATTCTTCACTTTCCGAACTACATTTTCGCTTGAGAAATTTTTGCACAATATTATCGATCTGCGCTTGAGAATAATTATTGTTAATCAAAATTTGAAAAATCATAAAAGTCAATTCAAAGTTTGCGGTCGGGAAATTGGTTGCATGTCCATCACAGAATGAGGCGAAGGAGGTGTATTCCCATGAACAATTTCTTCAACCAGAGCGAGTAAGAAGTCACGTCGACTGATTTTTCTGCCGGTGCATGTTTTGTAAAGAATTCAAGCGCTGATTCCTGCCAAATCAAGAATGTTGAAAAATGTAGCGAGAGTCCATCGTCGAGTTCCAGCTTTTGTTGTAAATCGCTTCCCCATTTGATCGAGAGCATCAACACCAACTTTCGTTCGATTGTACATCAATATTGTTTCAGGCTTCTTCTTTTCACTATCTGATATTGCCACTGATTGGTGTTGAGAACTAAGAAGAAAAACTATTTTGGTTGACTTTGCCTTGTAAGCGATCAGAGTGATGCCATCTTCAGTTGAAAAGCTTCAGTTGAGTAGCTAGGTATGACCTTTCTTCCCATTTGTCGGATGATTAGTGGAAGTTCGCGCTTATTGTTTCGCATTGTTCCAAGCGTTGTAATCGATTTTGTCATAAGATTTCGACAAAGATCAATAGAGGTGAAGAAATTATCGTGAGTGACATGATAACCCTTGTTTTCAAGACCACGCATCAATTCTCGATCAGACCAACAGGTATCTTCTATTGTTCTGTTCCCATAACACGGGTGCCTTTAGCCTGGGTGCATCGTTGGATATGTCGAATCATTTTTTCGTCGATCATAAGTTTGAAAGCAGAGTATGGAGAATTTTCAGAAATGGCATGGCGAGTAGATACGGTTAAGCCAGAGCGAGCTCGAAAAATGTTGCGATCTGGTGCACGGCCAACATTCGTCTTCTGTACAGTGATGCGATGCCATTTTGTACCGTCCAGCCCTGTCGAGTTATCTGATTCTCTGCTCACTGCAATCCTCTCAGATAACGGAGGAATGCTTTCACTATCAGATGAATCGTTTTCACTTGAAGCACTGATTTGATGGCTTGTCATCGTCGTTGGTGTTTCATCTGCACTATCACTTGATGACGTGTCTTCGTCGCCGGACTGATCTTCACGTAGTCACAAAATCCTGTCTAAAGCATCACCTGCCGCGAATCGCTTCATGCGTCTCGACGCCATTCTTTCGACAGAATTGGAGGAATTGAGGAAAGCACACGAATTTATTGCAATGTGTCGGGATGTACTAATGGAAATTCGATATCAACGGTATCAAATTCAAATGGTATCTGACGTCAATCTAATCATCGATAAAAACAAACATAGATATTTCAATAGTATGCAATTTTTTCATACAGCAGATAATAGGTTGACCATGATAGCTTACGCTTCCAGGCGACCTCGGAGAATCAATATTTCATTCCATGCTTCTGACTCTCACGAGGTCTGTAGATATCTCAGTACGTCCTGCTCTTGGCACAACCGTGAAAAATGACTTGCCAGCTAGGAATTGAACCCAGTCATCGAACGGCTAACGCGGCCTGACAATCATGAAGGCTAGGTTATAAATGGCATCTGGAATCACCACTCTATCATTTCTTGCCTGACAGAGCCCATAGAATTCCTTATCTTCTAAACTCCATCTTGCAGTAAATATCAATGTCGTCATTACTGGATTTTTATTTGGTAACTTTAAATATCTATTGAAGTCATATCCTGCCCATCACAGAGTCAAGATAAAAATTTCTTCCCAATGACGCCTGGAAAAACATAGCGTGAGTTTAGAATATAAAGCAGTGCGCTCATTGAAGTAGTAAAACAGCATCAAATTCAGAAACTACAATTTCTTGTCCCTGATCCAATTCTATGCCCATAAAGCAATAGAGGAAGCAAGCCAGAGAAAAGCAGCCTAGTCGAAAACAAAGCAGAGGAAAATAGTGCAAATAGTACAAGTGATGAATCAACTCCATGACAATCAAAATGCCTACCAGGTTAGACGCGCACGCAGGAAGTCGCAAGACAACAACAACACAATTGAACCTGAAGACACACAAAATCGGTATAAGGGAGATTTTACGTCATCAACCTCAAACCTACTGGAATTTCACTGCATTCATTGTTTTCTTTTGGCAGCTGTAAGCGGTAGTATAAAATGAGCCGGAATTTTATCAACGGTCATTTGACCGCTCTCGTCATACTTCACCAACACACAAAAATATCTATGAACAACAACTGATAAATCAAATATATTATAACGCAAACAAAGTACTAGAGAAATGATGAAAAGTCACCAGAGACAAACTTGTTTTAAACAAGGATAATCGAAACGATTTTAGAAAGAAGTTCGTTTAGCGGTCAATTGACCGCTCTCGGCATTCTAGTGTTAAAGCAGGTTGAAACTGTCGACTAAAGTTATGGCTCGGAAAGCGGATGCATAGGAAGATGAGAGCGCACTCATTTAGTTGACAAAAAGCTAAAAGCCGGCTAAATGGCGAGGTCCAAGGCCTCTATGTCCATAGTAAATGTAGCGTTTTTAAGTGCGCAGTCGGAGGATTAAATATCTCCCATAACTTTTTAACCGGACACCCGGTTAACTTAAACCTTGACATACTTCAGGGTAAATGGAGCAATTCATCACGGCCATAGACCAAATCTGAAAGGAAAAACTCCAGTCAGCGTGTCAAATTTTGATCACCGCTTCAAAAACAGTGAAACTTCTATCGCAGTTTAAATATTTTGGTGACGGTTCTATGACTAGATTTTTTTCTGTTGAGTTCCACTGCCGGCTTATGGAGGCGAGTAATTAAGTCAATTAGACAATTGGTACATAGTAATGTTAGTGGCACTGGTTATGTATTATAAGAGATATTGTCGGCTTAAAGTTTTTTCCATACGGCTAGTGGATTTCCTTACTTCACTAATCACGAGCTATGTCATCGCATTGATAATACCTTACTTGAGGTTGACAGAAATCTCAAGTATAATGGCATTAATTTTATTTAAATCTGCTATATCTATCTTAATTTTGATCCCTCCCTATCGAGCATCGCAATAATACATCGGATATCATAACCGGTACAGTTATTGACAGTACTAAATAAATGAGACTGACTTTGCCGATTAAAGCCATCTACAGCCCTGGCTCGGATGACTATACCTTTTCAACATTAAATTGAGAATAGTCAAGATTGAATTAAGAACAGCCAAAATTGAAATAATAATAATACATCAAAACTATTGCAAGAAAAAATGAGAATCAGTACAGCTTCGGAGTACATTTCAGGCATGATTAAGATTTGAAGTCAAGATACATGTAGTTCTGTAAAAGTCAGAAAAAAAGAAAATCAATCAACGAAAGTATTGTTCAAAATGATGACAGCTCTTGGAAAAAATGAGTTCCAGTAGTAAGCACATTGCAAAATCAAGGACAAAATGTGAAATGCTGAGTCATCAGGCTGACTCAGTCCCCCCTCTGGCAGGAAGGTGAGGGAGAGGGTCAAGGATGTGATGGAAGGATGGGTCCGAGAGGAGGAAACTGTTCCCTCCCCCCCTCTGGAAGGAAGGAAGGAGTGTTCGGGTAAGGGATGGGAAGGAAGGTGATGTGTGAGGGAGTGAGTGTGGAAAGGGTGGCTGTTGGTGGTGTTGGGATGAGAAAGGCTAGAATTCGACAGGAAGGAGGCCTCGGATGAGAAAACGGAGGCCAGATTTGGATTCAGCGTGAAATTCTACATCTGTGGTGTGATTTCCAGCTCAATCGGAGAGAAAAAGTTTTGAGGACGTCCCCCCCCCTCCTACCAAACTTCCAACTTTGGTTGTAGACATCGTAGAAAGTCGTGCAATAGCTCATTTGAAAGCAAAAAGTGAGAAAAATGCAGTGGAAAGCTCAGTTTGGACTAAATTTCTTGGGTTTCGGAAGGAAAATGGCAGGAAACCGTCAGACTTGTAAAAGTCAGGTTTTGGAGGTTTTGGGATGAGAAAGTCCATTTTTCGACATGAAGGAGTGCTCGGATGGGAAAACGAAGGCCAGATTCGGAATTTTTGGTCAATTTTGGGGTTAGGAAGGATGTTTCCAGCGATATTGGAGAGAAAAAGTTTTGAGGATGTCCCCCCCCTCGGCAGCGATCTTCTAACTTTGGTTGTAGACATCGTAGAAAGTCGTGCAATAGCTCGTTTGAAACCTGGGAGTGAGACAAATTCAGTGGAAAGCATGGCTTATTCATATCTGCCTTCGTTTAGAGGTGAGACGTTATTGAAAATTTGGGACCTTGGCGAAAAAACGACAGAGTTAGAATGTTTATGAAAATCGCTCTAGCGGGTGAAGCAAGCCTCGGACGGGAAAACAGAGACCAGATTTGGCATCAGCGTGTCATGTTGCACCTGAATGTCATTCATGCTATGTTTCCGAAGTGAAAGGAAGAAAGATGACAGAAGCAGTAAAGTTTACGAATGAATTTTGTTCACTACGTTTTCATCGACAAAGTCTTCGTGGTGTGATTAGAGACTACATCATCTCCTTTCATCATGAAAAGGCAGACTTAGAATTTGCTATCGCTAAAGGTTACTTCGTTTTCCAACAGCTCATGGACAGTTTGATGAATAAAGATGTGAAAGGACGATTAGTTGCAGAGATTGAATTTGAGAAAGTGACTGATGAACATGCAGGTGAACGTTTAGTGTTTCATTTTGCATCCTATTCTGCAGAGACGATACATGATCCCAAAGATTTCTATCAGCGACACATGGCAAAAATTGCATCTCGACTAGATTCATTTCATGAGCATGGATCCAACTTGCTCTTATGTCGCATAAAACACATTCATATTCAACTCAATGTGTTAAACTAGATTCGACTACAAGATTTGGGTAAAGCATTCATGAGTCAGACGTCCGCGTGCCTCCTTTTCCCTGCCGCAACGAAGTCAGGGGAGAAACGGAGGTCTCTGATTGGCTCACATAGTGTCAAATGTGGATTCGCAGGAGATTATAAAAGCAGACGTCTCCCCATTTTCTCTTCATTTCATTCTCTTGACTTTGAAAGCGTGTGTGACTTGCTGAAGCCATTCTCCCCTCTCAACTTTGTCTGATCAATCCTGTTTGCAAATTTACAAGTGAGTGTCATGACTGTCTGGCCTAAACCTTACCAGCATTTTAGAAGAGAGACGCAGGAGAGTGTGTGGCCGATGATTGTACAAGCTTATTTTGTTGAACCATCACCGCCACCGCCTCCACCAACTAGACGATTTACCTTTTAGGGAATTGAAACTCAATTCGGGTCCTGAGCCCAAGACATTTAATTTACTGGACGATGACGAAGACTTAGACTTTGGTGATAAGCTTTAAATCCTGTGAACGCTCCAAAAGGTCCTCTTAAGGGCCACCTCATATGTCACTACTAAGCTAACAATTTTCTTTTCTCTGATGATCATGAATGTACTTAGTGGTATTCTTTCGTTACAGACTGCCATGGCCATGAATCCTACTCCAACTGCTGCATCACTGAATCCTCAACATCTCGAGCTGTGGAATCCGAAAATTGAAAAGGTAATTCACGGCTATCCTACCTACAAACAACAGGTGCGCTACAACGGTGTTCGACTCTATCTTCAAACGCCGGCGGTATACTTACCAAAAGTGGATGCGCAAGTAAATCGTTGCGGTCAAAACCTGAGTATCCCTATTGATAATTGGTTGCGTCAGCAGCTTGACATTTTAGAAGACGTTGTGAGGCAAAAGGCTCTTATTCCTACTGAACTATTACAGTTGCGGCCAGAAAAGAAAACTTCTTATTATAAACCATTGTATCGCGGCACCCGCTGCTATATTTTGCAAAGCAAGTATTGTAAAGTCACTTCAGGAGTGACAGTTGAACAGTCAGTTGAAACAGAATTGTCATCGTTAGGTGCAGGCTTTTATTCATTTCATATTGAAGTGCCTGCTGTTTATGTGGGACCTCATCAATCTGACGGGAATTTGATTTCTCTCAATTTGCGCATTGCTCAAATTCATCATCAACCTGAGTTAACAGGACTTGATCACATTGAGAAAGTCATTGATTCTTGTGTCAAAGAGTGTCAAGAACTTGTCACTAAACCTAAACGTCGTCGCACATCAAAGAAAGATGGTGCTACCACCAAAGAGAAATCTTAAGTATTGTAATCAGTTAGTATGTAGTGATTGTGGAAAACGTGGTCTTGCGCGTTATGTTCAAATAAAACATTGTCATCATGTTGTATGTATCTTTTGTTATGTAAAGGACAGACATCCTTGTAAAGTTCCTGCTCAATGTATTATTTTGTAATGAAGTCTTTTTGATATTGTAGGTTGTCATCTTCATAGACAGTGAGGGAACACCCATGCAGGAATTGAGTGCTATTGCAATGAGAGAAAGTGATCAAACTGTTGTTAGTGTATATCATAGATTTGCCTACTGTCCTCCACACAAAGACGAATGGTCACGACGTCATGTGCATGGACTTGATCCTTCTATTTTGATTCATACTGGATTTGTAAATGAAACGTATTTGATAAGTGATTTCAAACGGTGGCTGTCAGGTTTTCATATTGTTAAAATATTAGGAAATGATTCTCAACGAGAAGCAACAACACTTCAGTTGCACATTGATAATTTCTATTTACCATGTTGGGTAGATCGTGTAAGACAAGACTATCATATGCATTGTGATCAAAAGAAGTTTAGAGATGAAATGATTTTTGACATGGCTATATGTTTCTTTGAGAGACATCACCTTTACAGACCACCATCTCATTGTAATACTAGAAATAAAGCTACCTACATTGCAAAACTCTCTTCACGCTGGCATTGTAGTCTCTATGATGTTTATGAACTGTATCTATATTATTGTCAACAGCATGGGTCTATGTAAAACATGTTTTTGCTCCTTGTGAATGAATGATGATCATTTTATGAAGTGCATTCTGTACTTGTGAATTTTGTCTGGTGTTGAATAAACTTACAGTGGAACATGATTGTTATTTCTGTTTTATTCATAGTGGAAGTCATTGAAGCAATGTGAAATCTATAGTTACATCGTTTATGATGGCGCATCGTACCTTAAGTAACCACATGTGTCATTTGACACTTGATAAGCAAGGATTCGATGGATTTTTACAGGCTTGGTAACTTACATTTAAAGTAGAGATGAATGATATGAAAGTGGCAGCAACTGAAAGTCTTCCTCTCTTCAAAAGATTAATAGAGAGTTTACAACCTGAGGATGTGAGGGGTAGACTCATTGCTTATATTGAGTTGAAAGATTTGCAAAAGCCACTTCGTTTTGAATTCTATTGCTCAGAATGGACTACTCTTAGTGACCTATCTTATGCACGACATGCGGAGAAAATTATGGAGAAAATGGAAGGGACGATGGAAGGAAATGCATACGTTGTTAAATATATCATGATTCAAATGAGTGTGTTTACATCCACGACTTTGTTTGATCGTCGACACATTGTGTAGATGCAATGAAGTTTTCCTTTCACTGAGTATTTTGTAATGGTGTATAGAGCAACATGAGTCATTGCGCTTTGTGCATTACTATCGGGCTCTTTGTTAGATAAATGAATGCGTCTTTGTTCGAGAAAAGGGGCGTGTCACAACATGAGTCATTGCGCTTTGTGCATTACTATCGGGCTCTTTGTTAGATAAATGAATGCGTCTTTGTTCGCTAAAAGGGCGTGTCACTCAAGTCTTTGTAAGAGGGAAGGTTTCCACCCACGCAGTCAAAAGTTCACGTACGATAACTCTTTGTCACATAACAAAGACAGGGAAAACGAGAAAAGGGAAACGCATGTGATTGGAGCTAGGTCTGCTTATAAATCGAACGAATGAGCGCATGGCAATCATTTCCGTCCTTGCGCTAACCATGCAGTTGCTCGAAGCCATCAACTCCTCTGCTCTCGCACTGGGTACACTGAACTCCCTTACTTTAGCATCGGGTAAAAATGCTTTCAATCAAAAGATAACTCATCATGGAGAAGCCGTAACCATAAAAACTCCAAGTCAACGGATAGATTATCTAAAGATTATGTCAACAAAGTATGGACTGACCGTGTGTGTGCCATTAGACTATTGGACACGGTTGCAATTCAATACTCTTGAAACATTCCTGAAAGAAAATCTCACCATTCCCAAAGAAATTGTTCGACACATTATGAAGCGGCCACAAGTTCCCATCATGGAAAGACGATACATGTATGTGCATATGGATAGACACTGTCTCATCATCCATGAAAAGGAGGGCAGCGAATTCGACTTACTCAATTGCAAACCGCTCCCCATTTTGGGAAAAGGATTCTACTCCTTCGAAATTAAAATTCAAACCATCTACATGGGTCCGCGCAGGGACGGAAGGTTGTTTACGTTGAATCCCTATCTTGTCTCCATCACCTTTAAAAATGATGTCCATGTTGATGATGATCAACTACAGTAACACTCTCCACACACACGGCCTAACGGCCACCGTATCAAGAAAGAAAATGTACACTCACCATGCCACACATGAACATGACTCTCTCTCCTTCTTTCTTAGGCATACCCTTCTTCACTCAAGTTTTAATCATGTGGAAATTATCAGCATGTCTCCATGTATCATGGAAAAGTCAGTGTGTTACATTTCATGATACGAAACGTCAACTTCAGATAACTCTAGAACGCTTTCATCTACGAAGGTTACATCGCGCTATCCTATCCCACTCTTGCCGTGTCATTAACGTAGGAGACGGCATTGTATTTATTTGCATTCAAGAGATGATTCTACATAATGATCACTGCTACATTGTGATTCCAGAACCCTCATGGGAAAGTTTAAAAGGGAAGTTCACTCCACCCTCATGTCATTTGTGAGTCATGCTCCCCATCCGCATCATCAACGCCATGCGCGAAATGAATCTCAGAAGAGACATCGATTTAGAACAGTTGCATACCCATCTTCCCGATTCAGTCTATCATCGCGGTCGTCCGCAAATGTTGGTCATTCGCATGAGCAACGGTCGAGATCTTCAAATCTTTCGCTGCGGCAAAATCCAATTCCTAGAAAACCTTTCTCATTTCGTGATGCAGTCCATGTGTTACGAAGTCGTCAAGAAAATGCGAACACTCATGCGTCATCTCCGCCTCAGTCCCCTGACATTGAAGAATGTAGTGTCTGTTCAATTCAAGATGTTAGTGAATCTAGCCAACATTAAAACCAGTAATCATTGTATATTTTATGAAACTGAACTCTTTCCTGCTGCTCTGATTCGGAAGTGGCATCCTGTACATATTGCAGTGTTTCACAACGGACATTGTATCATGACTGGTTTACGTGATATCAGTAAAGTAGCTGACATTGTTAAATCTTTAATGCGTTATCTGTATGAGTCACAGTTAATAGAATCGTGTTAATCACATGATGCGTTTTGAATGAGTCATCGCAATGAACTATCGTCCACACACGTGTCGGTGAAAAGGTCATCAACAAGGTTCTTCGCTTTATGATGAGTCAGCGCTATTTATAGACATGAAATGATGTCAACACACTTGTCGGTGAAAAGGTCAAGCTGTCTGACGTGAGGCGCCATCGATGTTGAATGACACGCCCACACACATGTCGGTGAAAAGGTTGAACAAGACTAATTAGATTCGTATGACTGACGCCTTGCAACCTCATGAGTCAGAGGTATTTATAGACATGAGTCAGCAAAGTGGTTGATGTTTCCTAAGCCGAAGAAATTGCCATGGTGTTACATTCGTTGGTGAGGATGATAACTTACAAACTCTAACATGGTTTTGACTTTATTTTATACTTTACCTATCTTGCAAATAGTGAAATACTTATGACTTCATTTTATATTTCACCTATCTTACAAACTGTACAAACAGTGAAATGATTTTAACATTAATTCAAACTTTACAATCATCAACTTTATTTCTAACTTTACAAACAGTGAAGTGATTCTAACTTCATTTATATTTCACCTATCTTACAAACTGTACAAACAGTGAAATGATTTTAACATTAATTCAAACTTTACAATCATCAACTTTATTTCTAACTTTACAAACAGTGAAGTGATTCTAACTTCATTTATATTTCACCTATCTTACAAACTGTACAAACAGTGAAATGATTTTAACATTAATTCAAACTTTACAATCATCAACTTTATTTCTAACTTTACAAACGTCAACTTTATTTCTAACTTTACAAACGTCAACTTTATTTCTAACTTTAAAAAAAACAGTGAAGTGATTCTGACTTCATTTACATTTCACCTATCTTACAAACAGCGACATGGGCATAACTTTATTTCTAACTTTACAAACGTCAACTTTATTTCTAACCCTACCCATCTTACAAAATGATTAAAATTTTTACTTCTGTCTAATGAGTGAGAAATCCATCTGTATGTCAAAAGAAAAACGACACAGTCTGTACATGATATGTTATTCATCATCACAACCGATTTTCATAGCACTGCACATAGTTAATACTGATGGTAGTAGAAAACAAAGTTTTTATGGCTCACATCACCGGAGAAAACAAAGTCACTGATATGCAGGGAGAAAACAAAGTCACTGATATGCAGGGAGAAAGCAAAGTCACTCATGTGCAGGGAGAAAACAACGTCAGAAAAAACCAGTTGATATGTAAGTCATGATATGAAGTGATCAGGAGTTGGACGCATGTTCCAAGGCACTCACTCACAACGCCCCATAGAAAACGCCATGGAGTAAAAAGCAAAACATCAACCACAACAGAGAGGAAGCATTCATCATCAGACATCGCCAGACGGAGGAGGAGAAAGTTTCTGTCTCTTGGGTGGAGGTAGATGAGTGTCTGGATGGCCGTACGGTAATGAGTGGTTAGGACTCATCCAGCATCGCTTGTCTTCCCAAGCTGAGAGACCTCGTTTCCTAAACGTCGTTGTTCTGACTTGATGCGACTGTGATTTTCAAATGGTCATTCCTACTTTTTTGATTTTAAGTGAATCTAAGGCATCTTGATAGTCCCTATGTGTCATTTTTCTAACGATTGACTTCAAGATGCCTTTCGCCCGTTTTATAGAAAGCTCTGAGGATTTTAGCTTCATGGAGTACATCTTGGGGCGAAGCAAGATCATCTCCTCTATCTGTTTGCCGGCACACTCATCCTTGAAGCAGCCAAGCTTCGCTTTATTTGAGGTAGAGTAAAGCGGATGGTCAGTGGGATAGTTGGAACTATCAAACTTGGGTGCTAAATATTTTAAAATGTGTTCCTGCTTGACTTGGCTCGTGGTTGTCAAAGCTATGAAGAAGCTGTCTGTATCACCTCCTACTAATTCCACACGTTGGAGAAGTGGACCTGTCTTAAAAGTGTGGTAAAATAACTTATACTTTTCTAACTTGGAGTGATCCAAGACAGCTTGACCGACATAAATGGGCTTACAAAGTTCTACTTTAGATTTTAACATTTTAAAACCAGTGATGTCTTCGGAAATGACATCATGGTGGCAAAACAACGGCGAGCGACATAACTTGATACTCGTTTCCGGATCAGTTATGATGCGATAGTCCATGCGCTTTCTTACATCCTCCATGGTTTTACCAAAGAGGGCATTATTCTTAAATTTAAAGAAGTCCTTTTCGAAAGGATTCTTAGATTCAGCCCGTTTCTTGCTATTAAATTCTATATACGGTTTTAGAAAGGGCTTCTGCCTGAACTGGATAGCGCGATGGACTTTCTAAAACCGTATATAGAATTTAATAGCAAGAAACGGGCTGAATCTAAGAATCCTTTCGAAAAGGACTTCTTTAAATTTAAGAATAATGCCCTCTTTGGTAAAACCATGGAGGATGTAAGAAAGCGCATGGACTATCGCATCGTAACTGATCCGGAAACGAGTATCAAGTTATGTCGCTCGCCGTTGTTTTGCCACCATGATGTCATTTCCGAAGACATCACTGGTTTTAAAATGTTAAAATCTAAAGTAGAACTTTGTAAGCCCATTTATGTCGGTCAAGCTGTCTTGGATCACTCCAAGTTAGAAAAGTATAAGTTATTTTACCACACTTTTAAGACATGTCCACTTCTCCAACGTGTGGAATTAGTAGGAGGTGATACAGACAGCTTCTTCCTAGCTTTGACAACCACGAGCCAAGTCAAGCAGGAACACATTTTAAAATATTTAGCACCCAAGTTTGATAGTTCCAACTATCCCACTGACCATCCGCTTTACTCTACCTCAAATAAAGCGAAGCTTGGCTGCTTCAAGGATGAGTGTGCCGGCAAACAGATAGAGGAAATGATCTTGCTTCGCCCCAAGATGTACTCCATGAAGCTAAAATCCTCAGAGCTTTCTATAAAACGGGCGAAAGGCATCTTGAAGTCAATCGTTAGAAAAATGACACATAGGGACTATCAAGATGCCTTAGATTCACTTAAAATCAAAAAAAGTAGGAATGACCATTTGAAAATCACAGTCGCATCAAGTCAGAACAACGACGTTTAGGAAACGAGGTCTCTCAGCTTGGGAAGACAAGCGATGCTGGATGAGTCCTAACCACTCATTACCGTACGGCCATCCAGACACTCATCTACCTCCACCCAAGAGACAGAAACTTTCTCCTCCTCCGTCTGGCGATGTCTGATGATGAATGCTTCCTCTCTGTTGTGGTTGATGTTTTGCTTTTTACTCCATGGCGTTTTCTATGGGGCGTTGTGAGTGAGTGCCTTGGAACATGCGTCCAACTCCTGATCACTTCATATCATGACTTACATATCAACTGGTTTTTCCTGACGTTGTTTTCTCCCTGCACATGAGTGACTTTGCTTTCTCCCTGCATATCAGTGACTTTGTTTTCTCCCTGCATATCAGTGACTTTGTTTTCTCCGGTGATGTGAGCCATAAAAACTTTGTTTTCTACTACCATCAGTATTAACTATGTGCAGTGCTATGAAAATCGGTTGTGATGATGAATAACATATCATGTACAGACTGTGTCGTTTTTCTTTTGACATACAGATGGATTTCTCACTCATTAGACAGAAGTAAAAATTTTAATCATTTTGTAAGATGGGTAGGGTTAGAAATAAAGTTGACGTTTGTAAAGTTAGAAATAAAGTTATGCCCATGTCGCTGTTTGTAAGATAGGTGAAATGTAAATGAAGTCAGAATCACTTCACTGTTTTTTTTAAAGTTAGAAATAAAGTTGACGTTTGTAAAGTTAGAAATAAAGTTGACGTTTGTAAAGTTAGAAATAAAGTTGATGATTGTAAAGTTTGAATTAATGTTAAAATCATTTCACTGTTTGTACAGTTTGTAAGATAGGTGAAATATAAATGAAGTTAGAATCACTTCACTGTTTGTAAAGTTAGAAATAAAGTTGATGATTGTAAAGTTTGAATTAATGTTAAAATCATTTCACTGTTTGTACAGTTTGTAAGATAGGTGAAATATAAAATGAAGTCATAAGTATTTCACTATTTGCAAGATAGGTAAAGTATAAAATAAAGTCAAAACCATGTTAGAGTTTGTAACTTATCATCCTCACCAACGAATGTAACACCATGGCAATTTCTTCGGCTTAGGAAACATCAACCACTTTGCTGACTCATGTCTATAAATACCTCTGACTCATGAGGTTGCAAGGCGTCAGTCATACGAATCTAATTAGTCTTGTTCAACCTTTTCACCGACATGTGTGTGGGCGTGTCATTCAACATCGATGGCGCCTCACGTCAGACAGCGTGACCTTTTCACCGACAAGTGTGTGGACATCATTTCATGTCTATAAATAGCGCTGACTCATCATAAAGCGAAGAACCTTGTTGATGACCTTTTCACCGACACGTGTGTGGACGATAGTTCATTGCGATGACTCATTCAAAACGCATCATGTGATTAACACGATTCTATTAACTGTGACTCATACAGATAACGCATTAAAGATTTAACAATGTCAGCTACTTTACTGATATCACGTAAACCAGTCATGATACAATGTCCGTTGTGAAACACTGCAATATGTACAGGATGCCACTTCCGAATCAGAGCAGCAGGAAAGAGTTCAGTTTCATAAAATATACAATGATTACTGGTTTTAATGTTGGCTAGATTCACTAACATCTTGAATTGAACAGACACTACATTCTTCAATGTCAGGGGACTGAGGCGGAGATGACGCATGAGTGTTCGCATTTTCTTGACGACTTCGTAACACATGGACTGCATCACGAAATGAGAAAGGTTTTCTAGGAATTGGATTTTGCCGCAGCGAAAGATTTGAAGATCTCGACCGTTGCTCATGCGAATGACCAACATTTGCGGACGACCGCGATGATAGACTGAATCGGGAAGATGGGTATGCAACTGTTCTAAATCGATGTCTCTTCTGAGATTCATTTCGCGCATGGCGTTGATGATGCGGATGGGGAGCATGACTCACAAATGACATGAGGGTGGAGTGAACTTCCCTTTTAAACTTTCCCATGAGGGTTCTGGAATCACAATGTAGCAGTGATCATTATGTAGAATCATCTCTTGAATGCAAATAAATACAATGCCGTCTCCTACGTTAATGACACGGCAAGAGTGGGATAGGATAGCGCGATGTAACCTTCGTAGATGAAAGCGTTCTACAGTTATCTGAAGTTGACGTTTCGTATCATGAAATGTAACACACTGACTTTTCCATGATACATGGAGACATGCTGATAATTTCCACATGATTAAAACTTGAGTGAAGAAGGGTATGCCTAAGAAAGAAGGAGAGAGAGTCATGTTCATGTGTGGCATGGTGAGTGTACATTTTCTTTCTTGATACGGTGGCCGTTAGGCCGTGGTCTCATGATGACTGATGGGGCGTTCTCAGTGTGTGGAGAGTGTTACTGTAGTTGATCATGATCATCAACATGGACATCATTTTTAAAGGTGAAGGAGACAAGATAGGGATTCAACGTAAACAACCTTCCGTCCCTGCGCGGACCCATGTAGATGGTTTGAATTTTAATTTCGAAGGAGTAGAATGCTTTTCCCAAAATGGGGAGTGGTTTGCAATTTAGTAAGTCGAATTCGCTGCCCTCCTTTTCATGGATGATGAGACAGTGTCTATCCATATGCACATACATGTATCGTCTTTCCATGATGGGAACTTGTGGCCGCTTCATAATGTGTCGAACAATTTCTTTGGGAATGGTGAGATTTTCTTTCAGGAATGTTTCAAGAGTATTGAATTGTAACCGTGTCCAATAGTCTAACGGCACACACACGGCCACTCCATACTTTGTTGACATAATCTTTAGATAATCTATCCGTTGACTTGGAGTTTTTATGGTTACGGCTTCTCCATGATGAGTTATCTTTTGATTGAAAGCATTTTTACCCGATGCTAAAGTAAGGGAGTTCAGTGTACCCATGCCGAGAGCAGAGGAGTTGATGGCTTCAAGCAACCGCATGGTTAGCGCAAGGACGGAAATGATTGCAATGCGCTCAGTCGTTCGTTTTTATAAGCAGACCTAGCTCCAATCACATGCGTTTCCATTTTCTCGTTTTCCCTGTCATATAGCCATGTCAAAAATCATTTCATCTCTAAACTTCTTTTGATCACAATGCATATGATAGTCTTGTCTTACACGATCTACCCAACATGGTAAATAGAAATTATCAATGTGCAACTGAAGTGTTGTTGCTTCTCGTTGAGAATCATTTCCTAATATTTTAACAATATGAAAACCTGACAGCCACCGTTCGAAATCACTTATCAAATACGTTTCATTTACAAATCCAATATGAATCAAAATAGAAGGATCAAGTCCATGCACATGACGTCGTGACCATTCGTCTTTGTGTGGAGGACAGTAGGCAATTGTATGATATACACTAACAACAGTTTGATCACTTTCTCTCATTGCAATAGCACTCAATTCCTGCATGGGTGTTCCCTCACTGTCTATGAAGATGACAACCTACAATATCAAAAAGACTTCATTACAAAATAATACATTGAGCAGGAACTTTACAAGGATGTCTGTCCTTTCCATAACAAAAGATACATACAACATGATGACAATGTTTTATTTGAACATAACGCGCAAGACCACGTTTTCCACATTGACTACATACTAACTGATTACAATACTTAAGATTTCTCTTTGGTGGTAGCACCATCTTTCTTTGATGTGCGACGACGTTTAGGTTTAGTGACAAGTTCTTGACACTCTTTGACACAAGAATCAATGACTTTCTCAATGTGATCAAGTCCTGTTAACTCAGGTTGATGATGAATTTGAGCAATGCGCAAATTGAGAGAAATCAAATAACCGTCAGATTGATGAGGTCCCACATAAACCGCAGGCACCTCAATATGAAATGAATAAAAGCCTGCACCTAACGATGACAATTCTGTTTCAACTGACTGTTCAACTGTCACTCCTGAAGTGACTTTACAATACTTGCTTTGCAAAATATAGCAGCGGGTGCCGCGATACAATGGTTTATAATAAGAAGTTTTCTTTTCTGGCCGCAACTGTAATAGTTCAGTAGGAATAAGAGCCTTTTGCCTCACAACGTCTTCTAAAATGTCAAGCTGCTGACGCAACCAATTATCAATAGGGATACTCAGGTTTTGACCGCAACGATTTACTTGCGCATCCACTTTTGGTAAGTATACCGCCGGCGTTTGAAGATAGAGTCGAACACCGTTGTAGCGCACCTGTTGTTTGTAGGTAGGATAGCCGTGAATTACCTTTTCAATTTTCGGATTCCACAGCTCGAGATGTTGAGGATTCAGTGATGCAGCAGTTGGAGTAGGATTCATGGCCATGGCAGTCTGTAACGAAAGAATACCACTAAGTACATTCATGATCATCAGAGCAAAGAAAATTGTTAGCTTAGCAGTGACATATGAGGTGGCCCTTAAGAGGACCTTGTTGAGCGTTCACAGGATTTGAAGCTGATCACCAAAGTCTAAGTCTTCGTCATCGTCCAGTAAATTAAATGTCTTGGGCTTAGGACCCGAATTGAGTTTCAATTCCCTAAAAGGTAAAGCGTCTAGGTGGTGGAGGCGGTGGCGGTGATGGTTCAACAAAATAAGCTTGTACAATCATCGGCCACACACTCTCCTGCGTCTCTCTTCTAAAATGCTGGTAAGGTTTAGGCCAGACAGTCATGACACTCACTTGTAAATTTGCAAACAGGATTGATAAGACAAAGCTGAGAGGGGAGAATGGCTTCAGCAAGTCACACACGCTTTCCAAGTCAAGAGAATGAAATGAAGAGAAAATAGGGAGACGTCTGCTTTTATAATCTCCTGCGAATCCACATTTGACACTATGTGAGCCAATCAGAGACCTCCGTTTCTCCCCTGACTTCGTTGCGGCAGGGAAAAGGAGGCACGCGGACGTCTGACTCATGAATGCTTTACCCAAATCTTGTAGTCGAATCTAGTTTAACACATTGAGTTGAATATGAATGTGTTTTATGCGACATAAGAGCAAGTTGGATCCATGCTCATGAAATGAATCTAGTCGAGATGCAATTTTTGCCATGTGTCGCTGATAGAAATCTTTTGGATCATGCATCGTCTCTGCAGAATAGGATGCAAAATCAAACACTACACGTTCACCTGCATGTTCATCAGTCACTTTCTCAAATTCAATCTCTGCAACTAATCGTCCTTTCACATCTTTATTCATCAAACTGTCCATGAGCTGTTGGAAAACGAAGTAACCTTTAGCGATAGCAAATTCTAAGTCTGCCTTTTCATGATGAAAGGAGATGATGTAGTCTCTAATCACACCACGAAGACTTTGTCGATGAAAACGTAGTGAACAAAATTCATTCGTAAACTTTACTGCTTCTGTCATCTTTCTTCCTTTCACTTCGGAGACATAGCACGAATGACATTCAGGTGCAACATGACACGCTGATGCCAAATCTGGTCTCTGTTTTCCCGTCCGAGGCTTGCTTCACCCGCTAGAGCGATTTTCATAAACATTCTAACTCTGTCGTTTTTTCGCCAAGGTCCCAAATTTTCAATAACGTCTCACCTCTAAACGAAGGCAGATATGAATAAGCCATGCTTTCCACTGAATTTGTCTCACTCCAAGGTTTCAAACGAGCTATTGCACAACTTTCTACGATGTCTACAACCAAAGTTAGAAGATCGCTGGCGAGGGGGGGGGGACATCCTCAAAACTTTTTCTCTCCAATATCGCTGGAAACATCCTTCCTAACCCCAAATTGACCAAAAATTCCGAATCTGGCCTTCGTTTTCCCATCCGAGCACTCCTTCATGTCGAAAAATGGACTTTCTCATCCCAAAACCTCCAAAACCTGACTTTTACAAGTCTGACGGTTTCCTGCCATTTTCCTTCCTAAACCCAAGAAATTTAGTCCAAACTGAGCTTTCCACTGCATTTTTCTCACTTTTTGCTTTCAAATGAGCTATTGCACGACTTTCTACGATGTCTACAACCAAAGTTGGAAGTTTGGTAGGAGGGGGGGGGGACGTCCTCAAAACGTTTTCTCTCCGATTGAGTTGGGAAGAAGTTCCTAGACCCAACCTTGACCAAAACGTCCGAATTTGCACTCCATTTTCCCTTCCGAGGTCTCCTTCTGCCCGAAAAACGACTTTTCTCATCCTAAAACCTCCAACACCTGCCTTTTCCAACTCTGACGGTTTCCTTCCATTTTCCTCCCTAAACCCAAGAAATTTAGTCCAAACTGAGCTTTCCACTGCATTTTTCTCACTTTTAGCTTTCAAATGAGCTATTGCACGACTTTCTACGATGTCTACAATCAAAGTTGGAAGTTTGGTAGGAGGGGGGGGACGTCCTCAAAACTTTTTCTCTCCGATTGAGCTGGAAATCACACCACAGATGTAGAATTTCACGCTGAATCCAAATCTGGCCTCCGTTTTCTCATCCGAGGCCTCCTTCCTGTCGAATTCCAGCCTTTCTCATCCCAACACCACTAACATCCACCCTTTCCACACTCACTCCCTCACATATCACCTTCCTTCCCATCCCTTACCCGAACACTCCTTCCTTCCTTCCAGAGGGGGGGAGGGAACAGTTTCCGCCTCTCAGACCCATCCTTCCATCACATCCTTAACCCTCTCCCTCACCTTCCCGCCAGAGGGGGGGGGCTGAGTCAGCCTGATGACTCAGCATTTCACATTTTGTCCTTGATTTTGCAATGTGCTTACTACTAGTTCCTTCTACGAGATGTTTGACACAATGGCTGCAAAATCCTTCCGGATACAGAAGATGTTAAATGACACAGTGAATTCAACGGATGATTTCGATTATTAAAAAATTTAAAGAAAAGCTTCAAAGTTGCAGATTCACGTCTCTGGTGTAGGTTTTGGAATAAACCACAAGGGCAGGAATACTCGCCACAAATTATAAAGTGTGCCCGTCTCTGTAACTTTTCTAAAAGAAACTCGTTATGTTAGGACAGCCCAATGAACACAGGCGAACAATACTCAATCACAGAGCGAATTAAACCGTTATAATTGAGACCGCATCAATTGAGACCGTGCAAGAAATGGCTTTAAAGAACGAAGAGCATATAAGCGCCGAGACGCACATCGAATTATGAATTCAGTTTGCTTGTCCCACTTCAAATCATCACTGAGATGAACGCCAAGGATCTTAAGATCAGTCACAGCGGCGATTTCCGGTATCAAAGCCGGTTGATAATTCCTTGATCTGGGTATCCAAAAGAACTTGCACTTCTTGAAATTCAACTTAAGACCAGCATCCAGCGACCAATTCAAGATATTCTTGTGTTCTAGGACGTGGGAATCCAAATTGTTTTGGAATTGAGGGACTATTAATGTGCAGTCATCCACAAGTCGTTCGATAAAGGGGATTTAGTTGACCAATTACAAGGTGAAACAGAAAAGGACCCATTAATGACCCTTGAGGAACTCCAGATGTCACATGCTTTTGTCTGCTCATGATATTATGAACCTTAACCATCTGTACACGATTCTGCAGGTAATCCAAAGTCCACTGAATGAAAGGTAGGGGAAATTTCATCTTCATCAATGTATTTATGATGACGTCGTTTCCCAATTGGTCGAAAGCCTTGGCAAAATCGAAGGCTATGATAACTACTCCAAGCACGTTCACGTCTTCCAAGAGACCAGCAGTTATATCATGAACTGCTATAAGAGCAGAAGTTGTGGAAGATGATGGGACGTTTCCAAATTGAAAATGACCAAATGATTCACGTAAAAGGGATGACACACCGGACTCCAAAATCAATCTTTCACAAACCTTGGATGGTGTAGTAAGCAAGGAAATGGGACGAAGTTGATCGACTGATACCGGAGCGACAAGAATTTGCTTCCAAAAAACGACGGATTCTGTTTCCGAATAATTGAGACATTGATAATGTGACACAACGGTGAACAAATAATAGTTGCGGCTTTTTTGTATAATAGACTTGGAATGCCATCAATACCGGGTGCCTTGTCTGTCTTGATGGACATAAGAGACTGGTAAACCATTGCAACTTCAATTGTTGGACACCACTGAAGCTTGTTATCGCGATTGTAAATAACTGGAATGGAAGGGGTAGGACGACTCGACTGGTTTGAGATGAATGCTCTGTTTATTTCTTCAACTGCAAAGAAAGTTGATGGGAATTTGAGAACAAGAGAGTCAGTAGCTGAGGCTCGAGAATTTCTTGTGCCTTTGAATTCATCAACCACCTGCCAAAGATGCTTTAAATTTCCGTTAGCTTTTTGGGCCCATCTCATTTTCTCTTTAAAGATCATAGACTTAATTTTTGCACTTAGATGATGGTATACATATCTACTTCTGTTGATGGAATTGTCTCACAAAAGCTGGAATATATCGCGTTGGTTAGATAATTGCATTTCTCATCAGTAGACAGACTCGTATCGTAAATAGGTAAAAAAATCACACCATCCAACCTTGACAAAAAATCATTGACATGGAATTCCCGAAGATCATAAACGGTGCAAACTTTGAAATAAGATGGCTTGACAGTATCGCTGGAAGTGCAAAGAATAGAATTGTGGTCTGAGTTTGCAATGGGAGGTCCAACAGTACACTGGTACCCAGTTTTCAAAGCAGGAGATAAGAGAACCAGGTCCAGGATTGCAGATCCTCAGGTTGGGTCGGTTACAACATTATATACATCAAAATTAATTTCCAGGGAAGTAATGTCAATTCTGTTGAAAATTCCAGTTATGATGATATCACATTGAGGATGTTGTAACAAAACCATATCGAGATTTGCCATGATGCAATTTAATACGTCTCTTTGATGTTGAGAAGTGAAATTAGGAGGGATGTATATACAAACAAAACAGATGTTCAATTCATGAACGTAAAGCCATATACTGTTGGAACCACAGGGATCACCAGAGGTTGCGATCAAAATTGGTTTTAGAAAAGTTCTTGCCCAAGCAACCACACCACCACCTTGACGCCGTCATTCCTGTCATCATGAAAAGTTAGGAAATCATCTAAGGAGAAAGCATCGTCAGGGTGTTCACATGAGAGCCAAGACTCAGTGGCTGTAGACAGATGAATCAATTTTGAAGATATTAAAGCTGCAACTTCGTCCATCTTGTTAAAAGCTCTGCTTAGATTAGTAGAAAGTAATCTTGGAAGGTTAATTTAATTAAAATTGCAATTAAAATCAATTTCGAAAATTTCCTGCAGCTGATCGATGTTGCACTTTGCCTCGATAGAGCATGACATCCTCCCCCGCATTTCTTCGACGTGAAAGCTAATCCTTTAAAGCTATCTCCTGTTTTTGCTGTCATACAGTCAAATCTCGTTTGATGTATATTTTATGTCTCTCATAATGCCTCAAATGTTTTGACCTTTTAAAAATTTCATTCCTAGATTGCAAGTCCGCAAGCCTAATTTTCAACAACCTTGGACCGTTTCTGGCTTTACCAATCCTCCTGCACGATATTACCTGGAAATTGGGTATTTCGAGGTAGCGAATCACTTTCTCCATTTCTGCTATGTCGTGTTGAATTCTGTCATCAACACCATCGTGAGTTTTCTCCGGGATGTCTGGATGTTGATAATGACTGCAGTTCATAGTTTTTATCATAAGTACGTTTATGAAACTCATTATCTTCACTTCAAAGCATGATGTACATGTACTAAAGTATATCGACACAAGGTGTTTATGCGTTACTTACTTATGATGCTTCGGTCTTTTAACTAACAACTTTGTCGTTTGGAGAATTACCTGTATTAAAAGACGTAAAATATTAAACATTAAATAAACGTAATTTAATGACGGCGAATCAATTGATAGACATAGTATGTACTGTATAATCCCAACAGTTTATCCTATATTTAATAAATCTCTCACCCATTTGAACAACAAATAAAAGAATTCTCCTTCCAAAGATTGTTTTCGTTTGTAATCACACACACGTAAATTACATAATTGAATGATTTAGAACTGAGCGTCCTCTAGGTTCAGCACACGAGGAAGTAGGTTCTGGATGGACGCCACGAAATTCGCACATTTGCTCGGTGTTATTTCTGGCATTGAGTTGACTATTGCACTCTCAAGCTGTCGTACTCTCGCTTCAGTTTGACTGATGCCCGCATGATCTTTGGAAAGTATACTCTGCATCTGCTCTGCAAGTTTGCTTTTCACAGCGGCTTTTAGACATCACGACGCTCGCTCGATTGGATTTAGCATCGGGCTGTATGGTGCTAGCTGCAAAATGAAATGCATCCGAAACTCATCCTCCTGAATAACATCATCAATACCGGTATGGCATGGGGCATTGTCCAAGACCAACACAACAATAGAGTTGTAGTGGCATTTCTCATTGGCACGTCTCAGACATTCACGGAACCACTCTGTGGCATCTTCTTTCTTGAAGGATCCTCGTCGAACTTCATGGTGTATCAAACCGATACTGCTGATACATCCAATGAGATGCACGTTGGCTCCTCGACTTCCAGCAGCCACTGTTATACATCGAGTTCTTCGAAGTGACCGACCCTCCTTCCTTGTGAAATGGAGATTGAAGTTTGTTTCATCCATATATAGGACAGGCAAAGTCATCGATTGATAATGTAAAAGATCGGTCGCAAATTGTTTCTGCATTTCTTTGTTAACCTGCATATTGGCCCTCTCTGGTTCAATACGTATAGCTTTCAACGTATATAGGCCGTATCTAAATGCTGTCGAATGCATTCCTTTGAAACTACGATGCTGTATGTTGAATTCAATTGATTCTTCAAATCATTCAGAGTTACTCTTGGATTATCCTCAATTCTCGTGATTAGAAGCTGACGACAATCATCGTTCAGTTTGCGACGACGGTGTCCTCCTCGTCGGTCAGATTTTTCGCCTTTGCGAATCCATTGATATGCAGTCGACGTTTCCACATCTTAACTTGTAGGCAATTGTCTCCATTCATCACCGCTATTGTAAGAGGCCAAAATCTGAGACCTTATCTCCGATGCATCCACCTTCTTCATGTACTGGGACTCTGACATTCTGCTCAGGTTCTCTCCGCGAAGTAGCTGGTTCCGTGATTCTGTTCGAATTGCTTACCATGTCATTCTTATATATGTCGAGTTCTTCAAGCAACGGAGGGAAAACCACGATTGACCGGTGTAGTCGTATTTAATTCAGCGACAAGTTTCGACCGGTGCTTCGGTCCTGTTCACGCAAACTGGCACATCAAATGCTGCCTTGATAACAATTCACAGTACATAAATGAGAGAGGTAAAACGTGACCTTCAGTTCACGTGCACTAGACATTAAAATGACCTTCCTAAAATATAAGAAGCAAATAGTGACTTCTACTGACTGAAATAATAGTAATATGGAAGAATGTCTAAAAATGATACAGAAGCAAAATCACTTAGAGACTAATCGTGTCCATGTGTCATCCACCACACACTTCACTCTGTTTGAGGAACCGAGCTTCTTTGTCCACCATGCCTCCTTGAATATTCTCTTCTTATACCATGACTGCTCCCTGTCCAGTGTAGTCGCCGCCTCCCAGTCCATGGTGTGACCCGTCTTCATAACATGTGCAGATATTTCTGAGCATTCGACATTCATGTTCCTCACCATTCTTTTGTGCTCCTTGACCCGCTGCTCCAAAGTTCTTCCAGACTCGACAACGTATGTCCACTGGCATCCCATACACCTTATTTGGTACACAACACCCAAATGTACTCTCTCCTCCTGACGCTTTCTTACCAATCGGTCAGCCAACCTGCAAACCGGTCTGCCAGTCACTCTCCTTCCAAGTCCACCAAGAATCTTGGATATCCTCTCGTAGACCCCTGAGTAATATGGTAACGAATACCTTGGACCTTCATGCAACTCCTCCTCCTTCCTTCCACTAGACTTCCCCATGACCAAGAGATCACTTCGCCGGTAACCTCTGCGCGTCAAATCACGTCTAATTCTTCTGCGTTCATTTTTCTTCTCCCCAACCGAACAAATCTGGTCCACCCTTCTGTCGAGAGAACCAACAACTCCGCGAAACACCGATTTCGGATGACACGAGTTCCTTTCCAAATAACTATTACGGTGCGTGTTTTTCCTGAATACTCCGAACACCACTCCCTCACGACTTCTCCTTATTGCAATATCTAAAAACGGCAAAACCCCATCGCTTTCTTGTTCCACCGTAAATTTAATCGAAGGTCTCAAGGAATTCAAGAAATCAAGATATTCCTGAACATCCTTTGGGTCTCCTTTGAAGCGCGCCAGTATATCGTCAATATATCTCATCCAAACATCTGGCACTCGCAGCCCCCTCAATAGCCCTTCACGTAACGCCATCTCTTCAAAATGAAACATGTATATATTGGCCACCACAACACTGAGACTGCTTCCCATTGCTATTCCATCATTCTGTATGTAAACACCGCCTTCAAAAACAAAATAACATCTCGTGAGGCAAAACCTAACCAGCTCAACCAATTCACTCACGCGTAACTTGGACCTTTCTGCAATATAGGGGTCCCCAAACAATCGGTCACGTACCACCTCCAGACTCTCACCAACCGGTATGCTGGTAAACAGACTATCCACGTCGTAGCTGACCAATCGCCCATCCACAAAATCCTCAATTTTCTGTATCCTGGTAACGACGTCAGCAGAATTCACGACATATGAATTCCCATCCTTTCCATATGGTGCCAGAACATCGGCCAAATATCTACTGATCCCAGCGAAAAGCGTCCCGACCATGCTCACTATTGGTCTCAACGGGTTGCCAGCCTTATGAACCTTCGGATTGCCAAAAATATACGGCCTCTGAAAATGCGTCGGACAAATCCTGTTATATTCTCCATAACCGAATCTTCCAGATCTCTTCGCTTCCCTCAAAATCCCCATCAGTTCCTTCCTATACTTCTGACCAGGGTCCGTATTCGCACTCTCGTAAGGGCCAGACTCTATCAGGATCCTCAACTTCTCATCATACTCCATCTTGTTCATCAACACCACCGCTCCACCCTTGTCCGCCTGTAGGATCTTGACATCCTTCAAGCGCGCCAAGTCTTCAACAGCCTCGCTCTCCTCTCTTGATAAATTTGACTCGCCCCTCCTATAGCCCTCCAAGACCTTCGCCACCTCTCTCCTGGCCCATGCAGCCTCTCCACTGCTCAAGCCATCCAGGGCAGACTCAACGTCGGCTACCAGGTCCCTGTAGTCAATCTTAGCCGGAGTCATGGCAAAATTCAACCCTTTGCTCAAAACCTGCTCCTCCGTCGTTGACAAATGCCTGTCACTTAGGTTCACGACCAGCTTATCAGATCTCTTCTCCTGCGTGTCACCGTCCTTTTCTTCAGAGACGTCCAGTAGCTTGAACTCCTGCCTCTGTCTCCATTCCAGCCTCCTTCGCAAGGTCTCCTCCTCACGCTCTCGCCATACCTCCACCGCCGAATCCACGAGATGATCGGCATGACAATCGGAAAGATCAGAAGGGAGATGGAGGCCTTATCGCCGATTTTGGCAATGCGGTGGAGTTGTTTACGAGACATGGTGAGAAGTGAGGATCTGATGCTGAGGATGGCGGACTACGTGGATTCGGCGGTGGAGGTATGGCGAGAGCGTGAGGAGGAGACCTTGCGAAGGAGGCTGGAATGGAGACGGAGGCAGGAGTTCAAGCTACTGGACGTCTCTGAAGAAAAGGACGGTGACACGCAGGAGAAGAGATCTGATAAGCTGGTCGTGAACCTAAGTGACAGGCATTTGTCAACGACGGAGGAGCAGGTTTTGAGCAAAGGGTTGAATTTTGCCATGACTCCGGCTAAGATTGACTACAGGGACCTGGTAGCCGACGTTGAGTCTGCCCTGGATGGCTTGAGCAGTGGAGAGGCTGCATGGGCCAGGAGAGAGGTGGCGAAGGTCTTGGAGGGCTATAGGAGGGGCGAGTCAAATTTATCAAGAGAGGAGAGCGAGGCTGTTGAAGACTTGGCGCGCTTGAAGGATGTCAAGATCCTACAGGCGGACAAGGGTGGAGCGGTGGTGTTGATGAACAAGATGGAGTATGATGAGAAGTTGAGGATCCTGATAGAGTCTGGCCCTTACGAGAGTGCGAATACGGACCCTGGTCAGAAGTATAGGAAGGAACTGATGGGGATTTTGAGGGAAGCGAAGAGATCTGGAAGATTCGGTTATGGAGAATATAACAGGATTTGTCCGACGCATTTTCAGAGGCCGTATATTTTTGGCAATCCGAAGGTTCATAAGGCTGGCAACCCGTTGAGACCAATAGTGAGCATGGTCGGGACGCTTTTCGCTGGGATCAGTAGATATTTGGCCGATGTTCTGGCACCATATGGAAAGGATGGGAATTCATATGTCGTGAATTCTGCTGACGTCGTTACCAGGATACAGAAAATTGAGGATTTTGTGGATGGGCGATTGGTCAGCTACGACGTGGATAGTCTGTTTACCAGCATACCGGTTGGTGAGAGTCTGGAGGTGGTACGTGACCGATTGTTTGGGGACCCCTATATTGCAGAAAGGTCCAAGTTACGCGTGAGTGAATTGGTTGAGCTGGTTAGGTTTTGCCTCACGAGATGTTATTTTGTTTTTGAAGGCGGTGTTTACATACAGAATGATGGAATAGCAATGGGAAGCAGTCTCAGTGTTGTGGTGGCCAATATATACATGTTTCATTTTGAAGAGATGGCGTTACGTGAAGGGCTATTGAGGGGGCTGCGAGTGCCAGATGTTTGGATGAGATATATTGACGATATACTGGCGCGCTTCAAAGGAGACCCAAAGGATGTTCAGGAATATCTTGATTTCTTGAATTCCTTGAGACCTTCGATTAAATTTACGGTGGAACAAGAAAGCGATGGGGTTTTGCCGTTTTTAGATATTGCAATAAGGAGAAGTCGTGAGGGAGTGGTGTTCGGAGTATTCAGGAAAAACACGCACCGTAATAGTTATTTGGAAAGGAACTCGTGTCATCCGAAATCGGTGTTTCGCGGAGTTGTTGGTTCTCTCGACAGAAGGGTGGACCAGATTTGTTCGGTTGGGGAGAAGAAAAATGAACGCAGAAGAATTAGACGTGATTTGACGCGCAGAGGTTACCGGCGAAGTGATCTCTTGGTCATGGGGAAGTCTAGTGGAAGGAAGGAGGAGGAGTTGCATGAAGGTCCAAGGTATTCGTTACCATATTACTCAGGGGTCTACGAGAGGATATCCAAGATTCTTGGTGGACTTGGAAGGAGAGTGACTGGCAGACCGGTTTGCAGGTTGGCTGACCGATTGGTAAGAAAGCGTCAGGAGGAGAGAGTACATTTGGGTGTTGTGTACCAAATAAGGTGTATGGGATGCCAGTGGACATACGTTGTCGAGTCTGGAAGAACTTTGGAGCAGCGTGTCAAGGAGCACAAAAGAATGGTGAGGAAAATGAATGTCGAATGCTCAGAAATATCTGCACATGTTATGAAGACGGGTCACACCATGGACTGGGAGGCGGCGACTACACTGGACAGGGAGCAGTCATGGTATAAGAAGAGAATATTCAAGGAGGCATGGTGGACAAAGAAGCTCGGTTCCTCAAACAGAGTGAAGTGTGTGGTGGATGACACATGGACACGATTAGTCTCTAAGTGATTTTGCTTCTGTATCATTTTTAGACATTCTTTCATATTACTATTATTTCAGTCAGTAGAAGTCACTATTTGCTTCTTATATTTTAGGAAGGTCATTTTAATGTCTAGTGCACGTGAACTGAAGGTCACGTTTTACCTCTCTCATTTATGTACTGTGAATTGTTATCAAGGCAGCATTTGATGTGCCAGTTTGCGTGAACAGGACCGAAGCACCGGTCGAAACTTGTCGCTGAATTAAATAAGACTACACCGGTCAATCGTGGTTTTCCCTCCGTTGCTTGAAGAACTCGACATATATAAGAATGACATGGTAAGCAATTCGAACAGAATCACGGAACCAGCTACTTCGCGGAGAGAACCTGAGCAGTATGTCAGAGTCCCAGTACATGAAGAAGGTGGATGCATCGGAGATAAGGTCTCAGATTTTGGCCTCTTACAATAGCGGTGATGAATGGAGACAATTGCCTACAAGTTAAGATGTGGAAACGTCGACTGCATATCAATGGATTCGCAAAGGCGAAAAATCTGACCGACGAGGAGGACACCGTCGTCGCAAACTGAACGATGATTGTCGTCAGCTTCTAATCACGAGAATTGAGGATAATCCAAGAGTAACTCTGAATGATTTGAAGAATCAATTGAATTCAACATACAGCATCGTAGTTTCAAAGGAATGCATTCGACAGCATTTAGATACGGCCTATATACGTTGAAAGCTATACGTATTGAACCAGAGAGGGCCAATATGCAGGTTAACAAAGAAATGCAGAAACAATTTGCGACCGATCTTTTACATTATCAATCGATGACTTTGCCTGTCCTATATATGGATGAAACAAACTTCAATCTCCATTTCACAAGGAAGGAGGGTCGGTCACTTCGAAGAACTCGATGTATAACAGTGGCTGCTGGAAGTCGAGGAGCCAACGTGCATCTCATTGGATGTATCAGCAGTATCGGTTTGATACACCATGAAGTTCGACGAGGATCCTTCAAGAAAGAAGATGCCACAGAGTGGTTCCGTGAATGTCTGAGACGTGACAATGAGAAATGCCACTACAACTCTATTGTTGTGTTGGTCTTGGACAATGCCCCATGCCATACCGGTATCGATGATGTTATTCAGGAGGATGAGTTTCGGATGCATTTCATTTTGCAGCTAGCACCATACAGCCCAATGCTAAATCCAATCGAGCGAGCGTCGTGATGTCTAAAAGCCGCTGTGAAAAGCAAACTTGCAGAGCAGATGCAGAGTATACTTTCCAAAGATCATGCGGGCATCAGTCAAACTGAAGCGAGTTCCTTCTGTCTGCTTATTTTCAATGTCTTCTCATTTCAATGTTGAATATTCTCATTTCAATCTGGACTATTCCCATTTCAATTTTGGCTGTTCTCAGTTCAATCTTGACTATTCTCAATTTAATGTTGAAAAGGTACAGTGGCTGCAAGTTCAGGCTACGGAAATGTTTAAGCGCATACAAGCGTATACAATATTTAGTCACACAGTATAGTGCTTGAGGTCTTTTGTAATCCAATGAGCCCACATGATCTTGAGTGATTTTATAGGAATAATCCTATTATCAAAATTATGTCATTTGTTTCTGAAAATTATGATAGGAATTTAGATTAATTAAAATCTACTGATTTTAGTTCACGAAAACCTGTGCTTTCACGAGCTTTGGACTGATTCATGCTAGGACCGATTGTTGAAGGTTGCTTTCCAGACCCGCGGGGATTCGAAGGACTTTTTTCTTCATACCTAGTCTTTATGAAAACTACCTATTTTGGCAAAACAAGGCCGATGGGAAGTCACATGTCAAATTCAAATCAACATCCACTGTCTAACTCATAATCTAATGCCAATATGTCAATCGAAATATAATTTATACAGTTATAAAGCATAGCAGTCCTAAATTATCTCAAAAATATCAACACTAAATTTGACTGCATACCGTATTTGTTTGAGTGTCAGGGTGGCTGGCACTGCATCCTTCAATGGCCATGAAAATGCATTATTGCAAGGTTCTATTCGATAGGCCTATGTTCATACTGGGTAGCGGGTAGCTAGCTAAGTCGATCGTGCAGAAAGATAATTTTAAGTAGGCCAATGTAATTTTTCCATGGTTCGATTTATGATTCTAATTGACCCAAAATTTGCCAATTCGCAAGTCCTCTTGCTAAAAATATTTGTAAATAGTATGCGTGTCTTTTCTCAATGATTCGAAAGCCTTCTGCATCTTGAAGTCGTCTATGGCCGCTCTAATCTCATTTGAAAGTATTTAAACAGGTAAAATATCTGTTGATGAATATTGAAAATAGCGGAATTTCCACATATCATGCACCTACTTTTTGAGCTGCACGCATAGCAGCATCTATCAGAATTCAAACCGGTCATTGCATATGATCACTTGTCAATGTGCTTTGCAACCATTTAAGGGTCATTAAAATTAATGAAATTTGGTAGTTTTGAACTATAAAAAATTGCATTTTTAATTTGGAATTTAGAATTTTGAATTGCTATTTATTGTGGGGTGAGTTAGAGAAAATGAACAGGATCAGAAAGTCAACGATTAAGATATCTACTACTTAAATTGAGGAGAGGGTCGAATCAACCGCCTGCAATGCCGATTCGCATCATGGCTCGTGTAAAATGTCAAACGTGGATAAATTATCTAAGTCAAGCCTATCAATCGTGAACGAGTCGCATAGGCTTTCATATCTCTATAAAATCATCTACCATGTTAATGTCCGATTTTTTGTCCGCTGACGCAACGTACGTCGTATGCCTTATCAGGTAAATGTAAAAAAACTGCGCATATTGAGAAACCTATATTACATGCACAAATGATCTCTTTGAACTAGAAAACACCAGCTGAGAAGAAAATTGCTGTTTGAGCTTTGTAATAGTCAAATCCGTGTATACAAAGAAGTTGCTCATCATCGGAATCTTTCTTAATGAAATTCCTCCTATCACGCAGACCAACGTAGACAGCGCGTACATTTCTCAACCAAGAAATGTTTGCTCCTTTTAATGAGTTTAAATTTGCTTTGAATTGTTCAAATGAATCAGGTCCAATCACTTTTCTTCTTACGTCCTTACTCAAATGTCCAGCCTCACTTCCCAATGCCTCTTCAGCCACTTCTCGTATCAAAGGCATTTGCACAGATTTTACTAATTTTCTGTAAATATATTTTCCCATTTTCTTATCCAACAATCGACTGTCGCGGTTCTTATGCCAAAATGGAAGTGATAAAACCTCTGTGTCTTCAAATTCCATCTCTTCCTTTTCTCCATCAGAGGAGCTTTTGCAATCTTCGGTATCGTTGCTTTTACGTCGACAATCAGTGAGAAACCACAGACAAATATTGTCTAAGATGCGACTTTCCACATCATTTTCCAAATCATTTTTCATGCGAACCAACATCTCCAACAAATCTGGACATTCTCTGGTCTCTACAGATTTCTGTTTATCCATTGCTTCGATAACAATATTTTCAGACCAATTTCGAAAAGAGAACAATGAGGGCTGATTCCCAAGACGAAAATACCATTGACCCGGAGGATTACAAAATGGAGAGAAGGTGACAATTGGAAGACAGCTTCGTCCAGAATCTCCGTGTAGATCAGATTCGAAGTCGAATGGAGCATGACCGTGTACTGGAATTGACGGCTTTGAATAAGCACCCGGAGAGACCATTCGGCAGAGGAGATACGCAGAGTCAATGCAAAGAAGATCATTTTGGGGAATGCATGTTTGAGACATGAAAGAGCGTCCGCTATGAAGAATAAAAATGTGTGTCCTCCTTCGACTTGGCAAAATTATTGACGTTGTTAAGGACTTCCTGAAACAACAAATGTCATGTTATAGGAGATACCACTGACAGTATATTTATAATTGTGTATCTTGTAATGCGCATAAATATTTTTACATTAGAAATCTGCAAAGCAAATGTAGGAATATATTTTGTGACATAAAAGTTACTGACAACGGACTAGAGATACCCAGTCTGTCGAAAACCCGCTTAATACGATAGTAATACGAAAGTAATACGAAAGTAATACGAAAGTAAACGCCGTGATATCTATCCGAAGCGAACATCTGGATATATCGTAACAATATCGAGCATCTACATATATGCACATTTTCGAATCTATCACTGTTCCTTCAACATCGGTATGCATTTTTGCTAAGAGTTGGATCGTTTTTCAAGCAGCTATAACTCCTTATGGTATGGAAGATGACAAATGAATTCGAGGGGGAGAAAACGCTACGTGGAATAAATGAGAATCAGAAAAAGAACGGAATCCAGAATGCTTCCTTGCAAGATCTTGTCGACAACGAATACTTACACTTCAACCTGGATTGTACGTGATAGAAAAGCCTACATACATTGCTATAGATTGTTATAATGAATTCTGCCTAATTCAGAAAATCAGGTTGAAGAACGCAATAAAATTCTAATTCTCAGGAGTGCCAAAATTGCAATCATTCTATTTTATCTTTGGGGTAGTACATACTTTGTACGACTCATCATCTGACTTAATGCAGAAATTGCAATGCATATAATACGTTTAATTCTTTGCTGCCAACATGCAAATATTTAGATACTAAAGGAGCAGCAAACATACAACGAAGAGGAGTTAATAGTACATTAAGTAAGGGGCTAGGCACGGACTGGGACAAAATTTGCTCGAGAGACCCCGGACATTAATTATTTTAAATTTATTTTCCGCAGTAATTTTCTGATTCCCCCACTGCTATCAAGATAAAATCCAAAACTGAGTTTTGCTAAATTAAATTATAGACTTGACTTGAATAAATCCATCGTCATGTTCACATTTAACACTGATCGCACAGCCTATGTACACTGTATAAATGTTCTCGAACTGAATGCACCTTCCTTCATGTCCACTTGCTTGGACTGTTGACTAATCTGTTCTTGCACAGTTTTTAAATACGATTCATCTGGAGAGTTTGACTGTGACTCTATAACTTCTGTCAGGTATAAATGGCTATCAATTGCGGTGTTTAATCAATTATTTCCACAACACAATACATAAAGGAGCTTGTTCGAAGACGGTGTAAATTGAAGAAAATGGCACCGTTCTTTTTTGTAGGATCATAACACCTTGCTATTAGCTCTTTAGTCGATGTCTTTTGATGGCCACTAATTTTTTGATCAGCAATTTCTGCAAAGATTTTCGAAGACGAATTGAGATTTTTGCCCGAAATAGAGATCCGGAGAACTTGCAATGCTTCAGGCTCGAAGCTCAATGAAAGAGCATAGAATGCAAGTAAAATCCAATAAAAATTGTATTCTTTGATGTTGAGCCTCAATAAGGAATCTTCAGAGAATAGTCATGTCAAATAATTTGCGAAAATTGTGCTTTCAGTGCAACAAGATGAGATGGTGTTTTTTTCATAGAAGGACTGCACTCTCGACAACCTGAAAGCCGATGCAGTTTTTGTTTTGCAGTCCTGTAGGCACTCTCCACGACTGGCAATCTGCCATCAGAGGCCAACCTAGCCAAGCTTGCCTTCTCTCTCCGTGCCTGTCATCATGCCTGCTGCCGCAAGTGTGGCTAAACAAACAATTAAGATCAAATTTGAATGGATTGTTGTTACTCCTATACCAAATAGCACTTGGATCGAAGCTACGTCTCTTGTGTCTTCCGCTGGCACTGATCTGCGAACCAAAACACAGCACGCCCCCAACCTGCTGCATTATCTCCGTGGCTTAAGCTCTCCATCTGGCCCTGAAGCTCTCTTCGATTTCAAGGTTGCCGTTCTCCGTTCCCTCTTCCGTCGAGGATCTATTCATCTGCCGACGCTGTGATAAACTACAGACATTTAACTATAATTAGGTATATTTATTATATATGTAAGTGCAGGATGCGTGCGTTTACATGAATGTTATAACACTCTCCACTAGGATCATCATCAAATGATTATTACATCGCTAAGTTTCTGTAGGAAACAAAATATCCTCATTTGTAATAGAGCCGTTTTTAAAACGTAAACATGGCATGTGCATACATGCACTTCCAATAAATTGCATTGCTTGATTGAGTGACATTGATTGAGTACATGCATGATTGAGTGACATTGCATGCATTCAAAACTTATTGCAGTGTGTGCTTTTGAGCATCATGTACTGTATATTGACTGCACGCATCTGTGACAATTCAACATTAGTATTAGAGCACAAATTTTTAATCATATCCTGCGGGAAATGTATAATTCACTAAAAATAGCCATCTTGGGAATAATCTCGGGTGTACATTAAAAATTGACCCAACCTTGTGTTGCATAATAGATTCTTTTTGAAACCCTCAGAGACCTGGAGGGTGTCCAGTTGACCAGGAGATATTTTTCTATTTTTTTCTTTTGAAGCTGCATCAACCACTGATGCTTGTGCAAAATTATCATATTTGACAATGATTCTGCAGGTGATATTTCACATCAATTGAATAAGTAGAAGTATGATAGATTGGCCAAGGGTGTACAGTGGACCCTTCAGGTAGAAATTAATAGAAATTACTTAAGGGTGTTTTCCCCACGTTATGGAAAAAGAAGCAGAGGCAGGCCAGTAACGAGATGGAGAGACGACATCGACAGGTCTTGTGGACAGTCAACATGGAAGAGACAAGCTTAAGATCGAAAAGAAAGGAGGAATACTGAGGCCTTTGTCCAATAGTGGAATAGAACAGGCTGATGATGATGACTTACGAGTGCAGAAATTGCTTTACAAAATCTGCTTTCAGATGAAGAATGAATTTGTACATGTCTAAGATGGTACATGATGCGTGATATTCATTTCCTAATTGTTTACATCATGCTCCTGTATTTGTAATGTGCTACAATATTGAAAAAGGCGAATAGTTTGCTATGACACATGATCGCACGTGACAGATTCATCTGTGAACAGCTCAGTGTAAATCAATGCTCAGGATGAACCTACTTCCGATAGAGAATAAGGCTGGATGAAATTAAAATAGTGAACTAATGTGAGGGTTCTGCTACACGGAATAAATAAATTGTAATAAACTAACTATCTGAGGTTTTATTGTATTAACAAACATTGCGAAACCGCCTCTTAATACAGCTGATATTGTGCTAAAAGTTTCTGACTTATAAAAACACCATATTTCTGCATATGTTTATTCAGCAAGCTGAACGACACTTAAAAGTTTGAATTTATCAATCATCTGTACGCAAGCATCATTGCTTTTCTTAAAATGCTTCAAAATGCTCTTGATGCTTTTCTTTCCCAATGTTTTGAAATCTATAGGTAGAATAAGAATGTGTAAAAGAGATCCACTGAACTCTCAACAGGTCTCAGAGGGTGTGAAAAAGTCGAGGTCTCTGAGGGGGGGGGGATAAGGCTACAATTTACGTGTGCGGCTTGTCCATCAAAGGTTCGCCATTCATCACTTATACAGGGATTCGCTAAGTATCTATACTGTGTCGGCGCTTCCTGTTTTGAGTGCAGAAAAGATGCCTGATGGATAGATTCTCAGTGTTAATCTTATATAGTAGCACGTGCACTGATGCCCCGTTGTGGCATTGTTGTAGAAGCAAATGATAAGAGCATTGGCTTGAGTAGGTGCTGATTTCTGCAGCGAGTTCATGTTTTGTCACAGTTTTGTCCCACTTCATAGTGCAGTGTCAAATCAACGGATTCAATATTATTTTCAATTATGCACACTGAAATTTAGTTCTAAAAGAACAAAGTTTTTCTATGACTATTGAAAGTCGATTTAATCAGGTAGGCTACGTCGCAAGTTTTATCGGAGATATATTCTCGGCATGAACATCATTTTTCAAAAAAATTTTTTTGACAGATGATTGAAATTGCAAAATTTTTAGTACTCTTCTATACCTCTTCCAATTCATAATTGTTCAATTTAACAATCGCAATCTCAGGTGAATAATTAAAATAGCTCTAAATAAACAATGCAAAGCTTCAGGTCAATTGCAAGCACCATGTCACTCGATAAATGCAATAGGCTATGTGTAAATTTACGCAATCTTAATTTCAATTATACAAAAGGATTTTTATATTTTCATCTATCTATTTCAAGAAGTCAGGAATGCTCTAGAATTATGAAAGCATGAAATCATGAAACTATCTCCAGGTAAAATTTTCCATGTTATTTTCGACCGCAGTATCAATTTACAACTTCTCTACACGCTTTCTGGTTCGTTTATTCGATAGCAGCTCTCGTAAATCGTTAACCGCTCTCGTGATACGTTAACCGCAATCACAAGTCAATAGAAAATCTCACTTTCTCAAGTCTTTAAAGCGTCAAACAAGCCACCAATACAAACCTCTCAAATATTTGATACAAGCCGAATGATCATGATCCAAACTGATCAGAAACGCCGATCATGAACCAGGGTTTCTGAACGTTTGATAAACTTTATGTTCGGCAGATTGGTCTTTTTCAAAAAAACACACTTACTGGATTATCCCAATGCGTCTGCCAAGCCACGCCTTATCTGCTTTGTCCAAACTACATTCAAACAATTCAGTGAAGACATGATGGATATCTCTAATGAAACCTTCGAAACTGTGTTTATATTTTGCAAACCGCACTGGAATGCTGCAATTGCGTTTCAGGGCTGAATCGCAAATGTCTTGCAATCATTGAAAGTTAGAGGTTTAGAAGTTGCTGAGGGACATTGCAAGTCCATGTGACTAAAAAGCATTTTAGATCGGTTTGAACCTGGATTATTTCTTCAACAAGAGATCGGGTTGGGGACGTGACTACACACTTCTGTATAAAAGCTCTGATGTCCTACAAAATGTTGAACAATGTCATTAAGTCTGAAGACAAGAAACTTCTCGATTCAATGTTGTTATACTGAGATGCAATTTTTTGTGAGGTGCTCAGGCATGTATTGCACGCTGCAAAATACATTTTCAGGCTATCCCAAATAATGCTAGTCTAAAACGTTTGACGCCCAGGAGGCCGAATCAACATTATGCGAATTACCGAAAAGCAATTATATTTCAATTTTGCACAGTTAACTATTATGTGGTCTCAGTGAAACTGAAACAAATTTGTTACGAATTTAGACCAGTTTGCGAATTCTTTTTTAGGAGAATTAAATTCATGCATAAATGCAGATTATAGTAGGTTCGATGAGATGCTATAGCCGTTGGCATCCATGGCTTTTGCTTTGGCATTCAGTCTCTTGTAATGAAACAGATACAAAACATAGAGGAACAAATAATCCTTCTGTCTATTAATCACATTTCTAGGTCATGATTAATTATTATAATTATTGATAATTAGGGTATCAATCCTAGCAATAGATATAAATGTAGGCAATAGACATAGATTTTGCCGATAATAACACTTAGCGGTTGACCATTTTGACAGAAAGTTCTCAATTATCGAGATTCTCCCAAAATTGCATTAATTTTTTCTTCATTTTGCGGTAGAAATATGCATCAAAAAATCCAAATGATTGAACAACATTAAAGTGATAACAACTATGAAACAAAATTAGAAATTTCACACACCATGTAAATTCAATTAGTTCAACTATTTGAAAGGTGCAGTTGAAATTTCGGTGACACGATAGGAGAAGGTTGAGAAAACATTAGTCTGTATATCCTGGCACCTTAGTGATATCAGTCTCGATCAGGAGATTTCAACAGTTGAAAATGTAAAACTACTTACGGCAAAGAGGAATTAACATTTCCAACAATATTGGAATGCAATAAATTTTGATGTGGAAGGCACTATATCTTGAAATGAAATTTGACCTTAAGTACTAGTCCTTACTTAAGAAATGGTCCGTTAAATATTAATTAGTCGATAGTTATATTCAGTCTGCAAATAATATCGCCTAAAATAAAAGGCAAGAATTGCATGACGATCTATTACGACGTCATTTATCGACTGAGAAGACTCGATGACGGATGCGTATGCGTGTAACTGTATAGGCCTATGCATGTAGGCTGCTTTACAGTAGTATATAGACTGCTTTACAGTATCATGATGTTTCCTTGTAATGAAAAGTTATTTGTTAGCTCTCACATTCTTACAAGTAGGGCCTAAAGCCTAAATGAAAATGAGCCCTCAGGCTAACTGGTGCTAGAACTTCATCTAAAACTGGAAAGTGCTGCATACAAGCCTGGCCACTTGTATAGGGATAATACATGTGTTTAAAGACAAGACTTTTTGTCTGAAAAGTTCATACGATATTCTATACAAGAGTTGGTAATACAAATTAATAAAAATTGGATTTGCTAACTTCATAAGTATCTCCTCTGGTGTTTAGATAGATATGATAGTCACTAACTTGAGCAATTATGCAATAATGTCAAGTGCTACAGTAAATGAGATCAAGTTTCTAATATCATTTGAATAGCATATTGATAGTATCAACGTATACATGTATAATAGTAATAATGGTATCAACCTAACATCTTCTTTATTATATATATCTTAAATTACTTTTAGAACCACGATTATGGACATGGTTTTGCATCTTACTTTTCACATTGCTTCAAACATTGCCTTTAAAGACTTTTCACACCACTCATCTGCTTCAGACACACTGTAAGTTCGTCCAAGCGTTCCAGATAGAATTTTGCAGGAGTTGTAGACTGAAACACAGCGAGCAAACCAAAGCGATTAAAAACTTCGGGACATATTAAGTTTACTCGGGGCACCCATAAATGTTTTGATTTGTTTTCAGTGTTTCTGAGACCATATTAACAAGGCTGTAAAGCTTGTGTTTTTTGCAACATATATTTTATACAGCGCTTTTGATCAATGCTCTGAAATGCGTTATGTTTTTTAAACTATTGCTGAAACAACAGTGGTTGAGAGTAGTTGACAGTGACATACACTTGCATGTTTTAGTCAATTCGAGAGCAAATTAAATTAATGGAACCAGCAAGCATGCTAGTCAATACATGGATTGCTAGAGAAGCGGGATCGAAGTTTTTGGAACTTTCTCAAGAAAAGCTGTCAGCAAATATAAGCAGCATGATGTATGAAATAAACATGCAGCTTAGCAATCTTGCGAATAACATGACTCGACATTACGGGTTCTTTATTTCAATCTCAAAACTGCTGATATTTAGATCAATTGGAACTAATGGAAAATGCTGGAATAGAAAAAAGATGAAACAAGTAATAACTCCCAAAGGCATGTTTTTCTCAAAACCCTAATCCCGTGTCAAGCCAGTCAATTGAGCAGATCAGAATCAAATACATCAGATTTATAGTAATAATAATAATGTGCGTAAAATCGGAAGGTATTTGAAGATAAATGCATAGATAAGTGGTAAGTATATTATGCGACTATAGATTGGAGCAATTGGTTCAAATTCAAGAAATGTTCATCAGTGAATTTAAACATTCAATAAATGAGTGCGAAGTACAAGGTGCATATATAGTGATGTCACGTAATGCAGCTGCAAACATTTATCAAAGGTCCTTAATGAATTTGCCGACAAACGCAATGATCATTAACGTCAAAATGCAAGTCAATCATTGTTTATGAATGTTGTTTTTTTTTCAATTTCATAATTATTAAATAGTTTGGAAACAAGTTAGAAGATAAAAGATGAATACATTGAGCCATGTTATATAAGAAAGCGTAATAGAATAAATAATTGAATTCTCATTTGCATCTACTAATATTTTAATTCAGGCTACAGAGGAAACGACTTTTTTTAGACGTTTAAAGACATAGAATGCAGTAGTGGAGATTTCATAATAAATGCTATCAAATATCTGAATGCTTTTAATATATTGAGCTATTTGCTGTATTACATTTGAAATTCTTTTTACTCACTCGAACAAAGCAAATGCGTCAGGAATTATCAATTTTTCCAATCGCTCCAGTTTCTGATATTCTCTGCCGCTCCATTGCCTTGATAGATGTTTCTTATCACGCACAAACATCAATAATCTCCATGCCTCGATCGGTGTTAAGTACTGCTCGCTACTTTCCAGTTTACTCCAAGAGATTATGCCCTTGTATGCACTTTCTTTCAGAGAAGGAGATTTATGTATTTTATCCAAATGCAGACAGATTTCCCTAACTGAAGATGATTGAAAATACAGACAGTACACCATCTCATCAAATATTACAGTCTTTTGCTTTCTTATATCTTTTGTTCCAATTTCCCTTACAATAGTTAATATTTTCTCTGGCTTAAGCTGAACTAGCAATCGCGCGACTCTTTCTGCGATGTTAACAGTCCATCCGAAAGTCAGGAAGCTATCCCATATGTGAATAACAGACAGTACAACTTCATTCGAAGCAGAAACATTTCCAATGTCTTTACTTTGCATTGCATCAAAAAAATCTTGTTTCTGAGAGATGAGTTTACTTAATTCCTTTGTCATAAGATTTCTAGCTGTATAAGCAACGCGAACTTGACCAAGGATTCGCTTATGCAGTCTTTTGACTTTTCTTGTCGAGAGAAGAACATCCGAAACTGATCGATGATAATACCATCGGGTTACCATCTTCCGAAATCCCATTCCAAGTTGAACGCCTGGATTCCCATACTGATTGTGCCTCAGCTTGCGCTGCTGAACAAACTTTATAAGATCCTCCGAAGTTTTTAGAAACTTCCACATATATTTATGCGTCAATTTGCGGCTCTTCATGGGAAACAAGCGAATTTTGCTTTGATTTCCAGAGAAAAAGAAGTCACAGGCAACTAAGAAATCGATGTATAAATTGTGATAAATAGATGGGAAACTCTTCAGATTATCACAAAAGTCTAGAGATTCGAGAATATCAAAGAGATATTTTGTGTCCTGTTTGACGAATTTAGCAGCTGTTTTGCATAGCTCCTCCGTCCAATCAGGCAAGCGGTTGCCATTTTTCTCGGTGATAGATTGTGAGTATTCAATAAAGATGACAGTAAGCAGCCGACGACATTTGTTGGCACTTGTCTCCTGGCATACCGAATCACCACTCACACATTCCATCATCAAATCGAGAGACCTGTGCGAAATAGGGCATCAGATAAAAGAAGATCAACATTGTCATTCGTACATCGATTTATCAGCATGCACAAAATAAAGCATCAATAACGGAACTTTAGTTTGATCATGTACATAACAATGACTAGAAAATCGCACGCGTTTTCTTTAGAAACACTTGTCAACGGAAGCATGATGGGATTAGAACTTCTATTGGTTATCATCCTCCACACGCCGTGGCCACGCCTTGAATCAATTTCTTCGCTATTATTATTCACATTATAATCTATTTATGTGTATGACGGAGATATTGATGTTCGTGAAGTCTGTTCTCTTTACGCGGTTTGTAAACAAATCTAGGAACCTTGACAAGTGCAGTTTCCTTTGTTTGCTAAAGTTTCATGCTAGATTTGCTTTCCGTAATGCGATTCATAGCAGATGCACTCCTTCGGATATCCACAGAAGTCTGGTATCAGCTAGAAAAAGTCATTCTGAGTTCAAGATGAATCAATCATTCGAATATCAGCAATTAGACAGAGGGTGCAATTATAACACTATAACACTATATGACACTATATGTACTTCAGAAACATAGAAATCAGATTCATTGGCTCTTTTCCTTGTTAGTGGCATTGACATAAAGAGATCGATTAACGCCAAAATTTTGCACTTCGAATGAAGCTTATTTATCAGTCAATGGTCAATGGAACTTCCTATTTCGGATTAAGCGATTGCCGACTTTTTCTGAGGATAATGTAGATAAAGAACTCTTGCAATATCAAAATGTTATCCAGAAAGAGAAACTGCAGTCATGATTTATTCTAAAATTTTCGTGCTTGAAAATAATGGCTGCAGTGTGTGACGTACCTGCATCTATAGGAAAATGAAATAAGCTACATAGAAAAGCTTATTAATGAAATTATTCAATAAATGTCTAATTAATTAATTAATTTTTTAATAATAATTTAATAGAAGCTTCAAAAAAATTATTATTTTCATAATGAACATTGCTTAATTGTAAATGAAGCATATTGAAATAATAGTATGAGGAATGCAAGGTCAAACCTCCTAAGTAAGGGTTCAGTTAGACCATTAATTTATAATTGCACAGTTGCACAGAATCTACGAGACAATTGAAACCTGGAACCTTTGGGCCCATTGCTGAATTATCTAAATGCCTTTAAATGAATATCAGCTATAGTATGCATTTCAGTAATTCTTTTTACTCGAAGCCTACAATTCAATTTTCCGTTGCACTTTAGGAACTATTCAAGTTGTTCTGGCTCTTGCCGTGAATTATTATTATAGTGATTAATATAGTGATGTCAAGTAACTAGTAAGAGATATTTGTATTATAACTGGACTAACTTATTCATAAGTAACCTGCGTGGTTGATAAGTATAAGCTAAATTCACACAGTAAATGATTTTGAAAAATTAATTAGAGCTAAAAATTTTAAACACTTCCTAAAGTGTAGGCCTATTTATCCCTACTAATCAATCACTTTTGCATACGCAGGTCAATAATCGAAACTTGAAAATATAGTCCGCTGACTATCACTTGGCCAGCTGGCAAAACAAAATTGAATGCCTGTCGGATATAGACAGACAATTTCCAACCAGTCCATTAATGTCGAGGCCTCAATTTTATTTGTTTCAAAAGGAACTCTTTTAATGTTCATCGATTGCCCAAAGGTGCCACTTTGATCAATTAGGACCATAGCAAAATTGTAGCAAAAATGAGATCTTAACTTTATGTCAATTTACTTGTAGAACATTTACCCTCCATTAACCAACAGACTACAGATGGAGTTTTATATAACTTGTTAATTAATCATGAATGTGTGCAGTTGAAATAATTCATAATAGCTAAACAATTGTAGTGAAACTTATAGTGTATTAGATAATTGGAACAATAGTCACAATAATTCAAAACATAGATTTTTATGTGAACAAAAGAAGAAATATCCAGTTTTTAATCATGAATTCTAGAATAACGTTCAATTGGATGCTTAGCTCATATAGCTTTTTCTAAGCGATGTCATCGAAGGAATAGCCGCGAGTATTGAAAATAAACACAATTTGATTGACATAGCATCGCATTTGCATGCAAATGAAGATATCAAACGTCATACTTGAAGCAGATGTCCATGCTTTTTGCGAATATCGATAGCAATGATGAGTCATGTTAACAGTTTTGCATGTCTAAAGAACTAAGATATCTTCAATGCGCTTAAAACTTTCAAAAATAAAGTTCGTTTAATTCAACTCGAGCAGTTTCTGAGTTGTTTCTTTTGAAAGACAGACTTTTCGTAACACTCTTCATCTCTATATGCCTATAGCGACACATTGTCGTATGCGAGGAAGGCTCAGTCTGATCAAAATAAAAATTATTCTGAACAATCAAGTAAGAGGCATTTCGGTCTGGCACTGCCGACCATCCTTGTCTAAAAATGTATTTTGTTCTTTTCTTTCATCAATGATGTCTACCATTATTGCATACCAGCCTAGCTCTTTCGAATTTCATGGAGCTTTGTCTATGCACAACAAAATATTTGATGGATAAATGAACACTTTTGCCATGTGATGAATTAGTGATATTCATGGCCAGAAATGTGGGACTAATCAAATATAAATCACTCCATTTAAATTAGTAAACACTGAAAAATCAACGGCGCGCCTGCGACCTATCTTTTAATCCACAAACCGTTGCTGACAAACAAATCATACTAATTATCATACTAAGTTATTGGCACAGACATAACTTCCTTTTCATTTAATCATTCAGGTCAATCAGGTCATTTAGGTCAATTGATTGAAAATGGTTATAAGACCAAATTCACTAATTGTCTGTTTAGATGGACAAATTGAGATGAAATATCAAACTTCTCTGAATATCAACATATCTGAAAGATTTTCTCATTTCCATGATAAAGTAATATTGACACCAACTCCGTTTTCGTATATAGATGCATTAATAAAATAATTCAATAGACTCATGTATAATGATGATATCACCGGATAGACTGTCATCAGCATATTATTTTGTACGATATATATAAAGAGAAAGTAGAGAGAGAGAGAGAGAGGGAGAGAAGGTTGACTGCCCTCCCTCGTGCCACTCCCGCTTTGGTCGGAAATGAGATAATAATAATAATAATTTCTGTGTCTGGTCTAACCTTGTTGTCATAGGCGAAGAAATTTCAATGTAATTAGAGTAGTCATTGAGTTGTCTCATTGCTATATCCACGGAATTCTAGATAATTGCACCTGGAATGATCACTCATTTTGACGCGTTTCGATGAGAGGCCATTAGGTGAACGCGCGTGAAATAATTGTTTCTGTCTGATTAGTTAATCGTCCAGTGCCTTATCCTATCTTGTGCATAAAACTATTGCTACATGTATATCTTATTGTTGATAGGAACATTGGCACATTGTATTTATTAGTTTGATGTAGGCTCTTACAGCTTTAACACAATCACGAAGAACTAAAAGCAAATGCCTTTCAAAATAATACTTTTAGTGACTCGAAAACTTGTAACATTTTGCGTTTGATTTGGCCTTCAAATCTCTTTCTGAGTTTTGATTTGTATAGTTTTCAAAAAAACAATTATACCAACAATTGGACATTTCAAAAATAAGATCGTGCCCATTTGTACACATGGCTCGACCGAATGCCTAAATGTTGTTGTCTAAAAAGAGATTTCAACCACGTTGCAAAATATGCGACGGCTATTTTGAGTGGAAAACAGCTTTCTGGATAATGCTTGCGATGCGTCGACCTCTTTAAAAAATTTCCAGCGACACACGCTGATCTGCAGTACATGGCTTAGCGGAAAATATAAGCCTCCTCTATTGATTGAATCAAGAAATTCATCTGCGGGCGTGCTCTCGTCCACAGATAAATTCTTGTCCGGATCAATCAGTGAAGCTTCGCACGAATCACATTTTGCGATCTATAAATGGATCGGGCTCAGGGACCACAAACATATGAAAGGACAACCATGTCTTTCTCTGATGGCAAATTATCTCATGCAGCGCTTTCTGTCTATTAGAAATTTTCTTGAATACTATATACGGGTATGGCTTCAAACACATTGATTAATAGTTCATTTAAAAAGTGTCTTACCTGGGAATCTTCCCATTTGTACAAAAAGAGTCATGAAATTCCTTTAGAATTTGAGCACAGTGGCCCCTAGGGCTGAGCCGAAGGATTCTGTTAGCTGAACTATTCAAATGTCAATGTCAAAAATAACATGCACTCGTAGTGGCTCCATAGATCAATTGACGAGTAAAGTATATTCAATTTATGATAAGTTGTAGTTTGATTGAATATCATAGTCTGATGAATGTCTATTATTAACTCTTGAATCAATTCATTATGATAAAAGGTCTAAAATATTTATCTAAAATGCAAGCAGTATCCATGTAAGAATGAATAAAACTCACAAAAGTAAATAGAATACATAAAAATTGCATTTATGACATAAATTAAATATATGACATGTATACTGAATGTGCATGATTTTGAAAGATGTCGTCAGACTTGAACAATTTAGGCTTGTAATTCCTTGGAAGCCGTAGACGCTGCGTTTCGCCCTACAAGTGCTCGTCAGTACGACTCGGAATGGAATGCTTAAATTGTTCAAGTCTGAGGACATCTTTCTTTTCTGCGCCCAGGCGAACTGGCACTCTGCAATCTTTTATGATTATTATCAGTGCATGACTTACTCGCAAAAGGGCGATTGCTTCCTTTTTCAAATTTTCTTCTTTGGCTTCATTGGAGTTGCTCTTCACGAAGGCCATAAGATTAAGTAGAATACTCATGCAGCATATTGTATCGGTGGACGTGATATGTTTAAATCGGTATGAGGATAACTTGTGGAATCGCAGTCTTCAAATTTCAAATTGGGATGAATTATTATAGATCCTTTGACTTGAGGTGGAGAGGACGACAGGTCTAAGTACAGAAAGTAAAGAATACCTTCATGGCGGTGAATCATAAATCCAGAGGGAGTTTTCAGACGAGAACTTCTCATCAATAGCTTCCAGCGAGTCCACTTGGTCAGTTTCATTAAGGTCAGCTTCCATCTGTTCGAAGCTCTGATTTAAGAAATCCCGACGCGCAGAGGAGGCTGCTGTCTCCGTACTCCGTTCGGATATCGTCGTAAGAAAATAAGACGGTAATTCTGGAAATACCGCACCGGACTTCAATCGTCGAAGAAGTTTCTTACGTCGTTCGCGGAACTGTTTTCTCCGTACCGTGCTTGAGTCCGTGATGTCCATCAAAAAGTCCGATTCTTTAAAATGCCGCGAACCGAAGCGTGATTACTTGGTCGGCACAAAGTTACACGAGATGAACTTCGCAGCCACAATTTGAGTATCTCCCGGTTTTCAAGTAAAAATTGATGTTACATTCGGATTTTCCACCTGAGATTTGTAGCGCGTTTTACAGCCGACAGCAGAACACTTGTAAGGCTTCACAACGTGGATAAAGTGTGAAACAGTGAATCTGCTACAGCAGATTTCACTCACAGATGATGTAATTTGAGGGAAACATTTGATGAATCACCAATACAGCTTCCACTCCTTGCTTGTATACAGACCAAAATGCGGCTACCCGGCAGACATTGTAAGCAGCGGTGAGGAAATCTCTCCGCTGCTTCGATAAGTCATGGGCCTCTAATCGTAAAGCGAGAGGAAGAAATTTGGGAAGTGTTCATTCCAGGTGTTAATATCTAGAATTCCATGCTATATCATATGCGCTTCTAGAAGTGATTGTCCATCACTGACCTTTATCAGCCGGTCGTATAACATTATCAACCTGATTAAGTCTCTCAATTTCAGACAGCTCAGTAGGACATAAATTGTCTGTAGGATAACATGATTTGCAATTTATCAAGTATCGAATCAACCGCTGAAAAAATAATTTTGGATTTTTCTAGTATACTTGGGAGCACTAGTTCTGTAAGGGGCCATCTATTTGATTCAGTGGTGCCAAATCGATTATTGAGTTTGGATTTACTCTTTGGTTTGGATATATAAGAGAATTGCCAGTGTAATTTGCGAAAGAAGTCCTAAACGTTTAATCTGATTTTTTTGTGGGGACAAATCTTGGGAGTTTAAAATTTGCATATGATATTTTATTTATATATATATATTTTTGCATGAGATATATTCTTGCCATTTAGCCTGAACGAGAGCTTAAAAAAGCGTCAAAAATTCGACTGAGTGACAATGGAGTGGTGGGTGAAAAATATCGCTGTCAACAATAAAAGGATCAGGAGGCATGGTAGAGACACACACCTCTTTACATTGATTACGAATGCAATCATTTAATCATTTAATGCCTGCACGTTGGATTTTCAGTTTTCGAGTAATTATCAGCATAGCCAGCCAAGATAAAAAAGCAACTGGCATTAGGATATTTGCCCTTGAGGAGAGTGATGAAGGATTTCACGCAGTTTGCAATTGGTAATGGGGATATTTTTATAATCCAAGGTGCAGATGCAAAAAATGATGCTCTTTATTTTTTCATGCCTTTTGCTTAAATGACTAATCACAGGTTTCCAGTGATGCAATTTCCCATTGTCATGGGGACAAACAGAAGCATTTGCATTGCTGTAAAATCTTATGTTATGGTCACAGTAGTAACCCCATTGCAGGCGCAAGCCCAAAATGTGAAATGCTGACTCAGCCCCCACCCCCACCCTCTGGCAGGCAGTGTGAGGGACATGGCCAAGGATGTGCTGGGAGGAATGGGTCCGTGAGGAGAAAACTGTTCCCCAGTAACCCCATTGCAGGCGCAAGCCCAAAATGTGAAATGCTGACCCAGCCCCCACCCCCAACCCCAACCCCACCCTCTGGCAGGCAGTGTGAGGGACATGGCCAAGGATGTGCTCGGAGGAATGGGTCCGTGAGGAGGAAACTGTTCCCCCCACCCCCACCCCCTCCTGCCAAACTTCCAACTTTGGTTGTAGACATCGTAGAAAGTCGTGCAATAGCTCATTTGAAAGCTGGGAGTGAGAAAAAGGCAGTGGAAAGCTCGGTTTGGACTCATTTTCTTGGGTTTAGGGAGGAAAATGGCAGGAAGCTGTCAGAGTTGGAAAAGTCAGGTTTTGGTGGTTTTGGGATGAGAAAAGTCGTTTTTCGGGCAGAAGGAGTGCTCCGATGGGAAAATGGAGTGAAGATTCGGACTCTACGTGAAATTTTGGGTGTAGGAACAACTTCCCAACTCAATCGGAGAGAAAAAGTTCTGACCCTCACCCCCACCCCCAACCCCCACCCCCTCCTGTCACACTTCCAACTTTGGTTGTAGAGATGGTAGAAAGTCGTGCCATAGCTCATTTGAAAGCTGAGAATGAGAAAAAGGCAGTGGAAAGCTCAGTTTGGACTCATTTTCTTGGGTTTAGGGAGGAAAATGGCAAGAAACCGTCAGAGTTGGAAAAGTCAGGTTTTGGAGGTTTTGGGATGAGAAAAGTCGTTTTTCGACATGAAGGAGTGCTCGGATGGGAAAATGGAGTGTAAATTCGGACGTTTTGGTCAAAGTTGGGTCTAGGAACTTCTTCCCAACTCAATCGGAGAGAAAAAGTTCTGACCCCCACCCCCTCCTGTCACACTTCCAACTTTGGTTGTAGAGATGGTAGAAAGTCGTGCAATAGCTCGTTTGAAAGCTAAGAGTGAGACAAATTCAGTGGAAAACATGGCTTGTTCGTATCTGCCTTCGTTTAGATGTGATGCGTCATTTAAGATTTTGGGAGATTGGCGAAAAACGAGAATGTTAGAATGTTTATGAAAATCGCTCTAGCGGGTGAAGCAAGCCTCGGACGGGCAAACAGAGACCAGATTTGGCATCAGCGTGTCATGTTGCACCTGAATGTCATTCATGCTATGTCTCCGAAGTGAAAGGAAGAAAGATGACAGAAGCAGTAAAGTTTACGAATGAATTTTGTTCACTACGTTTTCATCGACAAAGTCTTCGTGGTGTGATTAGGGACTACAGCATCTCCTTTCATCATGAAAAGGCAGCCTTAGAATTTGCTATCGCTAAAGGTTACTTCGTTTTCCAACAGGTCATGGACAGTTTGATGAATAAAGATGTGAAAGGACGATTAGTTGCAGAGATTGAATTTGAGAAAGTGACTGATGAACATGCAGGTGAACGCGTAGTGTTTCATTTTGCATCCTATTCTGCAGAGACGATGCATGATCCCAAAGATTTCTATCAGCGACACATGGCAAAAATTGCATCTCGACTAGATTCATTTCATGAGCATGGATCCAACTTGCTCTGATGTCGCATAAAACACATTCATATTCAACTCAATGTGTTAAACTAGATTCGACTACAAGATTTGGGTAAAGCATTCATGAGTCAGACGTCCGCGTGCCTCCTTTTCCCTGCCGCAACGAAGTCAGGGGAGAAACGGAGGTCTCTGATTGGCTCACATAGTGTCAAATGTGGATTCGCAGGAGATTATAAAAGCAGACGTCTCCCCATTTTCTCTTCATTTCATTCTCTTGACTTGGAAAGCGTGTGTGACTTGCTGAAGCCATTCTCCCCTCTCAACTTTGTCTGATCAATCCTGTTTGCAAATTTACAAGTGAGTGTCATGACTGTCTGGCCTAAACCTTACCAGCATTTTAGAAGAGAGACGCAGGAGAGTGTGTGGCCGATGATTGTACAAGCTTATTTTGTTGAACCATTGCCGTCACCGACACCACCACCTAGACGCTTTACCTTTAAGTCTTTTAGGGAATTGAAACTCAATTCGGGTCCTAAGCCCAAGACATTTAATTTACTGGACGATGAAGAAGACTTTGACTTTGGTGATCAGCTTCAAATCCTGTGAACGCTCAAAAAGGTCCTCTTAAGGGCCACCTCATATGTCACTGCTAAGCTAACAATTTTATTTTCTCTGATGATCATGAATGTACTTAGTGGTATTCTTTCGTTACAGACTGACGTGGCCATGAATCCTATTCCAACTGCTGCATCACTGAATCCTCATCATCTCGAGCTGTGGAATCCGAAAATTGAAAAGGTAATTCACGGCTATCCTACCTACAAACAACAAGTGCGCTACAACGGTGTGCGACTCTATCCTCAAACGCCGGCGGTATACTTACCAAAAGTGGACACGCAAGTAAATCGTTATGGTCAAAACCTGAGTATCCCTATTGATAATTGGTTGCGTCAGCAGCTTGACATTTTAGAAGACTTTGTGAGGCAAAAGGCTCTTATTCCTACTGAACTATTACAGTTGTGGCCAGAAAAGAAAACTTCTTATTATAAGCCATTGTATCGCGGCACTCGCTGCTATATTTTACAAAGCAAGTATTGTAAAGTCACTTCAGGAGTGACAGTTGAACAGTCAGTTGAAACAGAATTATCATCGCTAGGTGCTGGCTTTTATTCATTTCATATTGAGGTGCCTGCTGTCTATGTGGGACCTCATCAATCTGACGGTAATTTGATTTCTCTCAATTTGCGCATTGCTCAAATTCATCATCAACCTGAGTTAACAGGACTTGATCACATTGAGAAAGTCATTGATTCTTGTGTCAAAGAGTGTCAAGAATCTGTCACTAAACCTAAACGTCGTCGCACATCAAAGAAAGATGGTGCTACCACCAAAGAGAAATCTTAAGTATTGTAATCAGTTAGTATGTAGTCAATGTGGAAAACGCGGTCTTGCGCGTTATGTTCAAATATAACATTGTCATCATGTTGTATGTATCTTTTGTTATGTAAAGGACAGACATCCTTGTAAAGTTCCTGTTCAATGTATTATTTTGTAATGAAGTCTTTTTGATATTGTAGGTTGTCATCTTCATAGACAGTGAGGGAACGCCCATGCAGGAATTGAGTGCTATTGCAATGAGAGAAAGTGATCAAACTGTTGTTATTGTATATCATAGATTTGCCTACTGTCCTCCACACAAATTTCTATTTTGATTCATATTGGATTTGTAAATGAAACGTATTTGATAAGTGATTTCAAACGGTGGCTGTCAGGTTTTCATATTGTTAAAATATTAGGAAATGATTCTCAACGAGAAGCAACAACACTTCAGTTGCACATTGATAATTTCTATTTACCATGTTGGGTAGATCGTGTAAGACAAGACTATCATATGCATTGTGATCAAAAGAAGTTTAGAGATGAAATGATTTTTGACATGGCTATATGTTTCGGTGAGAGACATCACCTTTACAGACCACCATCCCATTGTAATACTAGAAATAAAGCTACCTACATTGCAAAACTCTCTTCACGCTGGCATTGTAGTCTCTATGATGTTTATGAACTGTATCTATATTATTGTCAACAGCATGGGTCTATGTAAAACATGTTTTTGCTCCTTGTGAATGAATGATGATCATTTTATGAAGTGTATTCTGTACTTGTAAATTTTGTCTGGTGTTGAATAAACTTACAGTGGAACATGATTGTTATTTCTGTTTTATTCATAGTGGAAGTCATTGAAGCAATGTGAAATCTATAGTTACATCGTTTATGATGGCGCATCGTACCTTAAGTAACCACATGTGTCATTTGACACTTGATCAACAAGGATTCGATGGATTTTTACAAGATTGGAAACTTATATTTTAAATGAAGATGAAAGATATGAAAGTAGTGCTCACTGAAAGCCTTCCTCTCTTCAAAAGATTGATGGAGAGTTTACAACCTCAAGATGTAAAGGGTAGACTCGTTGCTTATATAGAGTTGAAAGATTTACAAAACCCACTTCGTTTTGGATCTTATTGCACAGAATGGATTACTCTTAGTGATCAAATTTATGGTCGTCATATGGAGAAAATTATGGAGAGAATAGAAGAGACGTTGGAAGGAAATGCGTACGTTGTTAAACATATCATGATTCAACTGAGTGTGTTTACATCCACGACTTTGTTTGATGCGCGACACATTGTGTAGATGCAATAAAGATTTCTTTTCACTGAGTATTTTGTAATGGTGTATAGAGCAGCATGAGTCATTGCACTTTGTGCATTACTATCGGGCTCTTTGTTAGATAAATGAATGCGTCTTTGTTCGAGAAAAGGGGCGTGTCACAACATGAGTCATTGCGCTTTGTGCATTACTATCAGGCTCTTTGTTAGATAAATGAATGCGTCTTTGTTCGAGGAAAGGGGCGTGTCACAACATGAGTCATTGCGCTTTGTGCATTACTATCAGGCTCTTTGTTAGATAAATGAATGCGTCTTTGTTCGAGAAAAGGGGCGTGTCACAACATGAGTCATTGCGCTTTGTGCATTACTATCAGGCTCTTTGTTAGATAAATGAATGCGTCTTTGCTCGCTAGAAGGGCTTGTCACTCAAGTCTTTGTAAGAGGGAAGGTTGCTACCCACGCAGTCAAAAGTTCACGTGTGATAACTCTTTGTCACATAACAAAGACAGTGAAAACGAGAAAAGGGAAACGCATGTGATTGGAGCTAGGTCTGCTTATAAAACGGACGACTGAGCGCATGGCAATCATTTCCGTCCTTGCGCTAACCATGCGGTTGCTTGAAGCCATCAACTCCTCTGCTCTCGCACTGGGTACACTGAACTCCCTTACTTTAGCATCGGGTAAAAATGCTTTCAATCAAAAGATAACTCATCATGGAGAAGCTGTAACCATAAAAACTCCAAGTCATCGGATAGATTATCTAAAGATTATGTCAACAAAGTATGGACCGGCCGTGTGTGTGCCGTTAGACTATTGGACACGGTTACAATTCAATACTCTTGAAACATTCCTGAAAGAAAATCTCACCATTCCCAAAGAAATTGTTCGACACATTATGAAGCGGCCACAAGTTCCCATCATGGAAAGACGATACATGTATGTGCATATGGATAGACACTGTCTCATCATCCATGAAAAGGAGGGCAGCGAATTCAACTTACTCAATTGCAAACCACTCCCCATTTTGGGAAAAGCATTCTACTCTTTCGAAATTAAAATTCAAACCATCTACATGGGTCCGCGCAGGGACGGAAGGTTGCTTACGTTAAATCCCTATCTTGTCTCCATCACCTTTAAAAATGATGTCCATGTTGATGATCATGATCAACTACAGTAACACTCTCCACACACTGAGAACGCACCATCGGTCTTTATGAGACCACGGCCTAACGGCCACCGTATCAAGAAAGAAAATGTACACTCACCATGCCACACATGAACATGACTCTCTCTCCTTCTTTCTTAGGCATACCCTTCTTCACTCAAGTTTTAATCATGTGGAAATTATCAGCATGTCTCCATGTATCATGGAAAAGTCAGTGTGTTACATTTCATGATACGAAACGTCAACTTCAGATAACTCTAGAACGCTTTCATCTACGAAGGTTTCATCGCGCTATCCTATCCCACTCTTGTCGTGTCATTAACGTAGGAGACGGCATTGTATTTATTCGCATTCAAGAGATGATTCTACATAATGATCACTGCTACATTGTTATTCCAAAACCCTAATGGGAAAAGTGTAAAAGGGAAGTTCACCCCACCCTCATGTCATTTGTGAGTCATGCTCCCCATCCGCATCATCAACGCCATGCGCGAAATGAATCTCAGAAGAGACATCGATTTAGAACAGTTGCATACCCATCTTCCCGATTCAGTCTATCATCGCGGTCGTCCGCAAATGTTGGTCATTCGCATGAGCAACGGTCGGAATCTTCAAATCTTTCGCTGTGGCAAAATCCAAGTCCTAGGAAACCTTTCTCATTTCGTGATGCAGTCCATGTGTTACGAAGTCGTCAAGAAAATGCGAACACTCATGCCTCATCTCCACCTCATTCCCCTGACATTGAAGAATATAGTGTCTGTTCAATTGAAGATGTTAGTGAATCTAGCCAACATTAAAACCAGTAATCATTGTATATTTTATGAAACTGAACTCTTTCCTGCTGCTCTGATTCGGAAGTGGCATCCTGTACATATTGCAGTGTTTCACAACGGACATTGTATCATGACTGGTTTACGTAATATCAGTAAAGTAGCTGACATTGTTAAATCTTTAATGCGTTATCTGTATGAGTCACAGTTAATAGAATCGTGTTAATCACATGATGCGTTTTGAATGAGTCATCACAATGAACTATCGTCCACACACGTGTCGGTGAAAAGGTCATCAACAAGGTTCTTCGCTTTATGATGAGTCAGCGCTATTTATAGACATGAAATGATGTCCACACACTTGTCGGTGAAAAGGTTGAACAAGACTGATTAGATTCGTATGACTGGCGCCTTACTCCTTCATGAGTCAGACCTATTTATAGACATGAGTCAGCAAAGTGGTTGATGTTTCCTAAGCCGAAGAAATTGCCGTGATGTTACATGTGTTGATGAGGATGTTAACTTACAAACTCTAACATGGTTTTGACTTGACTTTATACTTTACCTATCTTGCAAATAGTGAAATACTTATGACTTCATTTTATATTTCACCTATCCTACAAACTGTACAAACAGTGAAATGATTTTAACATTAATTCAAACTTTACAATCAGCAACCTTATTTCTAACTTTACAAACGTCAACTTTATTTCTAACTTTACAAACTCTCACATGGTTGTGACTTCATTTTATATTTCACCTATCTTACAAACTGTACAAACAGTAAAATGATTTTGACATTAATTCAAACTTCAAAATCATCAACTTTATTTCTAACTTTACAATCATCAACTTTATTTCTAACTTTACAAACGTCAACTTTATTTCTAACTTTACAAGTAGTGATTCTAACTTCATTTATATTTCACCTATCTTACAAACTGTACAAACAGTAAAATGATTTTGACATTAATTCAAACTTTACAATCATCAACTTTATTTCTAACTTTACAAACTCTAACATGGTTGTGACTTCATTTTATATTTCACCTATCTTACAAACTGTACAAACAGTAAAATGATTTTGACATTAATTCAAACTTGAAAATCATCAACTTTATTTCTAATTTTACAATCATCAACTTTATTTCTAACTTTACAAACGTCAACTTTATTTCTAACTTTACAAGTAGTGATTCTAACTTCACTTATATTTCACCTATCTTACAAACTGTACAAATAGTAAAATGATTTTGACAGTAATTCAAACTTTACAATCATCAACTTTATTTCTAACTTTACAAACGTCAACTTTATTTCTAACTTTACAAACTCTAACATGGTTGTGACTTCATTTTTTATTTCACCTATCTTGCAAAATGTACAAACAGTAAAATGATTTTGACATTAATTCAAACTTGAAAATCATCAACTTTATTTCTAACTTTACAATCATCAACTTTATTTCTAACTTTACAAACGTCAACTTTATTTCTAACTTTACAAGTAGTGATTCTAACTTCATTTATATTTCACCTATCTTACAAACTGTACAAACAGTAAAATGATTTTGACATTAATTCAAACTTTACAATCATCAACTTTATTTCTAACTTTACAAACTCTCACATGGTTGTGACTTCATTTTATATTTCACCTATCTTACAAACTGTACAAACAGTAAAATGATTTTGACATTAATTCAAACTTCAAAATCATCAACTTTATTTCTAACTTTACAATCATCAACTTTATTTCTAACTTTACAAACGTCAACTTTATTTCTAACTTTACAAGTAGTGATTCTAACTTCACTTATATTTCACCTATCTTACAAACTGTACAAACAGTAAAATGATTTTGACAGTAATTCAAACTTTACAATCATCAACTTTATTTCTAACTTTACAAACGTCAACTTTATTTCTAACCCTACCCATCTTACATAAATGATTAAATTTTTATTTCTGTCTAATGAGTGAGAATTCCATCTGTATGTCAAAAGAAAAACGACACAGTCTGTACATGATATATTATTCATCATCACAACCGATTTTCATAGCACTGCACATAGTTAATACTGATGGTAGTAGAAAACAAAGTTTTTATGGCTCACATCACCGGAGAAAACAAAGTCACTGATATGCAGGGAGAAAACAAAGTCACTGATATGCAGGGAGAAAGCAAAGTCACTCATGTGCAGGGAGAAAGCAACGTCAGGAAAACCAGTTGATATGTAAGTCATGATATGAAGTGATCAGGAGTTCGACGCATGTTCCAAGGCACTCACTCACAGCACCCCATAGAAAACGCCATGGAGCGAAAAAGCAAAGCATCAACCACAACAGAGAGGAAGCATTCATCATCAGACATCGCCAGACGGAGGAGGAGAAAGTTTTTGTCTCTTGGATGGAGGTAGATGAGTGTCTGGATGGCCGTACGGTAATGAGTGGTTAGGACTCATCCAGCATCGCTTGTCTTCCCAAGCTGAGAGACCTCGTTTCCTAAACGTCGTTGTTCTGACTTGATGCGGCTGAGATTTTCAAATGGTCATTCCTACTTTTTTGATTTTAAGTGAATCTAAGGCATCTTGATAGTCCCTATGTGTCATTTTTCTAACGATTGACTTCGAGATGCCTTTCGCCCGTTTTATAGAAAGCTCTGAGGATTTTAGCTTCATGGAATACATCTTGGGGCGAAGCAAGATCATCTCCTCTATCTGTTTGCCGGCACACTCATCCTTGAAGCAGCCAAGCTTCGCTTTATTTGAGGTAGAGTAAAGCGGATGGTCGGTGGGATAGTTGGAACTATCAAACTTGGGTGCTAAATATTTTACAATGTCTTCCTGCTTAACTTGGCTCGTGGTTGTCAAAGCTATGAAGAAGCTGTCTGTATCACCTCCTACTAATTCCACACGTTGGAGAAGTGGACATGTCTTAAAAGTGTGGTAAAATAACTTGTACATTTCTAACTTGGAGTGATCCAAGACAGCTTGACCGACATGAATGGGCTTACAAAGTTCTACTTTAGATTTTAACATTTTAAAACCAGTGATGTCTTCGGAAATGACATCATGGTGGCAAAACAACGGCGAGCGACGTAACTTGATACTCGTTTCCGGATCAGTTACGATGCTGTAGTCCATGCGCTTTCTTACATCCTCCATGGTTTTACCAAAGAGGGCATTATTCTTAAATTTAAAGAAGTCCTTTTCGAAAGGATTCTTGGATTCAGCCCGTTTCTTACTATTAAATTCTATATACGGTTTTAGAAAGGGCTGACTGGCTGGCTGGATTACCCGACCCCGTCCCGCGGATAGGGGCGTCACGGAGACCGAGGAGGCGGGCAACCCCCCACGGGCGATGCCAAAGATCAAAAACAGAGACCGAGGACCCGAAGATAGCCGCTCGGGTAGAAGAGAGGGAGGGACAAGAGCACAGTAAGTGGGATACATCGTGGTTTACACCACAAACAGGGCAGTCAGGAGAAGTGGACCTGCCAATCCTGTGAAGATAGGAGTTGGGAAGAAGGCTGTGGCCGTTGCAACGAAGACGTGAGAGCTCACAACGGACAGCCCGAGGGAGGGACAGCTCCTCAGTTGCTACGCTAGGGACTTGTGAAGAAATCAAAGACGAACGAACGGAAGTCCTCCAGGAGTTGAACAGGGAATGACGAATGAAGGACTTCAGAGAAGACAGACACTGAGGAGCTACAGAGGGGAGAGAAGTGCCACTTTTGGCAACCGCATCTGCAGTATCATTGCCACTGATGTTCGAGTGACCAGGAAGCCACTGCAATGACACTGAGATCGAGGAAGAGGAGAGGGACGACAAAGAGGACCAAACAGAGTGGACAGACGTGGACAAGAGGGGCGACGGGGTTGAAGAGAGCACGGTCAGAGCCGAGAGAGAATCGGACAAGAGAAGAAGAGAGGAAAAGAGACATGAGGAGTGATGGGAAACGGACCAAGAGAGAGCATGCTGGATTGCAACCATTTCAGCTGTGAAGCTTGAACAGTGCGCACCAGCATGAAAGGAAAGAGAAAGTGGAAGAGCATGAAGAACAGTTTATGAAAACACCCGAGCCACCTGGTCCAAGTCGTCCAATAACGGAGCCGTCAGTCGAGATGGTCAGGTCAGCAACGGGGAGGGAGGAAAGGTGGTCTCGGACCAAAGCGGTGCGAAGAGGGACTGGGTCGGAACGGGAGCAGGGGGAGGACAGGGCTAGTGACACGGAGAACAGAGGAGGGGACCACGAGGGGAAGGGAGGGCAGGAGACCAGGGGCTCACGCGGAGAAGAAACAGGTGGAGAAAGTGGATGAGAAGTACAGAAGAAGCGCCACGAAGAGGAACGGACGCGCTTGGGGACAGAAAGGGTCGCTAGAGAGGACAAGGGAAACGAGGGTGGGAGGCGAAGAGCGCGCTCATAAGAGTAGAGCGACTGAGCGGTGAGGGTCACGGAGAGGGGAGGAAGTCCAGCTTCCAACAAAAGAAGAGGAATAGGAGTGGTCAAACAGCAGCCAGTGATCGCACGGCACGCGGAGCGGTGGGTAGCTTCTAGGTGTTGAAGATGTTTAGCGTAAATGAAGGGGAACCAACCAGGAGAAGCATAAGTGAGGACGGGGAGAAGAAAGGTCTTGTAGAGAGAAGCAAGGGACTCTTTGGAAGGGCCCCAAGAAGCGGATGAAACAGCCCTGAGAGATCTTAAACGAGGGAAAAGAGTGGATCTCAGGGCAGAGCGATGGGGGAAGAAGGAAAGTGTTCGGTCTAAAGTTACTCCGAGGAACTTGGGGGAAGTGTTGAATGAGAGGGGGCGGGCCCAAAAGAGACAAAGAGGGCTGAACGGAAGCTTCACGGGTGGCGGTGCTGAAGAAGGAGACTTCGCATTTAGCGGGATTTAGAGGAAGCTGCCACTTTAAAGACCAAGCCTCGAGCTCAGACAGAGCTTCTTGGACGGCGGCAGGGGCGAGGTGAATGTGAGGAGAAGACGCCCAAATAGCAAGATCGTCTGCATAAAGTGAAAAGCGGACTGAGGGAGGGAGCACGGAAGAAACGTCGTTAATGAAGAGGTTGAAGAGGACTGGGCCGAGCACTGACCCTTCAGGGACTCCCCATCGAACTCGGAAAGAGTTACTGGAAGAGTTTCGAAAGGCCACTTGTGCACGACGGTCCGATAAGAAAGACTGGGTCCAGCGAACAAAGCAAGGAGGCAGGCCAGAGGCCAGAAGCTTTTGGTAGAGAGCTGAATGCCAGACCGAGTCGAAGGCACGAGAGAAATCAACGGTGGCTAACACAGTCCTTGCACAAGGCTTGGAGTTGTGAAAGCCATCGGAGATTGACTGAGTAAGAAGAACTATCTGGTCAGTGGTAGAACGGCCTGGGCGAAAACCGGCCTGAAGAGGGGTCAGAAGATCCTTAGATTCGAGGAGAAAAGACAGACGGGCTAGCACGAGACGCTCAAAGAGTTTCGAGATACAAGATGTAAGGCAGATAGGACGAAACGAAGACGGAGCGTCTGTGGGTTTGCCAGATTTGTGCACCGGGTAGATGGTGGAAGATTTCCAGGCGGAGGGAAAGGAGTGGGTGGACCAAGAGAGGTTGAAGATAAACAAAAGAAAAGCAAGGGCAGAAGGAGGAAGATTTTGGAGGAGAGGGTACGAGACGTGGTCAGGACCGGCTGCAGTCGACGAGGAGAGAGAACTAATAGCTGTGGTGAGCTCCGACAGGCTAAAAGGAGAGCAAAAGGATGGGCAGGTACAGGTAGAGGAGCGGAGCTCACGAAGGAAGCGGCGGTTTTCAGGACGGCGATTAGAAGGAAGGGATCTAGAGAAGTGGCTCTTGAGAAAAGAAGCGTAACGGGTGGCTCTAGCCTTAGCAGAGCTACACCCGGGAAAGGTTGGATCAGAACTGGAGGATTTGGGAGTACCAGCTACTGAGCGGAGGAGGGAGAAGACCTTACGGGGGTTGGAGGAAAGGCGAAGATTGGACGCTGTCCGTTGCCAAGCATCAGCTTTCGCTTTAGCAATGGCTCTGGAGGCGGAACGGGATGCAGAAACATAAGCCTGACGATCCGCTTCACTTCGATGGGCCCGTCTGAATGCCTTGCTTGGAATGCCTTGCATGGACGAGCTGATCTAGTTCCGCGGACCACCAAGCTTTCAGGGACTGGCGGGTACGACCGAAAGGAATTGAAGATTTTGCCGCTTCGAGGATGATAGAGGAGAAAGAAGCAGCGGCTTTAGTAAGAGTAAGAGAAGAGTACGAGTCAGAGTCGGGACAATGAGAAGTTACATGAGTCCTGTAGTCATCCCAGCGAGCTTTTTTAAAGTTGTAAGAGGGTTTGCGCTCGTTGGGAGAATAGTGTGGGGAGAGAGGAATCTTAATAGAGATGGGGAGGTGGTCAGATCCAAGATCAGGAAGGACGGACCAGCCACACCTAGGAGCAAGAGACGAAGGTACCAGACTGAGGTCTGGGGAGGTACGCCATCCAGAAGACTGCTGCAAGAGAGTTGGAGTATCAGGGTCATTAAGTGATTCAAGATCTGAAGCGAGAAGCCAGGAGTAGATTTCGGAGCCGAGAGAGTTAGGATGGCCCCGAGAATCCCAGGAGGGGTGGTGTGCATTAAGATCCCCAAAGATGAAGGTGGACGGGGAAGAGGGGAATGAGGAAGGAGAGAAGCTACGGCGCGAGCGGGCCTCGTTAGGGGTGGAGCTAGCTGGGGGACGTAGGCATTAAGTAAAGAGATAGTGTTGGAGCGGAGGTGTACGTGAATGCCAAGGAAGCTACAATGAGAATTAGACGAGGCGAGCGAGGGGATGGACCAAGGAGAATGTGCAAGACCATCCCGGACCAGAGTCATCACGCCTCCACCACTGCCGCGGCGGGGCTGAATCGTCCGATCCTGGCGGTAGCACTTATATCCAGGAATACGAAAAGTAGTGGATGGGAGAAGTTTCGTTTCCTGGATAAGAATGATGTCGTAAGGATTTGAAGATAGAAAGTGAGTGAGCTCCAAGCGGCGGGCCCGCACTCCGTTTGCGTTCCATTGAAGGATCTTGAGCTCGTTGGTTGAAGATCGGGGGGAAGAGCGAATAGGACGGTGGGGTCTTACGGGTGAAGGTGGGCTGGGCGAGGGAGGACATGGCAAAGAAAAGGCTAAGGAAGGGTAAGGAGCGGGAGGAGGAGGTGGGGGAGGCAAGACAGAGGAGGAGACAGGGGGGAGGGCAGACGCAGGGAGACGGGACAGAACAACCCGAGGCTGCGTGGAAGAGGGAGCAGCAGTCACGGGGATAGGGCTCGGAGCGGGCGGGGAAGGAGAGGACGGAAGGTGGAGACGGGACAAAACAACACGAGGCTGCATGGAAGAAAGAACAGCAGTCGCGGCGGCAGGGCTGGGAGCGGGCGGGGAAGGAGTGGGCGGAAGGTGGAGACGGGAGAGGACGACACGAGGCTGCAGGGACGAGAGAGAGGCAGCCGAGGGGGTTGAGACCGGCACAGGGGGTGCGGGGCGACGGGAGGGAGGAGGACGGCCAGCGGCGACTGAGGACGAGCGGTTGGGAGGAGAGGGGAGGCGAGAGAGGACAACGCGGGGTTGCAGGGGAGAGGCCAAAGGGGCCGAGGATTGGACGGAAACGGTGAATTGGGCGCGGGAGAGGGAGGAAGAGCGGTCTAAGGTAGAAACAGTTGGGGATGGAGAAGGAAAACGAAAGTGTGTAGGAGAGAAGGTGGGACAGACCCATTGGTGACGCCTGGGGAGGGCGTTGAAGGCGCGGGAGGTAAGAGAGGAACAGCGAAGATGAATCCAAAGTTTACATGCCGAGCACTAAGCAGAACGGCCGGTGTAGCCAACGCTTCTTTGACAGACTCCGCATGGGTACCTAGGAGGGTGGCGAGGTGAAGGACCAGGATTGGGATGGATTCCTGCAATGAGGAGCAGGAGAAGAATGAGTAGACGAGGGAGAGGAGATGAAAGAAAGTGGCCGTAAAGATATATACAGAAGAAGACAACTATTTCTCCACGACCAACGGAGAAATAGAGTGACAAAAACCCGAAGGAGGCAGCGCGCCAACAAGTTGCATCCCCATACCTAGATAGAATTTGAAGATGGAATAGTGCACGATGTAATGCTGCTTGTTCAATTGGGTGAGCAACAACTTCCTAGTGGCTTTATATTTTAAGTCATTTTCCGCCTCATATTTCTTATTGTGTTCTTCCATAAAGGGAGAGAACATATCTGGACTGACTATGCCAGATTCGGGTGCGAGAGGAAAATCAGCGGTCCTATTCTTAATGCAGTCTGGATAGATGAGGTCGACTTCAAATAAATAACCTATGTCGGCCTCATCTCCCAGTGCCATGATGTGTGCTGGATTGGAGAAGTGTTCAATGTCATGGGGCTCAACCCATTGGAAGTCAGACTGTGGCAAAGGCTTGGAGAGTGCACTCCCATACAAATTATTTTGGTCTATGTACATTAAATGCGTGGTCGATCCTATGTCTTGGGTGCTGTTGACAACATGTTTGTTAACAAATGTCAAGCCACCCCTAATACCACGTTCAAATAACGTATACATTTCTGCATCTTGCAGTAAATGAATGCTCTCTTTCGTCATCTTGAAGGCTGACTGATAGGACAGACCCGGCAGACTAACAAAATGAATGGGGTCTAAGGCGTCCTGTTCTAATGTGACTTTCCTAAAAGTCTCAAACACGTCAGCCAACAGATAGACGTCTAATTTTAAGTAGGCAAGCATGTAGTCATCAAACGTGCAACACCTAAATTCTAACCATGCTTGCTCTGCATGCCTATAATCATCCAGCGAACAGTCCTCACCCGTCAAATCATTTTTAAACTTATCAATGGACGGAAGGGATGTCTCCTTCAATGTATCCATTGAACTAAAATAACTATAAGGAAACACCCCTTTCCGTCGTATCAGACTGTCACTTATGTTGGGATAGTCTTTCTTTAAATGTTGAGTGAGGGGAAGTGTTTCTAAATTATTAGCCAACGCGGCTAAGGAAGAAGACATAAACTGGAAACTGTCTAGAAACTTTATGTCATAGAAGGCAGGCTTCCCCTCCTTCGTCTTATCGACTTGGACTTTAGCAGTAATGTACATAAATTTTTCCTTACTTTGTGCAATCACTTTGGATGACCAGGATTTCATTTTACCGAATCCATGGCGAATGATGATGTGAGCATCATAACATTTAAAGTTATGAAAGATGACGGAGAGCGTTCGCCGTTTGAGCCTAAGTCTCATATTGCATTTACTGCATAAGGCAGACCTAAATTTACCACTGAGATGGCAATGGTCCCTCACTTTCTTATGTTGCTGATCATCAAAGGATGAACAGCAGCGGGGACATTCCGTGGTCTTATCAAATTTGATTTTATCGGCTTCTGTGAAGCACATGGGTTTCCTAGTTAGCTCCGTTTCATAGCGTTGATGAAAACGGGCTTTCCTATCTAAAAAATTGAGGAAGTTTTCAACGCACTCCTCGCCTTGCCACACATGCATCTTATTTTGGTTCCTATAACATGGATGCCAAACTTCATAACAGGCAATGGCTGCTGGCTCATGACTTAGGTCTTCTTGTTCAATATAACATTCAATGTCCGCATGGATGGTACATATGGGACTGAGCTCATTGCCGTTTTCCTCATACCTATAAAATTTATCTTTGGGCATGACTTCCATTTGAAGTTTACCCCGAGAGCACCACTCGTAATGTTCTTCAAAAAATGCTGTTGATGTGAAACGCCATGTGCAGCGATCACAGTAGTAGAAGTTGTTCCAATATGCAGTTTCATGATGGTATAACTTTGAAATTTTAGGAATGCCACAATAATGCCATTCTGGGTGGTTGTCGCTATAGACTAGGAGGAGATTGACAACCCGGTCGAAGTTACTTTGGCGGTTGTTATACCTAACGCCCTTCAGACCTTTTTCCCAGAGATGGATGACAATCTTAATATTATTCAATTTTTCAAATTGGGCGATGCCTTTAAAGTCTAATGTGTTGACATCTAACCCGTCAAACTTAAGCTCATCCTCCCATTCACAATACTTGCTGACTCTTTGACGATGCTTACCTACATCATAGTAGTGAAGAATGGAGAGGACGGCATACTTGAAACACTGGGACTGACATTCTACATTGATGACAGCCTTTTTGTCAGCCAGTGCTTTGGGGAGAGTGAAACAACCACTCCCTTGTAAATTTTCTAAAAGATTTATTTTGATGTCTACCTTCTCTATCCCATCAAAGACCAGACCGCTGTCTCTTTCATTAAATTTATTTAAGTTGCTGACGAGATAGGTCGCATGTCTCTCTATCCACTCGTTTACATCACCTATGAGATCAGCAGCACAGGAGGCTATCCTAATGGTCACAGTGGACCCTACTTCTCTTGTGCTACTGTCTACCTTATTGAAACGAGCAGTGAGATAGAACATGCCCTTAAGTAAAAATCTATCTAATCTCGCCAGCATTTGATGAATTAAGCCTATATGATTCATCAAGAAAGGATGAATGTCCTGCACAGCTTCAGAGCTTTCTAACTGATAATCGCGAACGAGCCTCTCAAGGGGAAACTTGCTCAGCCTTAGAGTGACGTTGTTGTCAGTGTAAAGCTCAGTGGGATGAGTGTGACAGAGTGTGTGCGAAGAAAGAACAAACTCTGTAGGAAAGGTCTTCTGACACGAAGAACAGGAAAAGCCGACGTGCGATGAAGGATGCTTCCTACCTGTTGTTGTCGGTGGTTGCCTCACACTGCCACAGGAACCGCCTTCGATGTGGACTCGCAAGTTGTTGCTGTTGTAGAACGTGCGTCCACAACCTTCACACTTGGGCCGTTGAGGGATCGGTCGGCGTTTTCCTCCCCTGCAGGCATGGCCAGCGGTGTGACGCCTCAAACTGTAGGCTGAGGCGAAGACCCTGTCACACCGCTGGCATTGAAAGTCCTCCTCTTCGACTTCCATCTCCCTCTCCTCTCCGACGATCTCCAACTCCTCCTGCTCCAATAATCTCTCCACCGACTTGACGGAGAGGAGAGGGAGGTCGACCGCTGCAGGTGGTGGTGACGATTCAGGGATGATGATGGGACGGGAGGGAACGTCACCGTCCAGGAGGTAGGCCGCCAGATCTTTTGAGAAAAAGAGAATAGAGATTAGTAACATGATCAACATTTCAAGTTTGAAGTCTTAGCCCCCCTATTTCCCAATCACGATTACTTACCATCTAAGGACTGTAACTCCGGCAGCAAGGATGGACGCGGAGGAGGCAGGAGAGTGACACGAGCCGAGGGTGGAAGGGTCCTGGGCTTCGGTGTTGGAGGGACGTGATGGCGAGGAGCAGGGACTGGCGCAGGTACCGGAGCTGGTGGCGGTGGAGGTCGGGCGAGAACGATGCCCGAGAAAGGGGTCACAGCTTGGGCGGAGGTAGGTGAGCGGGAAGGTAGGGCCGGAAATTCCTCGCGGTATTTCTGCCTCGCGGCTTCCTCCCACTTCTTCTTCTTCGCCATATCTGTAGAGAAAAGAGAGATTAGATTAGAGGTTGCGGAGATAATAATGATGGAGAATGAACTATACGGATACAAAAGTGCTAAAACATGACATTCCAAATCTCATAGGTGAGGATACTTACACTTTCCGAGCCGCTCATAGGCTTGCCCGATTGCTCCTTGGGGGACGGGTTCCCCATTACGAATGCATTCATGTACTGAAAAAGAATGACGGCAAAGATAAGCAGAGGTAAAATTTGGATTCGGTTTAAACATGAACAAAATAAGGGAGGGGCTCTTGATTTTAATGAGGATGACTACCCTAATGATCTTACTAATAGAGTCAAACTTGATACAAATACTTACATTGCTCGATGGTGGCCTTTTCCATCTCGACAGCAATGCGGTAGTTCTCAATTTTTGTCAATTCCATGGTAGATAGTCGATTGTAGATGATCAATGGTAGATAAGTAAGACTTCAATCACTGAAAAGGAAAGATGAGAATCGTTTCATTTGCCTAGTCAACGTTTGGGAACAATCATTGAAGTGACATCTAATGAGTTACATCTCACTCTACTCCATATCATAAAGACTAACCTTTGTCGAATGGCTAAAGTACTCTGACCTGGCGAGAGAAAGTGTCACGTTGAGTATGAAGTCAAACGCCCGACATGAGCAACGGCTCAGAGATTTCGGTCTAACAAACGACGAACAACCCGTGCAACTCAATCCCTCTACGGCAGTACCCGCCGTCCCGAAGGAACGCTCGAGCAAAGGAGGTATTACAGCGATGATATGTTTTATGAGCAGAAAATGTGATAGCAAGAGAATATTCAACTTGATAGCAAGTCAAAACAACCTGATAGCAGGAGCTCACCGACACTCACCTTGTGAAAGATAAATGTGAAGAGCAGAGCTGGTGCACTGCCTTTTATAAGATTTTCCTAAGTGATGAATGGATCAGACCTCTCATCCAATCACAGACGAGCTAGAGTTCCCGATGTGCGTAAGCACAATTGTAACGCGTTATTGAAATCGTGTTAGGCAAAAATGTTGTTTAGCAATAGACTCAACCATGGCACCTGAAGTCAATACATTGAAACATGATGATTGCTCGATTCGTTTTCATCAAGAGTGCTTCGGAGGCTTAATACAAGATTAGATCCTTGAGTTTCAAAGGGAGGAGACAGAATTGGAAGCATGTTTAGACTACACACGAAAAATATTTGCGGAGTTGATATCTTATTTCAAAGACAGTCTCATCAAGGCTCACTTAATTGCACATGTCAATTACATTCATTTTCCAGAAGGTGAAGTAGCGGAAAGTGTTGATTTTCAATTTCGTTCCTATGGACAAGAATATGTTACTGATGCTTCTGAGTTTTATACACGACATCTACGGAAGATTATTTCTCGTATGGACAACTTTCATGGTTACGGCGATCATTTGCTTCTGAATAAAATAAAGCATATTGTCATTGCTATTAGTAAAGTGGGTTTCAATGATGTTAAATCAAAGACCAAATAAAGTATTTTTTCATGACACTTGTGTTGTGCTAAACGTTCTAATGCTGTGGTGTACAATATTTTCATATATAACATTCTAAACTCTCATTGCAGTAGAAAACTGCTTTTAGTAAACCTGATGAAGCGAATCTAACAGCCATGAATTTTTCTAATAAGGGAAACATTTGACAACTGTCACCAATAAAACTTTCTAACACTGTGAAAGTAAGTTACAAGACAATCTACGCTGTGCAGTAAAACCTTCTAAAACTTTCTAGTGCTGCTGTGAGTTCGGTCAGTCATACAACGTCAATGATCAAACTTCACTTTTACAAACGTGTGACGTAGTAAAATTATTTGACTATACTAAACTTTGCTTTTGCAAACCATGATACACTTTCTGACGACACTCACGAATAAACGTCATGATCAACCTTTTCTAACTATACATCAACCTGTGTTGCAGTAAAAACTTTTGTACAAACCATGATACACTTTCTGACTAGACTTATGAATAAGCGTCATGATCAAACTTTTCTAACTATACATCAACCTGTGTTGCAGTATATACTTTTGTACAACATGATAAAGTTCCTGACGACACTGACAAGAGCTTGTTCACTAGCGAAGAGAGAAGTCTGTGATGTGTTGCGTGTGGCGCATGAATGTCCTCCCGTTTCATCCTTCATCATTTTTCTTCCCCTCTGCATTTCATATCCGCAGATATGTAGCGGGCTTGGGACCGCTTTAGCTGCATTAGAAGGTTGGCCCTTAAAAGAGCCCATGGGTCGTTCTCCGTCCACCGACGCTCTCACTTCTGCAAACACTCTGAAAGAAAAAGAATAGGAGATTAGAGGCGCCAAGGAAATGATCATGTTGAAGTAACTTACTCGGCTTTTTCTTTACAACTTTTCGGACGACGAAGTCCTCCAGCTCTCCAGTGATGTTCAAATTGATATGTAGGCACCGGACTCCGTCGCCCTCATAGCATTGCTGAGTCACATTAGGGTCGTCAGTGATTGTGGGGACGTCACATATATTATTTTCAAAGAGGGGAAGATGGACTTCATAAACTCTTCTTTTTCTACTCTTCAAACACTCATGGAGTCGCTCAACTTCACCCGTCAACCTTTTATTTATACCCTTCACTTCCTCCGTCTCCTTCACCACGCTTCGCATCCGCTCTATCTCTTCATCCTTCCTCGACAAACTCGCCTGCAAACTCTCCACCAAACCTGCCTTTCTCATCAACTCGCTCCTTTCCGCCATCCATTCCTTCTCCTTCTTTCTCATACTCTCCAACTCTTCCCTCGTTGCCCTATACCCCTCAACCTTCGCCACCAGCTCTTCATTCTCCTTCAAAACTTTTCTATTTACACTTTCCAAACCCATCACACGATCCTTCAACCTAACAAATGCCTCCGCATCACACCCCTCTTCCCGCCGTGGCGATGACGCTGCCATCGGCTTACTCACTTCCTCACCCTCCCCCTCCAGATCACCGATATCCCCAAACAAATCCTTAATCACCTTATCCAAATCAACATCATCCTTCTTCTTCATTTCCGCTCTCAACTCAACTTCCTCACTCGCCTTCGTCACCATTTTCTCCCCAACCACGTCCTCAATCGTTGCCACCGCCTTCCTCACCTCTTCCCTTTCCAACAACTCTACCTCAAACCACTCCTTAAACCCTGCCATAGCTATATTACCACTTGGACACTCGTTGTGATCCATAATAAATGCCATCTCATTCCCTTCCCCACATACCACCCGATGATGGACGCACACTCTCAAAAACACCTCTCTCATATGCACGCCTACCGTCCCCTCTTTAATGTGCTTCCTCAGCTCACTACCTCTGGCAATCTTGCCGCAACTGCATTTTTCAACCAACATTTTTGCATTGCTTGATTTCGTCATTATGATTCTGTAAAGATAGAGTAAAATTTGATGGCCAGTGTTCATAGGATACTACTTGCTGATATGCATTGAAAGACTAAGTCATCAAACATTTGATAGGAAACGTTGGAATAAAATCGTCAACCAAAGTTAAAGAGTTGATTCCTAGCTTTATCCTAAATCCCAAAGTTTGATAGCAAACCTTGTCAGAGCACTCACCGTTTGTCTTGCAACTTGAAACAGGAGTGAAGACTAGAGAAAACACGTGGTTTATATACCCAGCGAGCACAAAGCTATGATTCAGACCTTCCTTATTTGGTCATGCTTTTAACTTTACAATAGCAGTTTTACCATGTATGGGCATCGGCAGTCACCGTGCTTTCTGTTACCAACTCCCAACACAAAGACGGATTCCCCTATGACGCGAAAAGGTTTGACGTCAATGCTTGCAGTAGCCATCCCATTTTTACCAAGTTACAATGACAAACGATGGACGTTGCCAAGCCTGAGTTACTGAGGCTAGACGAAGAAGGCCTGATAGCAAGCCAGCAACCGTTTGGGTGTTAAGCTCTTGAATCCGTTACAGGCATTACTCAGAGGGGATCTTATCCCAGCTCCAAGGACTCGACCCACAAATCCAACCTCGGGCGGACAGAGCGTGCGTCATATCACTGTGTTGGTATCCGGGCCCCAGTTTGACATGAAAACCGGTGGAGTTATTTACAAGAGGAAACGACCCAAGTCACAGAGACTCATAAACGACTGCTTTTTATTCAAAAACTTTAATTATTATCATTAAATATGAACTTAAATTTTCAGTATTTTAGTACTACTCATAAAACGTTTATAAGTAGTCTGTCACCTACAGCACAGCAAGAGCTGTCGAATGTTTTTTGAATCAAGTCTAAAGGACTTGTAGAAGCAAAGTTATAGCCGTTTGAAGATTTCGGCCTACTATCATCAAATGGTCAGTCATGCTATACTGACTAACCTATAAGTCTGACACCTTAGCTGATATCAGCAATGGAAAGTCAGAAGTCCGATATCGGAACTCAAGAGAAACGACTTACCTGTAGTCAGTTTCTCAACTTAGTGAAAATCCTCTCCCGAACTCGTACGTATATATCCTGTGAATATGCAATCGATAAGAGGGGGGGTGGGTGAAGTAAGGGTGGGTGTCAGAACATCATTTGTCTCAAATTTGACGCTGATTCCAAATCTGGTCTCTGTTTGCCCGTCCGACGCTTGCTTCACCCGCTAGAGCGATTTTCATAAACATTCTAACTGTCGTTTTTCGCCAAGGTCCCAAAATCTTAAATGACGCATCACATCTAAACGAAGGCAGATACGAACAAGCCATGTTTTCCACTGAATTTGTCTCACTCTTAGCTTTCAAACGAGCTATTGCACGACTTTCTACCATCTCTATAACCAAAGTTGGAAGTGTGACAGGAGGGGGTGGGGGTCAGAACTTTTTCTCTCCGATTGAGTTGGGAAGAAGTTCCTAGACCCAACTTTGACCAAAACGTCCGAATTTACACTCCATTTTCCCATCCGAGCACTCCTTCATGTCGAAAAACGACTTTTCTCATCCCAAAACCTCCAAAACCTGACTTTTCCCAACTCTGACGGTTTCTTGCCATTTTCCTCCCTTAACCCAAGAAAATGAGTCCAAACTGAGCTTTCCACTGCCTTTTTCTCATTCTCAGCTTTCAAATGAGCTATGGCACGACTTTCTACCATCTCTACAACCAAAGTTGGAAGTGTGACAGGAGGGGATGGGGTTGGGGGTGGGGGTGAGGGTCAGAACTTTTTCTCTCCGATTGAGTTGGGAAGTTGTTCCTACACCCAAAATTTCACGTAGAGTCCGAATCTTCACTCCATTTTCCCATCGGAGCACTCCTTCTGCCCGAAAAACGACTTTTCTCATCCCAAAACCTGACTTTTTCCAACTCTGACAGTTTCCTGCCATTTTCCTCCCTAAACCCAAGAAAATGAGTCCAAACCGAGCTTTCCACTGCCTTTTTCTCACTCTTAGCTTTCAAATTAGCTATTGCACGACTTTCTACGATGTCTACAACCAAAGTTGGAAGTTTGGCAGGAGGGGGTGGGGGTGTGGGTCAGAACTTTTTCTCTCCGATTGAGTTGGGAAGATGTTCCTAGATCCAAAATTGACCAAAACGTCCGAATTTGCACTCCATTTTCCTAACCGAGCACTCCTTCTGCCCGAAAAACGACTTTTCTCATCCCAAAACCACCAAAACCTGACTTTTTCCAACTCTGACAGTTTCTTGCCATTTTCCTCCCTAAACCCAAGAAAATGAGTCCAAACTGAGCTTTCCACTGCCTTTTTCTCATTCTCAGCTTTCAAATGAGCTATGGCACGACTTTCTACCATCTCTACAACCAAAGTTGGAAGTGTGACAGGAGGGGGTGGGGGTGCGGGTGGGGGTGGGGAACAGTTTCCTCCTCACGGGCCCATTCCTCCCAGCCCATCCTTGGCAATGTCCCTCACACTGCCTGCCAGAGGGTGGGGGTGGGGTTGGGGCTGAGTCAGCATTTCATATTTTGGGCTTGCGCCTGCAATGGGGTTACTACTGGTCACCAATTATGAGAGTTTCACCACTGGATGACTCACTCACAACGTCCTCAAGGTGTGGCATAGAATTTGATCGCTGCCTCAGGCGTTCAGGAGGAATGACACTGTCGCATGTGTGTCTGATTGTCTCTTCCTGGATCTGATTGTTGGAGCCGGATTTGCTTTTGTAGCATTCTCTTGGTTCTGAGTGGATACGGGAGTTGGGGTTGGTAAACCGTTTGATGAGGATTCGGCGGTGTCTGCTGTTGGGTTCTCTGACACTTCTCCTTGTTCAGCTTGAGAGCCGCCTCCTTCGAGCTCATTATTCAGGTTAATGGGAGCAGTCGCTAAACTGGTTTGCGCACCGTTGTTGTTCAGGATAGATTGAGTATCTGGGTTTCCACAGCCATCAGATTCATCATCGGAGTCATCACTGATTAGTTGGGCATCTTGGATGTAGTCAATTGACTTGTCGATGACGGTTGCTGTTTAGTTGCCCAATTGGTAGCAGTTTTGAGGGACTTTGCCATGACGTCAGTTGGAATAGCATTCAACCGCATCTGGTTCGTTGTTTTTTCGAGGACTTTGGAATAGTGTGTTTTCATTGCACTTTAAAGATTTTTGGCCCATGTTTTGGCAAGGTGTTTGACGATATCCTTGAAAGTTTCGTTGATGAATGCTGGTTTGGGAAATTTCGAGAGGGTTGAAATTGTCTTTTGGAAGGAAACTGGGGTCTTCTCAAGGCAGTGTAAATGGTGAATACATTTAAAGATCACAAAATGCATGCGATCAACATGAAAAGATTGTCTTGGAACTTTCAAAGGAAAAGCTGTAGATCGTGATGGTCCGGATCGTAGATGATGGCTTGTATTACGGTATTGGCGGGGCAATTGATTGCGTTGGTGTTCATTCACGTATTGTGGATGGAGAAAACCGTTTGATTGTGAGAATCCGCTTTGCAAAAATGTTGCCGCTCTTGCGACATTTGCGTAAGATCGTTGACCATGGTACCACAGGGAGGTCGATTGGTATGAAGGGTAGACAAGGTTCGTTAGAAAAAATCTCCGCTGCATGTTTCGGATGAAAAGAAGCAGACCACAGGCTCTGGGCAATGAGGAGTAGAGAGAGAAAGAGGGAAAGAAGGTTGGCTGCCCTCCCTCGTGCCACTCGCGCTGTAATCGGAAATGAGATTATAATAATAATTTCTGTGTGGTTCGAGGAGATCCGGGTTTCGAGGTTTTTGTCAATCCCTGAAAATTTATTGAATGAAAAATGGAATTTCACAGAGAAAAATGGAATGATTATGGATGCAGATGCTGATAAGCAGAGATACATCAGAAGTGTTCAGAATATTTACAATGATTGATTAAAATGTTCATGAGAGAGAGAGAGAGAGATGATGTATATTGAATCAGAAATTGGAAATCGGAAAATACATATCAAACTGTTTCTTTACACAGGAAAGACACTGAATATTATTAGGCTGCAATAAATAAACGACAAAATAAAATAAAATACAATCAATCACAAAAGGTAGAAGTCATGAGGATACTTATGGCCGGGACAAAAGAGCTCCTGCGAGCTGATGTTCTGCAAAAAGGTGCAGATGGCCTGCCACCTGACAGCCGTTGTGGAGTTTCATTTGTGATGGTAGTCTCAGCACACTGAATCTGATTGAATAGTTTGATTGCATGCACAGGCTTGCACTACATGTAAATGAGGAAAAAATCGATGGAGATGATGTGACTGACAGTTTGCATGATGAAGCTAAATAGCAGCATTATCTATTCGCATTGTTTAAGATTTCTATGTTTAGTAAAGACTACTCTCGTAGTTTTTGAGAGAGAGAGAATTTGAATTTAATTAATAACCGCGCCTCCGTTTAATAATAGGATCAATAATGGGGTTATTAAACTGCTGCTGGGTGTGATGTGCAAATAAAAATTCCAAATAAACTTCATAAATAAAATAAAATAATCATTCTCAAATCAAAGTGAAAGCGATGTTTATATATTTCGATACTTGCTTGTCTCCTCTCCTGTACTTAATGATGTTATGACTCATTCATTCATTGTCTCGTTCATAGTATAACCATCGACTGTATATGCCTCAAGACTTTTGCAGACTTCCATCCCAATCAGCAATTCACTCACGGTATACAACGGCTGTCATTCAAGTGTGCGTTTTTATCTTTCATTTCACCCATTCCATCCATTGTCATCTTTCATTTTTTGCCACTCACATTGACATTATTGTGAATAATTTCATATGTACCCTGTTTGTCCCACAAGATGAGCAACAAACTTTTGAGTTTTTTGAGATTTTGAGATTTGGAGAGAGAAAGAGATTGATGAGTGAAAAGTGAGGTCTACAAGAAGGCATGAATTACCGATTATTTGCCTGATTAGGCTACTGGTTTGTTAGTGTCATCAAATAAAATACAAATAAATACATGTATACATTTCTAGTGGCACCTGATCATGATGGACAAATTACTATTTTATTCTTACATGATATACTATGTCGTCTGGAACCTAGGCTTCTGGCAGGTCTTACCTTGGCAAACAGGTTCGTTGCCGGCGGTGAAGGGCCGCACTTCGGCTAACGAACAGGTTCTGGCACTCTAGGTCGTCATGACACTGTAGGACATGACGCCCAAGCCCGTCTTCCAGCTGTTGGATGGGATATAGCCTATAGATTTGTAGGTCAGCCGCGAATAATCTGCTTCGCAGAGGCGGTCAGTTCTCTCCCCCAGTTATGGGTCAAATAACATTCAGCAGAGGAGTAGCGCCCGACTGTCTACGAACCCCATGGATAAATGTCGATAATCAGAAATGCGAATATGGCTACTCGCGTCCGGGGCAACCGACGCGCTGTAGGTTCAGAATATAATTTGTCAGGCTTGCAGTGACAAACATGCTATGTGGTCAGCTACAGTGTGCGAAAAAAGTATGTAGTAGTAGTCTGGGCATCAATTATTTGCATCTCAAATTTATCTTTGCTTGACATCTTTCAAGCTACATACAATTCCTTGCCTCTGACATTGATAGAGTTGTATACATTGTACTCTACTGTCTTATTTATTGTTCGACTGTTCTCTAGGCTCAACAAACAAGGTACTTGAGCACTATTTACCAACTTTCATGCTTAGTTATAATGAATTTCGATATTCAAATATTATCTCTCTATTTACCAGAATTCGCGTGAAAAGAAAAAACTATCAAGTTGCATTTCAATTGTAATAAAAACAAATATTTCCATCATATTTCAAGTTTGCATCTCAAATAATGGATCAATAACTCTCCATGCTTGCAAAAATATTTCAGAAATATAAAGAATCTCACTGGAAAACAACATCATAATCAATACTTGGTAGGGTAGCCGTGGTTCTTTAACTCAGCTTTCATTCTTCTGGGCATCGAAGCCACCAGCCGTTGATACTCCTCCAATGTGACATTCATGCACCAAATTCGTTGGATCTCCGTCTTGAGTTCACCGACATTGCGATAAGTCCTTGAATGAAGCTTTCTCTTCATCATTTGCCAAAGATTTTCTTTTGGGTTAATGTCAGGACTGTTGCCTGACCAGTCCAACAACTGCACGTTATGCTGTGAAGACCAAGACTTCGCCTTTTTCGACACATGGCATGGTGCCGAGTCTCGTTGAAAAATTGTAGTTTGGTGGATGGTCATGAACTGGAACAATTTGTCATCCAGGAATGCCAGGTACTTGTTCGTGTTCATCCGTTCATCTTTGTTCAGGAATGTTATGGCACCGCGCCCTTGATAGCTGAAGCATCCCCAGACCATCACAGATCCGGGTGCTTCAATGTCTTGGTTGTGTATCGAGGAGATAGTGGTGATGATCCCATCGGTCGTCGAACATGCTGTCGGACATTGTGATGCACTTGGAAAGTTGATTCATCGCTAAACATCACTTTCTTCCACAGCTCAACTGTCCATGTTTCGTGAGCTTTACAGAACGCGAGTCGTTTCCGCCTAGCAGCTTGCGTAATGACAGGCTTTTCAACAGGACACCTTGATGGTAATTTGAATTTATTCTTCAACCTCATTTGAATTGTTCTTGTTGTAACATTGTCCAAATGTGGAGTCAATTCTTGCTTTATTTCCAACGATGTTATGAACGGCTCTTTCATAACAGCCCGTCTAATGGCGATGTCAACTCGATCCGTGGTTTTCCTTGGGCGACCAGTACGATGTCTTGATGCTGTTGATCCTGTTTCACGTTGTCTCTTTAACACCTTGCTTACACTGCCTTGAGTCACACCCGGTCTTTTTGCAATCTCGGTCTGGGAAAACCTTGTATGTTTGTGTAATGTAACAATTTGCGCCTTGATCCCTTCACTAAGCTCTCTCGTGTTCACCATCTCGTCTACAATGGACCCCAGTAGAATGAATCACATGAAGGAAGTTGACCTCGGAATCTTCATTCTACATTGTAATCCAATCAAAAGCTCGTCACTAAGCCGCACTCCTCATCAGCAACAGATATGCAGCCTTATTGGCCACTTGTACGTACGTAGCATTGTACGCTGGCAATGACGAATGCCAATAGTAGGCAAATGTCTGATAGTCGATATCATCCTGCTTTGACCTTCCTATCGAGAATGATAGAAACATAGAAACTATTTATTAAATGAGCTGACGACTCGAAATGCTTATATTGAGACTCAGAATACAAAGTTGAAGCATGAACATGAGAGAGAGAGAGAGAGAGAGAGAGAGAGAGAGAGAGAGAGAGAGAGAGAGAGAGAATATGTATATTTGAACCGAATGAGAATCAAAAAATTACAACATGAACAGTTACAAAAATCAAATTACAAGTGAATCTTGCAGGTACACAGAATAAACACCAAAGAAAATGCGGAAAGTTATCACGGTCGAAAGTGTCCATTCAAATGTAGCAGATACGAAATTGGAAAGCAATTCTGTCTACGAGTAGTTTTACAGAAAGGTACATTAATGCGTCTCAAGCTAGTTGGTGGTATAAGCACATTTAGTGGATGCGTTGGACTCACAGAACTCTTATACAATGTCTCAAATGATTGTAGTCTTTTGATAGAAAATGATTCAAAGTTGTTAGAACATGCACAATCTTTTCTACAAATAGTTCTCTTGCATCGTCTGAATATACGTTTCATCATCACCTTTACATCACTGCTAAGTACACCAAACAAAGGAGCTGAATACAACATAAGCTTTTCTATAACATTGTAATACACGGTCCATAAATCGTCATGACACAAAGTAAACTTGAGTGATTTCAATAAATATATACGCTGAGAACATTTCGACTCCACTTCACGAAAATGTCTGGACCAGCTTAAATTATCGTCCCATACAACACCTAACACTTTTGCTTCATCAACAATAAATTTGGATAAGTCAAGAAAAGCGTCATTACATGCATAATTTTTCTTTTTAAAATGAACAATCTTGGTCTTGCTCTTATTCAACATAAGATCATTCTCAGAGCACCACTTCTCCAAACAGAGAAATTCGTCGAAAACGCGATCTGTTATATTATAATCGTTTTTAGTCAAAGGTACAATCAAATTTACATCATCAGCATATTGTACAATCTTTGTCGTTTCATTGGCGGTAGCTATGTCAAAACAGTATAGGACAAACAAAAATGGTCCCAGAAGGGATCCTTGAGGACAACCACTGGACACACACCGGCTACTGCTAAAACATTCACGAAGACGAACACTTTGTTACATAACAATAACAATGTAATACAGTCAGTTTGCTGGCCAGCTAGTCTCATCAGAATGACTTCGTTAGAAGAACAGCGAGTGAAATAAAATTATTCCATACTTTTTTCGTACACTGTAATACAAAAACGACTGTCGTCACTATAAATGCAAGAACTTTGCTCCCAGCGGGCAGTTTAGATTGTCTGCTAAGAGAAATCAACAGATATAGATGGCACATCCGAGGTGCAGCAGAGACTCACTGTACAGGAGAAAGAGAAATCTCCACCGACGTAGTACGAATCGTATACTCGGGTCGATCTGATGGCGTGCACAGAGAAGGTGTGGCACCAATTTCAGGCAAACACGCACAAAAATTGTATCTAGAACACAGTTCGGTGTCATCCCGAATCATATAGGGGCCTATGTGACGCTGAAAGGTCACCACCGAAATGTAAAGATAATACAAGTGTATGCATCAGATTGCAGTCATTCCGATGAAGATATTGATGACTTTTATGAACAATTGAGTGAGGAAGTCGACAGAGAAAAGAGCGAAGAGATGTGTTAGGCAATAGGAGACTTCAACAACAAGGTAGGAGCGGACTGAAGACGATATGAAGAAGTAATCTGTTTCGGTGTCGGAAACGGAGATGAGCGAGGAACTCGTATTCTAGACTTCTGTTTGGCAAAGGGTTTATGCATCACAAATGCTTTCTTCAGACATAACGATAGACATAAATACACTTGCCTGCCTGCCTGCCTGCCTATGACTCGTGCCTGTGAGGCGTTGAGGCCGCTCTTGACAACATTCGTCTCCAAGATGGTCGATCCAGGGCTAACTCCGATGCGTCATCCATGGAGATACCGAGTTGATTGAGATCTTCGACAACCACGTCCATCCATCGTGTGTGTGGGCGCACTCGAGGTCTTCTCCATCCAGACGCTGTCGGATTTAAATCGAGCACACGTTTCGTTGGCAGTTCACTAGGCATGCGGAGCATGTGCCCCAGCCAACGCATGCACCGTTGATCTAGAAGGCGTGGCACTTCATCGTTGGTGATACGCTCTTGCCATCTGATGTTGAGTACTTAGCGTTGGCATCGGTTGTCAAAGCCCATAGTCCTTCTACCTTGCGTTGCGGAAAGAGGCCAGGTTTCGGAGCCATAAAGCAAAACCGAAAGAACACTCGCGTTATATATTCTCATTTTGGTCCGGTTGCTGATATTCCGATGTCTCCAAAGAGGTCTCCAAAGTCTTCTGAGCACATCATTTGCTAGAGCTCTTTCTTCTTCGAGCCAGTTCTTCGTCAATACCACCTCGCCTGCTAATCTTCGACCCCAGATAGATGAAGTTTGGGACAACTTCCACTATGTGATTGTTGACCACTATGGACTGTGGGGGTGTGCTCTCACTTATTATCATTAACTTAGTCTTAGAGTAGTTGACTTGGAGGCCCAATTTCGAAGCTTCATTGACATAGATGTTGATGGCTTGAATGAGGGAATCCATATCAGGAGCGAAAAGAGCAGTGTTATCTGCAAAGTCGAGATCCGTTAGTCGGTAGCTACCCAGCTGAACTCCCTGCATCTGGTCGTCAACTTTCTTCATTAGGTAATCAATAAGACAATTGAACAATTCCGGTGCAGCTGTGCAACGTTGTCTTACGCCACTTTCAGTTTGGAACCAAGTTGAATCTTCCCCATTGACCCTAACGCAGCTATGGGAGTCTGAATGCAGGAGTTGTAGAAGCCGAATGATCTTTTCGGGTACACTGATTGAGCGAAGAATCAGCCAGATTGCATTTCTATCAGTAGAATCAAACGCAGCCTTAAGATCCATAAATGCGATGCACAGATTTCTTCCACGACGATACTCGTGCGCCTTTTCGATCAGCAGTCGTACACTCGCTATTTGATAAGTACACTTGGAACCACCCAAATAAATGGTCATCACCGAAACTGCATCGATTACGTTCTGGTAAATAAGAGGTGGAGAGCATCTGTTCTGGACACGAAGGTACTAACAGGTGCAGATTTTGGTTCAGATCATGAGTTACTAGCAACAAATGTTCGAATAAAGTTCAAAGCTCCGAATTGGTCAAACAATCGTGCGAGAGAGCATATCAATCTTGAATGTCCTATGACAGCAGCAGCAAAAGAAAATTTTGAAATAACAGTCGGAGGCCGTTTTGCACCACTCCTGGAAGAAGATTTGGGTCTAGAACAACTCTGGCAAACGAGTAGTGAACTGCTACAAACAGAGGTGGTGAGACTATTGGGCAGAGAAAGACACAAACGACAGCCATGAATGACACAAAGGCTCCTACAGACTTGTGATGAAAGGAGAGTAGCTAAGAAGTTGAAAAATCGATCGTCCACGACGGGAAACAAAACCAAGTATCGTGAATGCTGCAAAAAAGTTAAATCTAAATGCAAGAAAGTAAAAAGAGGTATGGATAGGGAAAATATGTGAAACCTGTGAAAGAAGCTTCAAGCAAGGAAATTCCGCTGATCTTTTTAAGACAGTGAAGGAGCTCTCCAAATGTAGCTTCAGACAGGAGTAGTTGATCATAATGAACGAGGAAGGTGACAAAATATCAAATCCACAGGAAGTAAGGAAATTATGGAAAATGCACTACCAGACTATCTATGCAGACATAGAAGACCCTTTCGACCCTCATGACATTCCAGAACTAAAATGCGAGAGGATGGAAACGATGGAAACAATGGAAACACCAGAAGTGACGAAAGAAGAAGTTCGAAACGCTACCGCACGCATGGCAAACGGGAAAGCCCCAGAACAAGACGGCATAACCAAGGAACTCTTAATTGCTGGAGGTGAAAATGTCATCGCGTGGCTCACCAAAGTAATTCGCCGGTCTTTTCACAAAGCCTCGTATCTCGAATTTCGCAACTTTTGGTAAATTGAGCCAAAGTGTTTTTCAGTCTGATTATTTGTTAGTTTTTTAATGTAAGTCTTTCATTTTTTAACATATCACGTTCATATTACACATATAGCAACTTTGATTCATGACTAACATCTACGAAAAATATGAGTAACTAAAGGTCAATATAAGTAATCGATAATTATTGATTTTTGAGATACGATGTTTTGTGGAAAAAAATTCCTTCGGAAAAAATGAGATACGAATTATAAAAAAGTAAATTTATAAAACTGCACTAGACGTAAACTTAGTTTTTATTAACTGACACTGTCAACCTAGAGCATGAGGTTATAGTCAATGCAAATAATCGATAATTATTGACTTTTGAGATACGAGGTTTTGTGAACAAGTTTTTTATAGTTACAAGACTTACGAAACCTAAAATTATTGATTTCCGGATCATAAAAATCATGCAAGCTTAATGTACTACGTCCGTACATTAATCTTTCCACTAAAAATCTAAAACAAATCCCAGTCAATGGCTTATATCTATAGTGTATGAAGCAAAACGAATACTGATTTCAAATAAGGCACCCACTATTATACCATCATACGATTTTGGAAGAAAAGATTTTCCAGTTAACATTCTCGTATAAGTCTTCGTGTAAAAGTGACATGTAGAAACTAGCAGCTTCCTGTTCCCTGATCACCGCATCAGTGCCCCTTGTTAAAAAGCAAAGATCTCGGTACTTCTCGGATAACAATGGAATGCCACTGGTGCATGCTCTTTGTGGTGGCTGCCAACTCGATCGGTTGTTCATCGTCAAATGTAACTCTTTGATTTCGATGTCTTGATGACTTATCTTGTACATGATCTTTGATAGATTGCTTTTCTCAACATGGATAAATTTGATTTTCGACCATTCAACCGAACTAGATGACAACTTCAATTTCTCCGAAAGGTCCTTGAAGCCCAAAATATCATCGGTGTGGAGACGGGTGGCACAATATGTTGGGTTACTTTTCTTTGCTAATTTGAAAATGGTGTTTAGCTGAGAAGGTAAGTAAATGTTTCCAACATGCTTCATTGCAATGTGTATGGTCGAATGCATTGAATCGCCTTCACTTTGTCCATGGTGTGACTCGAAAAATATGAGATCGATATCCTCGATTGATTTGGCATTTCGGACATAATCAAACAACGTAGCTGGCATGATACTATTCTTATTTTGCCCAGGGTAACCATCTGTGAATAATAAGACATGTTTGTCTTGGCCATCTTTTTCTTGTAGCCATAACCTTAATGCCGTGCACACTTCATTTGAGCCACGTTTTGCTACAGTCTCATGCCAAGTATAAAAATATCCTTGCTTTGTACTCAATTCATGCACTGTTTCGTTATAAACACTGAGTTTTCTACGATAGTACGACTGGCTCTCGTTTGTTTTAGGCAATCAGATAACTGCTTGTGAATCAAGGCATGCTGCCACAAAGTTGCTGTTTTCCGTCGATTTTGCCTTCGCCGCGTTTTTTAAATGTCTGGATCCATTAATTTCATCCCGATGCGTACTGAATTTACTCTGCAATTTTTGTGCAACTTCATCCTGTTTGTTGTTCTTGACTGCAGTGCGGAATGGGACGCACAGAGTACATAAATCTTTTTGGGGCGATGGAAAGCCAAGCTTGAGGGGAAAGTGACGTTTCTAAGTACATTCGGTACGTGGTGGTCAGACTGAGATCTTCGAACAAAATATTCTCTCGTTGTTGACGACCGGCTATAGTGTGATTGTATTCTAGGGAATCGATTGATGTGATCAGTAGCATATGTTCGAAGAATACCATCGTTTTCACTATTTCTTCGTCCTCCACTTTACACTGCTTGAAGACCACCATCTTGAGTTCGATTGATCAGACTGTAGATAATGCTCTCCGAGATATTGAATGTATTTGTATTTGTATTTTTGTATTTATTCAAAATGATGGCAACAGCTGGATGCCAATTACAGTCATCAGATGCGAATGATATACAGATTACAACATTGCCAGAATCAAAATGAGACAATAGAAAACCAGATACTGAAAATATACACGTACCTGAAACATATTACAGTATGAACAAATATACTTGATAAAAGACATAGTAGTAAAAAAAAATAGCATTTTTCAAATACTAATGAAATACAACAGATTACGAGAATAAAGGTGAGACATTAAAAACCAGATATACTGTAAATGTACCTACCTAAAATACATGACAATAAGAAAAAATATACTTTATAAAAAGAACCGAGAAAATTATGTGAAATGTTATATCAGAAACCTTTTTATTGTAGAAAGAGATGCACTGAAAACGTCAATTTCTTTGAATTTGTTTACACTCAAAAATGTCCTCGGGAAGAAAGCATGTTTGCATAGAAGAAAGCTGGGAGAAAGCATCTTGTGAAATAGCAAAATGTCTGAAATCTCCCTGCGCTCCGCGAGCGTAGTTAAGTGGAAATGATGGCATAATACAGCGTAGTTATCACTTTTGTACATGATGCGAGTGTGAAAACATAAGAACTTGACGAAAGCTTTTTGAATACGCTCAATCTTATTCACAGCACATTTTGCATTTGGAGACCATACTTGTGAGCAGTAGTCCAGGTTGGACAGAACACACGAATTATACAAAACTTTCAAAACACAAATATCTTTGAGAGAATGAGTAACACACTTAATAAAGCCAAGCATTCGAAACGATTTAGTAACAACGAAAGAAATGTGGCGGTTGAAGCATAAATTGCTCGTAAAATAAACCCCGAGATCCTTGATTTCATCAACTTTTTTAATAACATTGCCATCAAAGTGATAATCATAAGAAATGTCAAATTTGCGTTTTAAAGAAAAATTCACGAAACAACATTTTTGGATGTTTAGAGAAAGCTTCCATTTTATACACCAGTTCCGAAAATTCATCAGGTCTCCTTGTAAATCAATACAATCAGATAGAGACTTAATTATTTAACAAATCTTAAAATCATCAGCAAATAAGAGACTTTCACTTTTCTGAAGGCAAGATGTCATATCATTGACATACATTATAAATAAAGATGGGCCCAATATCGAACCCTGGGGAACACCCGAAGAAGCAAGAATCCAATGAGACTCAGAGCCATTCAGCACTACGCGTTGATAACGCTCCTGGAGATAACTGTGGAACCATTTGAGATTGTTTCCAACAGTGCCAAATTGATTTTCTAATTTCAAAATGATATATTCGTGAGAAATCGAATCAAACGCTTTTTCAAAATCTGTATAAATAGAATGAACTTGACTGTTCTCATCCAGAGCTGACGTAATGAAATCTTTGTAACACAGGAGATTCGTAGCAGTAGATCTAGATGACATGAAACCGTGCTGCTGATCATGTATGATACCTCGTAAATGATTGCGTAATGAGTGATTCACGATTTTTTCGAAAAGCTTGCTTACAATGGGTTTTCAAGCAGATTGGGCAATATGAATCAATGTGAGCTTTGTCTCTTCCAGGCTTTGCTACAGGCACAACATTATTCATTTTCATAACCGACGGATATTCTCCTGAGGAAATCGATAAATTAAATAACTGAGCAATTGGGAAACAAAGCTGGTCTGCACATTCAATTAGAAAAGTAGCTGGAATGTTGCCATAACCGGTAGAGCTACTTCTACCCAGATTCAAGAGTTCTTTCCTCATTTCTTCAGGTGCTACTTGAGGCAATTTAAAAGTGGAACATCATGATTCATACAATTAGGGAGATCATTTTGAGGAGTTGTAACGAAAACTGATTCAAAATAGTCACAAAAAGCTTTAGCTACATCTTTCCGTGTGGAGTACCTGGAATTGTTCAAAGTCATAACCGTGGGAATAACATTGCTTGATTTGAGTGACTTTACATACGACCAAAAACGCTTTGGGTTAGCTTTGATCTCATTGCCAATACGTTCAATATAATCTATATGGCACTTTTTCTGAAGATTGTTAACTTCAGCCCGGAGTCTACGAAACTCAAAGAAAGATTTAGAGTTCTTATCACTTCCATTTGATTTGAAGAGTCTCCACATTTTTTTCTTTTTACTTTATCAAATGAATCAATTCACCAGAATACCCATATGGGTACTTACGTTTGCTTGCTTTCACTGTAGGGACACAGTCATCTAAGACAGCAAAGACAATTTGATGAAATTTCGTCATTACTTCATTGATGTTGGTAAAATTAAGCAAGTTTTCCCAGCAAAGGAACGAGAGAACAAGGCGAATAAAGACAATATCAGCTTCTCTAAAGTTGTAAGTTGAACGTTGGACATGGGTAGCATGGGATACACGAGGTATAGACACTTTAGCTTCCAGAGCAGAATGAGTGGACGAAGTTGGATTATCAGTTAAGTCAACCGAAACTTGAAGATCATTGGTCAGAACCAAGTCCAATGGTTTACCATTGCATGTTGGTATAACATTGTACTGCAGAAGACCACATGAACTGAATAGTTCCAAAAGGAAAGAAGTTCTTGTACAAACGCTAGAATAGTTTGTACAGACGGCATGATTATTCAGATTTGTCCACATGGCATCGGACATACTAAAATCACCGAAGAGCAAAATCATATCATCACAGTTAGCAGAATCACACACTTGGTCCAGGGACCTTTCAAAGCAAGTTGTGACAGATCTGTCTGAACAAGGTAGCAAATAGGCAGTCCCGATGTAGGCCTTGCGAAACTTGTCAATAAGAATTTCGACCCAAATAATGTCACAGCTAGTTTCAAAGTCTGTACGACGAATACTTTGATACTTTGAATTGATGGCAATCAATACACCACCACCATCTTTTTTAGATGAAGTTGATTTATCTCTGTCTCTTCGATGAATGCAAAAATTCGAATTGAACAAGATTTCCCCATCCGTGACACAATCATTCAACCATGTTTCAGATACGGATATAATGTCGATATCAGAACGATGAGCATCAAAATGAGAATTGAAGTCAGTCAGTTTCCCACGAATGCTAGTAGCATTGTAGCTAAGAATTTTCAATTCATCCATACAAAAGGTACAAAAGTAACAAAACTTGTTACACTCGGGACTCGAACTCTGGAAGTTGGATATTCACCAGCTGGGGCAACTCAGCTGGTCAGGATTTCTGGAATTCCTTATCCGAAGGTCTTCAGAAAGAACGTTTTACAAACTGGCAGAGCATGGTCATCATTATCTTTCGGCAAATCATAAACCACTGATCGTATGCGCCTTCCAATTCCAGCTACATCTATCGATCTGAAGTAGCTCATTAGGAACGCCTCTTGTCTTTTTCTGTTTCCTATATCATAGAACATGGCGTTCAGACGTTTTCTGTCTACGCATGATACCGTGCTGCATGATCTCCGTCACTTTCCGTTACAAGGAGAATCCTACGGTGCAACTCTACGAGAAGCCACAGTGACAGCAGAATCATCATTTTGCGTTTTGGTGAATTCATATCCAGACTGTCGACGTTTGTTCCGTATTTCATGCAATATCTAAAGTTTCGTTTTCCGTTTTTCTTTTATGGTCTCTCCCATCTCATCGACTCCTGGTTCTACCCAATAGGTCTCCGGTCGAGTTTCACGATTCTCCATGGAACTACTTCCATTTTGATTTTAATGCTGATTGGTCGAATAAGCGGCATCATGTGATCAAAGCGGTGCAGCAGCGTCTTAGTGAATATGATTACTTCCTAATTCTATTGTCTGTCTTCAGGACAACTTAACTGCTAAGAAATCCTATTCGCGATAGTGAGATTGCGAGATACCGGGTTTTGTGAAAAAAATATCAGTCGAAATCTGACATACGAGAATTTCAAGATTTATTCCAAGGACAGAAAAGTTCGCATATCAACCAAATTAGAATATAAGAGGACGTAGGACACGTATAAGACTTCGATGAGTGCATTATCTCAAATTGTGCAAAAAATCGAGATACGAGGTTTTGTGAAACAACCGGACGAATCAATCACTCACTCAGAATAGGAATAGTTCCAAGGGACTGGTGTAAAGCTGTTATCGTTCCCTTATGCAAGAAAGGGGACATCACGAAGAGAGAAAACTGCCGCCCAATTAGCCTATTGCCGCATGCATACAAAGTGCTGGCCAAAGTCATGCAAATAAGAATACATAATAGAGAAGAAGAAATTCTCACAGAAGAACAAGCAGGTGTCAGAGCTTCCAGAGATACCACCGATCAGATTTTTGCTTTCTCACAAATTGCGGAAAAGATGTGGGAATTTAATAGAGACCTTTACTGCCTGTTTATATATCTTAAGCAAGCCTTTGATTCAGTCTTGAGAAAGGCACTAGAAGAAGTTTTAAACTATTACGGAATTGAAGAAGAAATCATTAGGCTTGTAGCGGAGTCATCGATCAGCCTTAGTTGCGATGCACGTTAACAGATGGCGTACAGCTGCTGCTCTCCTTGATTTTAACACCTCTCTTTACTTCACTTTCCACTTGTAATCTCTTCACCTTATCTTAATTACCTTTCCATCCTGTCACTTGGCGAATGTAAAGCTGATGATAATAATAACACAACTTCTCTGACTGCGAGACAAGACGGTGTTCTAAAAACTCTCTCCGGGCTGTTAGAGACTAGAATAATTTACCTTGGTGATTTACCTCACTACAATCATCATAGACATAAGACATCATCATAGATAGAAGTGTGAAGCTACCTTCCTTCTGGTCCTCCGACGTCGAGCTGTGGTTCTCACTCTGCGAGGCGGAATTCGACGTCCGTCGAGTTACCAAGCAGGAAACTATGTTTGGCCACATCATTCGCACACTCCCTCAAGAGATCGCTCAAGAAGTTCGCGACCTGATCGTTTCTCGCCCGATGACCGATCAGTATGATGAGCTGAAGGCTGCCATCATCAAGCGAACCTCAGTCTCCGAACGCAAACGGTTGCGTCAGCTACTCAGCGAGGAGGAGCGTGGTGATCGTAAGCCTTCGCAACTCCTGCGCCGCTCCATGCCACTTGAAGATGTTGCAGACATAGCTGATCGAATTCTCGACGCTCCAGTTCCTCTCCACGCCGCGGTCGCTTCAGTCAACCGCCCTGACAGTCTCAGCGACCGACTGGATTGCTTGGAGAAGACAGTGAACCGACTTGCTGAACGCATCTCCTCCTTGTGCACTACTAGGAACTCACGTGAGCGTTCTAATTCCCGGGACCGTTCTAATCGTCCTGTTGGCGACCGTCCTGATGTGTGCTGGTATCACCGAAAATACAGCACTGCAGCTGAGAAGTGCATTAAGCCCTGCAGCTTCCAATTGTGAAACTCCTCGGCCCCGCAGTAGAGGTGGCGGCTGCCACGGGCCCTCCATTTCCGAGCTGCCGACTTTTTGTTTGGGACCGCTACTCTGGCACCAAGTTCCTGATCGACAGTGGTGCTGAGGTCAGTGTCCTTCCTCCTACGACTGCTGATCGTCGAAATGGCTTCCGTGGTGAACCTCTCTTCGCAGCTAATCACGCCATCATCTCAACCTTCGGTCAGCGATCGTTGACCTTGAACTTGGGACTACGGCGTACCTTTCGGTGGATTTTCGTGATAGCTGATGTCACTCATCCTATCATCGGAGCTGACTTCCTCAGCCACTTCCACCTCCTGATTGACCTGAACCACCGTCGCCTTCTGGACAGCTTTACAAGCCTTTTTGTTCTTGGCACCACGGCCAACGGTGTTCAGCAGCTCAGTCCTCTCCTGACTCATCCGTCTGCGCCTGCCTCTCAATGTCCTTATTTGACTCTCCTACGCCAGTTTCCTCGATTAACGAATCACTCCCTGCATGATGACGCTGCCAAGCACAATGTGACTCACCACATCCGCACCACAGGCCCTCCAGTTTTCACTCGCCCTCGCCGCTTAGCACCGGACCGTTTGCGTTGTGCTAAAGAGGAGTTCCAGCATATGCTTGAGATGGGTATCGTTCGTCCGTCCGATAGCGCTTGGGCCTCTCCTCTGCACATGGTCACCAAGAAGTCTGGTGATTGGCGCCCTTGCGGTGACTACCGCGCTCTCAACCATGTGACTGTACCTGACCGGTATCCAGTTCCCCACACCCAAGACTTTTCGTCCAACCTCAAAGGCAAGACCGTGTTCTCATCCATCGACTTGACTCGTGCCTATCATCAGATTCCTGTCGAACCTGATGATATTGCGAAGACTGCAGTTACAACTCCTTTCGGTCTTTTCGAGTTTACCAGGATGCCCTTCGGTCTACGCAACGCAGCACAGACATTTCAACGCTTCATCGACGAAATTTTACGTGGTTTTAACTTCGTATTTGCCTACGTTGATGACCTGCTAGTCGCTAGCTCCTCACCGGAAGAGCACCAGTCCCATCTCAGAATGCTGTTTCAACGCCTTGATGAGTACGGACTCATACTGAACCCGTCTAAGTGTGTTTTCGGTGTCTCATCAATTACCTTTCTCGGACACAAGATCGACTGTCATGGAATAGCGCCCGTCGAAGACAAGGTCACTGCTATCTCGAACTTTCCCCAGCCGAACTCGATAGCTGAACTCCGTCGAATCCTCGGCATGATCAATTTCTACCGCCGCTTTATCCCTCGATGTGCAAGTCTTCTACAGCCCCTAACCAATCTACTCAAAGGCGCATCCAAGTCCCTGAGTTGGTCCTCCGAAGCTGAACAATCCTTCAACGACGCCAAACGTGCCCTCACCAGCGCTACTTGTCTGGCTTTTCCCGATCAATCTTCACAGTTGGTACTCGCCGTCGACGCGTCTAACTTCGCTGTTGGTGCGTCTCTGCAACAGTTGACAGACAGTGAACTTCAACCGCTTGTATGCTTTTCACGGAAACTATCCGACACAGAGTCTCGGTACAGCACTTTCGGCAGAGAGCTGCTGGCCATCTACCTTGCAATTCGCCATTTTCGCCATTGCTTAGAAGGTCGGACCTTCACCGTACTGACTGACCATAAGCCACTCACTTACGCTGTCGCCACGTCTGCTGATCGACATTCCCCGCGAGAAGTCCGACACCTAGACTATATTTTGCAGTTTTCTTGTGACATTCGACATGTCAGCGGTAAGGATAATATTGTTGCTGATACTTTGTCACGGGTGGAAGTCTCAGCCATCACTCGTCCTTCCTGCCCTACTCATGAAGAAATCGCCAACGCTCAACGACAAGACAGCGACCTGCAAGGCTACCGCAACAAGCATGACACTGGCCTACAATTGCAAGACATTCCCATTCTTTTGTCTACTCGATCAGTGACTTGTGACCTCTCTACTGGTTTACCTCGCCCCTTTATCCCAACTGTCTTGCGTAGAAGAATATTCGACGTTATTCACGGTCCCGCACATCCTGGCATCAAGCCCAGCATCAAACTGGTATCCGAGCGCTTTGTTTGGCCTGATATGAAACGCGATATTAGACAATGGACTCGCGCCTGCATTCCCTGCCAAAGGTCGAAGGTCAACCGCCATACTCGCGCTCCCATCGGCACGTTTTCAACACCGGACGCTCGCTTTCGTCATGTCCACATTGATCTTGTCGAACCGTTTGCTCCCTCCAATGGTTACACTTACATCTTAACCTGCATCGACCGTTTCACGCGATGGCCTCAAGCTATCCCTATAAAGGACATCACCGCATCAACGGTTGCACGCGCTTTCGTGGAGCGCTGGATCTCCATGTTTGGCGTTCCTGAGATCATCACAACTGATCGCGGTCGACAGTTTGAGTCTGCTTTATTTACTGACCTCACTCAACTTCTGGGATGTAATCGCATTCGAACAACGGCGCATCATCCGATGTCAAACGGGATGGTGGAGCGTCTACATCGCCAGCTCAAAACCGCCCTCAAGTCACAACCCTCGCCGCAGCACTGGACAGACAATTTGCCTATCGTTATGCTCGGTTTGCGGTCAGCCGTCAAAACCGACATTAATTGCTCCCCAGTTGAATTGACTCACGGCACAACATTGCGTTTACCCGGTCAATTCCTCAGCAGTGATCATTCCCAGTCACAGCCTGTTGCAAACAGAACGGACGCTTGTGATTACGTCACACATCTTCAGTCATTCATGCGATAGCTGAAAGCCCCGTCTCCACGTCCTCAGTCCAAGCCAATTTTCTTTCCTAGAGAATTGGCAACATGCAGTCATGTTTTCATCCGATACGATGTTGTGCGCAAGCCGCTTCAACCTACGTACGACGGACCTTATCTTATCCTCAGTCGGAGCGATAAATTTTACTGTATCTCCAAAAACGGCCGCTCAGAGACAATTTCCATCGACCGCCTCAAGCCCGCCCACTTAGATAGATCAAGTGCTGACACTCCTACTCCGACCACGCGCTCTGGACGGCACATACAATCTCCCGCTCGTTACGCTCCAGGATGAACATCTCCATTCTACTACGGCATCGCCTTCACTGACGTAAAGGCTGGGAGGGGAGTACTGTAGCGGTGTCATCGATCAGCCTTAGTTGCGATGCACGCTAACAGATGGTGTACAGCTGCTGCTCTCCTTGATTTTAACACCTCTCTTTACTTCACTTTCCACTTGTAATCTCTTCACCTTATCTTAATTACCTTTCCATCCTGTCACTTGGCGAATGTAAAGCTGATGATAATAATAACACAACTTCTCTGACTGCGAGACAAGACGGTGTTCTAAAAACTCTCTCCGGGCTGTTAGAGACTAGAATAATTTACCTTGGTGATTTACCTCACTACAATCATCATAGACATTATCCAAAAACCTCTACAGGCTTATGTCTCATATTGACAACTCAACAAGCGACAGCGTAAGGAAAGGACCCCTAGTTACGGAGGCTGCCCACTATCCCCGCATCTTTTTAACTTTTTCCTGGAAGCAAATTTGAGCGTTGCGCTGAAAGGTTTTGAAAATTATGGAGTAAGCATAGCCGGTGTGAAAGTCACAAACTTAGGATATGCGGATGACATTGTACTTATTGCGGATTCGGTGGATCATTTACAAGAAATGGCAAATAGAGTTGAAAGGAACTGCGCAGGATTCAAGATGTCGATCAATACCTCTAACACGAAAGTGATGAAAATTGGTAGAAGGTCTAAAGACATAAACATACATGTAATGCTCCATTTAGGCAGAATCAAACAGGTCAATCATTTCAAGTATCTTGGCGCACCATTCACCACAGAACGAGATACCTTCAAGCAAATTGAAGAACGAACATCCTTGGGCTATATGGCTTTTCGTAAGCTCACGAAAATATGGAAGGACAGGTCCAACACCCTCCAACTGAGAACGCGATTTTTGAATGCCATAGTTTTCCCAACTGCATTGTATGGGTCGGAGTAGTGGATCATGAAGGAGAGGGAAAAGAAGAAACTGCTCGTTTTTGAAATGTATTGCCTGAGAAGAATACTTGGAATTACCTGGCAGCAAAGGATTTCTAATCAAAGAGTGAGCTGAGAGAGATGGCACAAATGAAGGCAGCCATCGTGGAAAGAGCACAAGACATCCAGCGAAGATGGCTTGGGAACGTAGAACGAATGAGCAAAGAGCGATTACCCCGTCAGATGCTTTATGGGAAAGTCCACGGAAAGAGCCAAGGTATTGGGCATGAAAGCATGGAGGTAGCCGTTTTGGGCCAATTCTTGGGTCAAATCCTAAAGCCCACGCCCAAGTTTTAATAAATGAGCAGAATCAAGCAAACGAAGCGCATTCTTTGCAACTTGGGCTGACATGAAGGCGAAAATTCCTATTGAGCTCATGCGTAAAGTGCACGGAAAGAGACCCAGAGGGAGACCACGGACTGGATGGCGACAATAACTGAGAGTGGCAAACACAACAATCTCATTTGCCGAAATGACTCGCCTTGCAAGAGAGCGCCAATCATGCATTAGTTATCGACACGCACTATGGGACCCTACCTGATTCTTATCGGACGGGATTTAAGTCACAATATATGTCACTAAATAAATAAATTCAAAAATCTACATAAAAGAAGAAAAAGCAAAAGGGAGAAAATTTTTCGCATATCTGCTTGTTCTACACATTATATAGCTATGCACTTCTCAATCTTTCACAATACGCATTGAGTGGAAAAGTGAGTATGAAAGCTTGGAGGTGGCCGTGAAAACGTATTCTTACAAAGTTTCTGACGACGTTCGTGAAGACTTTCGAGGTTATATTTGTTTAAGAGAACCCTATAATTGTATGATTAATTTTTGTAATGGACACCGTCAATCAACTTCAGTGCTCTTCTTTGCCCACCTTCGAGTCTGGTTTGCTCATTAGTTATGCTAAAATGACAGGCAGGTCCTCCATGTTCCAAAATACTTCTAATTGTTGATTCAAAGTATTAAATTATCTCATTGACCTGAAATCTTGAGCGAATCATCTCACTGACAAAGTGGATCCTCATTTTGGCCTTTTTGAGAGTCATCTCAATTTGGCTATTACAATTTAAACGATTGTTTAATATGAAACCCACAAGCTTTGCTTGACTAATTGGCTGGAGGATTTCATCACCATCAAATACAACAGGATCCCAATAAATGGGTGATCTTCTAAAGCTGGTTCTGATTTCTTATGTCTTTCTTGAGCTTTATGTCATGCTATTCAATTTTGCTTACTTATTAGGCAAATTTGCTCTTATGTTCAAATTACTGTGCTCATTCGATTTCAGTAGTAACCCCATGGCAAAATCAAGTGCACAATGTGAAATGCTGAGTCATGAGGCTGACTCAGCCCCCCCTCTGGCAGGAAGGGAGTTCGCCAAGGGTGTGTTGGGAGGAATGGGTCCGAGAGGAGGAAACAGGTCCCTCCCCCCCCTCTGGAAGGAAGGAAGGAGGAGTGTTCGGGTAAGGGATGGGAAGGAAGGTGATGTGGGAAGGATAGAGTGAGGAAATGGCGGGTGTTGGTGGTGTTGGGATGAGAAAGTCCATGTTTCGGCATGAAGGAGGCCTCGGATGAGAAAACGGAGGCCAGATTCGGACTCTACGTGAAATGTTGGGTTAGGAAGGATGTTTCCAGCGACATTGGAGAGAAAAAGTTCTGACCCCCCTGCCAAACTTCCAACTTTGGTGTGAGAGATCGTAGAAAGTCGTGCAGTAGCTCATTTGAAAGCTAAGAGTGAGAAAAATGCAGTGGAAAGCTCAGTTTGGACTAATTTTCCTGGGTTTAGGGAGGAAAATGGCAGGAAACCGTCAGAGTTGGAAAAGGCAGGTGTTGGAGGTGTTGGGATGAGAAAAGTTGGAATTCGCCAGGAAGGAGGCCTCGGATGAGAAAACGGAGGCCAGATTCGGACTCTACGTGAAATGTTGGGTTAGGAAGGATGTTTCCAGCGACATTGGAGAGAAAAAGTTCTGACCCCCCCCCCTGCCAAACTTCCAACTTTGGTGTGAGAGATCGTAGAAAGTCGTGCAATAGCTCATTTGAAAGCTAAGAGTGAGAAAAATGCAGTGGAAAGCTCAGTTTGGACTAATTTTCCTGGGTTTAGAGAGGAAAATGGCAGGAAACCGTCAGAGTTGGAAAAGGCAGGTGTTGGAGGTTTTGGGATGAGAAAAGTCGTTTTTCGGGCAGAAGGAGACCTCGGATGGGAAAATGGAGTGCAAATTCGGACGTTTTGGTCAAAGTTGGGTTAGCAAGGTTGTTTCCAGCGACATCGGAGAGAAAAAGTTTTGAAGACCTCCCCCCCCTCGGCAACGATCTTCTAACTTTGGTTGTAGACATCGTAGAAAGTCGTGCAATAGCTCGTTTGGAAGCTGGGAGTGAGACAATTTCAGTGGAAAACATGGCTTGTTCGTATCTGCCTTCGTTTAGAGGTGAGATGTTATTGAAAATTTGGGACCTTGGCGAAAAACGACAGAGTTAGAATGTTTATGAAAATCGCTCTAGCGGGTAAAGCAAGCCTCGGACGGGAAAACAGAGACCAAAATTTTTGGAATTAGCGTCAAATTTGTGACAAATAATGTTTTGACCCCCCCTCTTATCGATTGCATATTCACAGGGTATATAAGAATGGGATCGGGAGAGGAATTTCACTAAGTTGAGAAACTGACTACAGGTAAGTCGTTTCTCTTGATCTCCGATATCGGACTTCTGACTTTACATTGCTGATAACAGCTAAGGTGTCAGACTTATAGGTTAGTCAGTATAGCATGACTGACCATTTGATGATAGTAGGCCGAAATCTTCAAACGGCTATAACTTTACTTCTACAAGTCCTTTAGACTTGATTCAAAAAACATTCGACAGCTCTTGCTGTGCTGTAGGTGACAGACTACTTATAAACGTTTTATGAGTAGTACTAAAATACTGAAAAATTTAAATTCATATTTAATGATAATAATTAAAGTTTTTGAATAAAAAGCAGTCATTTATGAGTCTCTGTGACTTGGATCGCTTCCTCTTGTAAATAACTCCACCGGTTTTCATGTCAAAACTGGGGCCCGGATACCAACACAGTGACATGACGCACGCTCTGTCCGCTCGAGGTTGGATTTGTGGGTCGAGGCCTTGGAGCTGGGATAAGATCTCCTCTGAGTAATGCCTGTAACGGATTCAAGAGCTTAACACCCAAAACGGTTGCTGGCTTGCTATCAGGCCTTCTTCGTCTAGCCTCAGTAACTCAGGCTTGGCAACGTCTATCGTTTGTCATTGCAACTTGGTAAAAATGGGACGGTTACTGCAAGCATTGACGTCAAACCTTTTCGCGTCATAGGGGAATCCGTCTTTGTGTTGGGAGTTGGTAACAGAAAGCACGGTGACTGCCGATGCCCATACATGGTAAAACTGCTATTGTAAAGTTAAAAGCATGGCCAAATAAGGAAGGTCTGAATCATGGCTTTGTGCTCGCTGGGTATATAAACCGCGACTTTTCTCTAGTCTTCACTACTGTTTCAAGTTGCAAGACGAGCAGTGAGTGGTCTGACAAGGTTTGCTATCAAACTTTGGGATATAGGATAAAGCTAGGAATCATACTCTTTAAATTTTATTCCAACGTTTGCTATCAAATGTTTGATGACTTAGTCTTTCAATGCATATCAGCAAGTAGTATCCTATAAACACTTGCTATCAAATTTTACTCTATCTTTACAGAATTATCATGACTAAGCAGTGTAATGTTAGAATGCTGGTTGGAAAATGCAGCTGTGGCCGTATCGCACGAGGCAGCGATCTTAAGAAACATCTAAAAGCTAAAGAGGGGACGATGGACCATGAGAGGAAGGTGATGCTGAGGCTGTGTGTGTCTTGTCCGGTATGTGCGATGGGGGATGAGGCAGAGATTATGAAGGCGCATTTGCAGTGTGAGAGTGGGAACATCGGAGAGAAGGGGTTCAAGACGTGGTTTTTAGGGAGAGTTGTTGGAAAGGGAAGAGGTATGGAAGGCGGTGGCAACGATTGAGGACGTGGTTGGGGAGAAAGTGGTGACGAAGGCGAGTGATGACAGTTCGAATGAGGAAGTTGAGAGCGAAAATTAAGAAGAAGGATGATGTTGATTTGGATGCGGTGATGGAAGATTTGTTTGGGGATATAGCGGATTTGAAGGAAGAGTGGGAGGGGAAGGAAGTGTCTAAGCCGATGGCATCGTCATCGCCACGGCAGGAAGAGGGGTGTGATACGAATGCATTTGTTAGGTTGAAGGATCGTGTGATGGGTTTGGAAAGTGTAAATAGAAAAGTTTTGAAGGAGAATGAAGAGTTGGTGGCGAAGGTTGAGGGGTATAGGGCAACGAGGGAAGAGTTGGAGAGCTTGAGAAAGAAGGAGAAGGAATGGATGGCGGAAAGGAGCGAGTTGATGAGGAAGGCAGGTTTGGTGGAGAG